>OX459002.1:20504334-21104334 GCA_949774965.1 Diarsia brunnea
ATTAATGATGTCTAGGTATATTTAACTTCTGCAATTGCAGTTGCTTTGATAAAAATCAGCCTAGGCTCAAAACTAATTCCAACATTCTCAAGCAAACAGCATGGAAGTGGAACAATTTTCTAATGGAATTATTTTCTTGGTTACAGAAAGAATCTCGCACAGACGTGCAGTTCCACCTGGCTGCGCTGCGAGGAGACTGCGATAGGCTGCGTCAGCTGCTTGACACCGGGAAGGTCCACATCGACTCTAGAGACAGAGTGAGTCCTAATCTGAATAACCTTTATTGTATTTTTTCCAGAATTAGCACAATTTACTATGCATCTCGAATGACCAATCTCGATGGCACGCGATCGAGATTGCAAGTGTTTTGTAACTGTTTATAATAATTATGTATACCTACAGATAATATTCAAGAAGCATTGCCATGTAAAGCCAAGTCAGACGCATTGAGCCGCATTAAACTCCGACACCAGGTAAGTCCAGGTTAGGCATTAACCAGACGATAGAGAAAAAGAAGACGGGTTCAAAATTTTTGACTGATGAAACCCAGCAAAAGAAACTTCTAGAAGAGAGCCAGTGTTTTTAAAATAACTCCTCCCGCTCTGGGCAGACTGATAGGGAGTGTCAGACTTCTACTGACTAAAAACACCCATGTTCCTTCTTAGCCCTTTGTGTCGAGGCCGCGGTATATCTTTCGAACAACCCGCAGCCCCGACGGGCGAGCCAGGGCTAACAACTTGGCTGACCCCGTTTTATCGGATAAGTATATAAAGTTTTCTTAAAACACTTAAACGTAATCCATATCCATACAACCACTCAAGCGTTAGACAGCAGACATAATATTTGCTCACATAAACACACTCACGTACTACTTACTTGGAATTATTAGATATTAAATTTGCCAATTGTTCCCATCGTCACCTCGGCTTGACACTTGATTGGACATAAATCTGATATATTGAAATCAATATAGGACATATTGATTTCAATATGTCAGGTGAATGTCAATTGAGTTCAGGGTGTTAAGGCCATAGATTAGGTAGGTATGTAATGTACTACATAATTATTGTACATTTACATGTACCGCCGTTGCAGATATTGTGACTATTCATTACTCAAGTGTCTTGATTTGAGTTTGAGAAAATAACTCGACACACATTAATGCCTATCACATATGAATGACAATAAAAATCAATAATTAATTATTCTCTATGTATGACCTACTATTCACATTGTATTTCCTTGTTTTCATCAAACCATAAAGTTTTAAGTGATCCAGTTTTGCTTCAACGGAACTCTAAAAAGATGAAAACGTGCCTGTAAACCTCATTTCGAGATCATTCGCCAAGATTAGCGGTATCACTATCCAAATTGATGACTCGTCGGAGTTCAAACTGTCACGCTTTGCCTATAAAACGTAGATGACGGGCCCCAAGGAAGCCCCCGACGTTCCCCGGGGCTAAGCAAGACATATGGGGTGTTACGTAACCCCAGTAGCTGACAAAAAGGTTTATTTAGGCGGCTGAATAAATCAATAGCCTAGATTTTGTGGAGATCTGATTTGTTAGAGCACCTTTTGTTTTTACGAAGATTGATTGATTTCTGTTTTTCTAGGGTTTGTTTACTGAATAAAACCAAGGGATATATTAGTCTATATTTTTTATGGTGGCCAATGTTATTGAATGCTTTGAATAATTTATCGTATTACGGGCTGCTAGGTGCGATCGATCACCCACACCACACCTCTGACACTCCATACAACGCTCGCAAAATAATTGCCTATTACTACTACATAATCAAATAACGTGTGTGCACACTGTGCACGTGCAAATGTGTGCGTAAACTCTAGTAGGGTTGTCGTAGCGTAAAAAATGGCGCGGAAAGTGCAACGGTTTGCGTCGCGAAAACCGAATGAGTTCTTACGATTGCGAGCGCCCTTGCACAAGAGTCGGCGACGAATACCTCGAAGTGCGGGGTGAGGTGCGGTATTTAATATGAGTGCGGGGAAGGGAGTGTCCCTTCTGTACGTAGTACTATTATGTATTCTGTGCCCACACAGCTGTGATAAAAAATTACCCTTATTGTTACGACATAAAGTTTCTGTCAATATCAAACTATTACCACTGATGTGGTAGGTAGCACTTATCAGAATTTATAATATCGAGAGTAAGTCTTATTAAAAAATATGATATTAAAATATATACTTAATTATAATAGTGGAACGGAGAGGGACTCATGGAGATTCTAATCTGAGGCCCCAGTTTTAACAGAAGCCTACCGTGGGAATATAACACGAAAGTAATCAATCAAAATGAATTAAAGAAAAGTTCCAAAAGTACGTTACTAGTTCACAATCACTCTGTAATTAATAAATCAATTCCCTTTCAATGTACCTACCAAAGTTTCATTAATCAAAGTAGAAACCACTATGGTTCTCTGTACAATAGGTAGGTAGGTCTATTAATGGTTTTATAGTGACGTAAAATTAGTGGCCCACTTTCAACCAATTATTATTGGTAAAAATTCTTTATGACTGATATGAAATTCACATTACCACAGTATCAAGTTATAAGCTGAAGCGATTTCTTCAGTGTTGGAAAGTTCCGTTAATGCTTGGATTTTTTTTTTAAGAATAAAGCTTTCTTCTTGTGACCATAGTCTAAGCGGAGACTCCTACAAATAATTATTTAGGCATCTTTACGTTTCTTGCCGGTTATAAAGAAGAAGAAGATAATTTTATCTTCTTCATGGGGAAACGACAAATTCAAACCGTGCTCCTGATCTTCTGACGTTTCATAATTTAATTGAATTTTGGAATTTTTTCAATGATTATTAGATATATGTGTATTATTACGTACACCTCTGCCTAACCCTTCGGGGATTACAGGCGTGATGTTATGTTATTTGACTAGCTAAAGGACTGATGCTTAAAGTTTCCGGTGGGCACTTTCGCATTGCTCATTCCCAAATATAATTCCAAACTTCTGCTCATAACTTGTCCCACAGAAAGTGCGTGAATTCATAATTAAGTTGCTACCTGTCATGTTTTATTATAAATAGCGGTCCCTTTACGTCACTGTTACATTTAACCGCGTAATAGATGTGAATGGCAGTTGGAGCAACTCATAAACTGTTTCTGTCATTACTATCAAGTACTTGCGATGCGCAAAACTTCGACTTTTCATCGACCGACTACGAAGTCTTCCAATTCTATTATAGGTGATTTTTTGGACGATTCCATTTGCGGAAATAGAGGATTACGAAGTTTCACTTGGTTTCAATTATTTTGTCCTGTTAGTTGTTCACTCCAGGAACTGATGGACGCTACCGAAAGCGCCAAACAGTAGCTCAGTTCTAGGCCGACAAAGTTAGATTGCCATCGATTCGCTAAGAAGAAGAAGAATTAAAATTCTCCGAAGAAGAATTAATTTTCTTCAAAATTCTCCAGATCTCGTGGAATGAAGTCACAATATTATAAAACAGATATGCAAGGTCTCTCGGAAAAATTCTAGAAAATTGTATTGTAAAACTCTATCGAGTTTAAAAACAAAAGCTAGTCTCGGTAAAAACTATACAGTAGTTTGTTCACTAAAAATTTTGCTAAACAAAACGCTCCGCTTATAACTTGACCCAACCTTACTTGGAGAATCCACAACAAAGCGTTAACTCCACATAATATTATAAACAGCTCCTCCACGTTACGTAAACGTGAAAATATAATGGTGGTGAGAACGCGCGTGCTTTTGTAATAACGTGCGAATTGTGACCACTATTATTGTTTATGTACTGAGTGTGGGAGAGTACCTCAGCTGTTTACGGACGCGCATATATTATTATTATTGTTAAACATAATGAGCAAGCTGTTAACATAACATAACACGCCTGTAATCCCCGAAAAGTAAGGCAGAGGTCTATAATTTATAGGGGATCGGACAAAAAACAACTAATTAGTCAGTCAGATAGATTTCCAAAAAATATTGAACATATATTTTTTCTTTTTTCACATAAACAAAAAATGAAGACGATACAGTGCTTCGAAAACTCGTGAACTCCTCGAAAACGTCACATGTCAGTACATTTTTTACTTACAAATGACGTCACAACCCCCCACTCATGATCTTTGACGCGTTTTATCTTCGTCAATTTTGATTAATTTGATAAAACAAAAAACACGTATCCAATATTTTTCGATAATCTAACTGACGGACTAATTAGAATCATATTTTTTTGACTCAGTCCGATCTTCTATTTGTAGTAGATCCAAATTTTGCCATTCATGGTAAGTCCAAAGTAATTTGGGAGGAGGGGGAGCCTCTAACCGAGCACAGATCCTGGCTCCGGGTTACTAATGGGAAACTGATGACTTCTTGTCTTCATATTTTCTTAATGGAGCACAAGTAACGGTGGATGTTTGTGTTTCATTAGACAAAAATTAGTTGCAACCTACAGAAGGTGGAATGAATTCTCGTTTGACTTAGTACGAATTCATTTGGTATATTGTATGTATGGGACCTTTACGTAAACCAAGTGGTTTATTTTATTCTCTGATTGACTATAGTTGCTTTATCATCATCATCATTTCAGCCGAAAGGCGACCACAGCTGGACATCGGCCTCCCACATGTGTTGCACATTGAGGGAATGGGCAGCGGGATTCTCTGTGTTTTTTGTAACAACCGTACTGCGAACGCAAACCCGCCCACCGATTATAGCAAAACCCGCCGTAATGAATATGACTATACTTGACATAGTAAAAAAGATTTTCTTTTTTTAATTATAGTAATCATCTTGTCACTGGAATTTAGCTTTTCTCTACAATTTCTTTACAAATTAAACGGAACGATTAATTAAACAATTTTAATTCGTGTTTACTTTTTCTCTCGCGGATTAACATAACTATGCATAAATCTGCATTATGCATGTAACATGTTACATTCTTAAATTGTTATGTTAATTGTTGAATAATTACAAACTGTAATTTACATGGGCGTAAGCTTAGGCTTGCATTACACATGCTTCCAGCTCTTACTGTTAGTATGATTGGTTGGTTGAATGGATGTCTCTGCTCAAGTAACTGTCACTGGCTTGCCAGCAGATCTTCATAAATAAACATAAATATGTATATATCTATTTTCCTTATTATATAGGGTGTAAAAGTACCCTTAACGCAAACGAAGGGTTTTCTCCCCACCACTGCGATAATTTTTTTGTTCTAGACCATACCTGGGAACCTCCTAGTTACGGAGATATTGGGGGTCAAAGTTCCAAATTTTTTACACCTGTTTTTTGTAAATACTAGTTTTTTAGGTTTCAAACTTTACTTAAATTACCTCCATGACCCGTTTACTATTTAAAGCATATACTAGCACAATGTTTTAAGAGTGCTACTTTGAGTTTTACCGTAAAATGTGATTTTTGACCCCAAAAAAAAAAGTCGTTTCCCAGCAAAAATTTTTGCGTAGGGGTACTTAGATTGATGTACAGAATGCTTGGTTGACGGGTGTGTGAGGGGTTGATTTACACCCTGTATAAGCCAGCCGGATTTATTTAATCCAGCCTTTTTTTCACCCAAACATAATATATTTATGAAAAGCTGAAAAAGAAGATGTTGTAAAGATTACGCTTTAAAATAAAGGAAGTACTAAAAACTCATCATCATCATCTGCCTAGCGTTTCCATAGGGGTCGGTTTCCAGTCTATCTGGATGCAGCTAAATACCAGAATTTTACATGGAGTGAATGCCTATTTGTCGTCCACAACCCAGTTAGCACTAGGTAATACGATCGGACTGGCCACTAAAAACTCTATCAAAATATTGTAGATAGATGAAGCGTGACGGTTTACCATTGCATGCGTTACGAGCCTAAAGTAGCGTGCACACTGGTTTCAGTAAGCTGAGCACATGAAATGATGCTGAACGGACGTGATTTATTATCTGGAAGCTGCGTGCTCACGCCTTTTTACAAGCAGAGAATGTAGCGTGCTGATAAGAGATTATGTTTTAGATAAGGATGTAAGTGGTGTGATAGCGATCTATGTTTTACACTGATTACATAGATACGGAAATTTGGCATTTATTAACACTGATTGTTGTTTGTGTGAGCTTGTTTCTTTGAGGATTTAGAAGTTATACAGGATCAAATAAACTTGCGCAGACAGGATGGGTTTTGAACCCAAGATAAAAAGGTTAAAATCACTTTGTTTACAGAGTTTTGCTGGGGAATTTGAATAGATCTCGTAGTCCTTTAATTGTCTCGGCTACATTGCTTAGTAGGAAGTATTCACATTTAGCTTCTTTAGCTAAGTTCACAGTATAAATATGTTTGCTTTTAAAGTTAATCCCTGCTACTTTTACTCTAGTCCACTTTCATCTTTAACACTTTTAAATGTGTAGTTTTAATGCTACCTTAAAGTAAGCGTGAAGCGGCACCATACGTTAAACAGAGCACGGTTGACAGCTCGTTAGTTAACTGCCGTTACCTGACGGTAACGCTGCGTTCAGAGTAAACAACACTTCATAATTACAGTTCAAGTAGGTACTTGTTAATCAGTGAAAAGTAATGAAAACTGAGCTTTAACAGGTGGATAACATCTGGTTTTTTTTGTCTATTTTGGTTGAGCTATTAAAGGGAGTCCGAAGTTTAAGAAAAGTGCTGTCACGAGCTTTGAATACTCTTACTTTAAAACCATTGTGTCGTGGAATAGTGAACTTTTAGATAAGATCTAAGAGTATTCGAGTACAAAATACCCATGTTCGTAAAAGCATACAATGACTATCAAAAGAAAATTACTTTAAAAATGGCTGTGTTTTTTATATTTATCGCTCGGACCCAACTTATCTGATTACTATCAGTAGTTAAGTTGTCTGCATAGAATACTTTTTAGACTTTAGTTCGTGTGATGTCAATCTGCAACAACGTTTTTGCTGTACAGTCAAATAGCTGTGCATTTCACGGACAATTGAATACGTCGTTACCTTGAACGGTGATTAAACGTTGACATACAGTCTGTTGACAATATAATTATCTAACTGCAATTAACTTGTAATGCTTTGTGATTTGTGATACCGCAATGTCATTTGTCTCTTTATAAGCGTTCAGCGTTCACTCATATACAATAATTGGTTGTCAAGATGTTTTTTGACAAAATGTAGTCAATTTATAATTAGCATTTTGGTAAAATCTTCCTGCATTGGAATTCAAAATTCAAGTAAACGAGTTCACAGCAAGCTCTCTGTAGATCTAAAGAAGAGCTATTGTACAGACCTAAGCCCTGACGAAATTACTTAGGCCCAATTTCACCATTGAAACTCAACGTGATCAACCCTTCTAAACCGCGTTTAAAGAGCTTTCAATGTCATTGTTACGGAATATTCAATTCACACCGACAGCCTTTGAACGCAGTTCAGATGTCTGATCGCGTTCAGTTTCAATTTCAAAAGTGTTTGCACTTAAAAATATGCAGCACAGTTCAAATCGAAAGCATAATGTCAACATACTAACCAAATACAATATTATTACTGCCTAAATCGGATATAATTGATAGTAAGCTGTCATCGTGGCCCATATTTGTCTACATATTAACTGTTTATGGTGGCGGATGTCTCCATTTTGGTCTAGTGTTGGTATTAGTAAGTTGTTGACTGGTAGCATAGTAGTTTAGAAGTGTACCGCAGAGAACGTGTGTAGGTTATGTTAGTAGCGAATGTAGATTGTTATCCTACAACTGTCGTACCTTGTTGAGAATGTATGCCATATTATACATACTTACTTACTTTAACTGCAAATCATCGTCTGCTTCGCGAGATTGAATGAAGCTCGCTCTCAGCTCTGTTGGCTACGATGTTCTAGCATCTCCAATTACCAATTTTTTTGGGTCAAGGAAGAGAGGAAGATAGATTGGCAAAAGCGCAGGAAGTTTCTCGAACTACTGGTTGATGATTAGATTTCTACCCAACAAAAAATAGGAAATAAACACAAATTAAAACCATGAATAGGCTTTTTACCTTATTAATGTTTTTGCATTGTTTTTATTCAGAGGATGAAACTTCGTACAGTTTTTGTCCGATCCCAAATTGGCGCCGACCCGGCCGGCCCGTTCACTTTTTGTGACGTTTACCCGATTGATAGCAAAAAGAGGTTAATGTTTTTCATGCGTGCACATCTCGGATTCTCTACATTATGTATTGTGTGTCTATTTCAATCCGACGGGAAAGCAGGCCACTCATTCGTCTTCATTATTTGGCAAAACACGCATTTATGTTTTAGAAATTCATCTGGTGATCTAAATGAATCTTCTTGCGTTTGTTATGAGCAAGCTATTTGATATTGTTATGATTTTTTTGCCTTCTCCTAAATTAATACTTATTTATTACTTCGGCAATACCCACCAAATTAAAATGTTTCATACGAAATACGAACTGCGAAGTCTTGAAAACTTATGTCTATGTACACAATAAAAAAGACGTCTGTGCAACAAAATGACTGACAATTCGACAACACAATAGCGATAGGACATCACCTGTTACAAAAACAGACAGACCGAATAACAAAAAAAAAACTTTTGAAATCCATTACATTTAAAACTTCAGCTTTTCAAGTGCGAATTCAAATGAACTTAACAATTTACGTTTCCTCAAGTAAACTTGTAAAAAGTTGACGCTCACGTAAACTCGGCCCCTTCCATCAAAGCGACGTAAAACACAGCCGGCCTACATTCACAAATGGAGGCTTTATGGCAGCAAAAAGCGGCAAATGAAAGTTCCTAATGAGTTTTCTTTTACGGCGGAAAATGTGAAAAACGTCGGCTAAGCCGTTTATTTGCATAAGTTCATGTTATGAAAGTGACGGAATGGTAACTACATACTTATTTAAGGTTTTACTCGAACGCTTATGTAAAGAAAGAAAAAATGTTGCAAGGCGCATGACGTGCATACAAAATAATAACAAAAAATAATAAACATACAAACCATAACAAATGTTTATAAACACAACAGGACAAAACAAAAAAGGTGACAACTTGAACATCGTAACTGCGGCACGAAGGACTGCTAACATTTATCTCTGTAAATGCTAATCACAAACTTCAAACCTTACCGATATCTGTATCTTATTACAGCATATCTTCAAGATAAATGTATGGAGTAATAGGTCAGAGAATTATGAAGGAGAGAATTACTAGTTCTGATTTTCACTACGATATATGTATAGTGTCAACTGTCAGCTAATCTAATCTAAAATATGCAAGAGAGATACATTTTATCTCACTGGGAAACCGCGTGAGTTAACGAAGATAGAACAGATGGCACTGTCCCATTGTATTCCGCGTCTGCAGAAACATTGACAGTCAGTGAATGTAGATTCCTCTATGGGCATAGGATCTTAGGGATTTTGATGTAGGTATAGAGAAGCGTCCCTCTGAGCAGGCTGATTGTTGAACGAAGCGCAGAAAGCTTCTAGCCTGGCCGTAGCTTTCTACAGCACCCACAGCGGCGGCGCTACAGTTCAGGAATATTAGGTTATTCGCCCTCGTAATATGATACTATAATCATGCCTTTTTTTGGTGGGGTGGGAAATCATCAAATAACCCCTCGCGCTCTTGGGCAGAGCGGAAGGGAGTGCAGACTTCTACTTACTAAAAACCACCCATGTTCCTTCTTAGCCCTTGTGCCGAGGACGCGGCATCTCTTTCGAACAACCCGCAGCCCCGACGGGACTATAATCATGCCTTAGGATTGGACGGTATTTACCACTTAAATATCTAAAGACAGTCTTCCTTCCGGAATTCATATTATTTTCAACATTTAGCGAGTCGATGTTCCTTACACCGCTAATGAAATGACGCTTAAGCCTTATTCCTTAGCAATAAGACAGTATCCTCCGTTTGTCCTCAGGATGGCACAACGCCGCTCATCCTGTCAGCTGCGATGGGTCACACGCAGTGCGTGCGCGAGTTGCTGGCGCAGGGCGCCGACCCCGCCTGCAGCAGAACGGTAATTATTACCTAAATTATTGATTCTGTTCCTTGACTGCTTCATACACAATATTGCGACGGGACAGAAGCGTAATGACACATAGTAAGATGATCAGAAAATGCACAAGATTGTATCTTCAATAAACTGAACATTTAGCAGTGCGCAGCGGGACAAATGCCCTTTCTAAGCCCCACAACGATCTGTCCTCTGCCTTCCGCATCCATTCTGTGCCAGCCAGCTTTTTAGGGCTGTCAGTCCATTTAGCTGAGGGCGTACAATGCTGCGGTACCGATACGCGTCCCTTCTCCAGGACTCATTTGCTCCACCGGTCACCGGTTCTTTAACAACCATGACTAGGCCACTGTCACATCAACTTGGTAAGTACTAGTAGAACTCTCTTTTAACAAAACCGCCACTATTGTTTCAGACGGGAACGAGTGCGCTGTTCTTCGCAGCGCAAGGCGGGTTCCTCGATATAGCGCGACTACTGCTCGACTCGGGAGCTGCTATCGACGCACCTAGCATGGTAACAGAGAAACAATCTCCTTAGGCCTCATTTACGGACACGCGGCGCGTTGTGTGTTTTTAAAAAAGCTCGAGACAAACCTTCTGCACGCGCCGCGCGACGCCCCGCGTCTCCGTAAACGAGCCCTTACTATGATTATGAAACAAGTCCAACAAAACATTTGTCAGGAAAATACTCCTCAACAATTTTATTATTTGGAGGGTTCCCTTCCCTACTTTTCCCTATAAAAGATGAATTTTTGAGGTAAACAATAATCATACCGTCACAATCAGCTTCTCATATCCCACTCCTAAGACAGGCATATTCTCATGAACCCACTCCCAAGTCAGTGCCATTACCGATAGACCACCACTGCTCTCTGGTAAACTGGCAATCAATGATACAGTTAGACGTCAGTTTTGCAAAATTCTTAGGTGTAGCATTTGTATCTACATGCACTATGTTATAATTCCAGGACGGTGGCACGCCATTGTTCGTGGCGTGCCAGTGCGGCCACTTGCCGGTCGTCGACGAGCTCATACGTCGCGGAGCTGATGTCAACTCCTCTATGAAGGTAAGCTGTCATTTCAGGAGTTTTGTTGAAGACAGTCACCTTGTTTTAGGTCCCCTAAGCAGAGGAGAAAGTCACTTCTTCTTAATAGTGCTGCCATCTTTTGGATGTGAAGACATTTATAGCAACTTACGACTTTTTGGCTTGTGGCGAAACTTGGAACTAATCATCACTATCTTGTTTGTATAATACTTTACGCACACAAGAATATTGTCTCCTCTGGCAACTTAATTGAAGGATCCTTGTGATGAGTAGTTTAAGTCAGCAGTTGTGATTTAACCCCCAAATTGCCTCCAATTACACACCTAAGACAATATCCCCTTTAATTCCAGGACAAAGCGACCCCTCTCTTCATCGCGGCACAGAACGGTCACGAGGAAGTGTGTCGCGCTCTGATCACAGCTGGAGCTGTCGTGGATGGCGCGCGAGCAGACCGCGCCACTCCGCTGTGGATCGCGGCGCAGTGCGGACACGAACATGTGGCGCGACTGCTGCTGGCGGCCGGCGCCAGGGTCGACCATGTCAGACAGGTAGAGACGGACCTGTGCTATTATATATTATATTCTTAGTCTGGGTAGACTGGAAGTACAGCATATCAGCTGCTAGAACTCTTGCTTCGTCCATCGTGAACGCTTTGGGATGATTTTTACGAAAGTAGCTCGTACTCAACAAAGACGTGGAAAGACGAAAGTACACAAGGTGTATTAGAAACCTTTTGTTATTTTAATATTGTTGGCTCCATAGTGCTAAAACTTATGATATGAAACATTAATATTTTTCAGGATGGCGCTACACCGCTGTTCAAAGCTGCACACAAAGGCCACGCTGCTGTGGTTGTAGAATTGCTCAAATATAAACCAAACCTTGGACTGCTTCCCGTAAGGATTTTATAACTATTATTTCTATTGTCGCGACATCTAGCTTCGTTTTTAGTAATCACTTCTCGTGTTGTATTTTCTATTCGCCGTTAGATGGCGTTGTTACAAATTAACAAACATGTGCTTGATGTTTTTACTACTCGTTACTAGATGGCGCTATCGCATGTTTGAAATCAAATTCATGGTTTGAATTTATCAGAATTATAGATTTACACTAGTTGCATTTCCCTGGAAATTATATTACTCGTTCAGATCAGCATTTTGAGATTCCCTAAAGTAAGAAGTGTGCTTCCGACGCGAATGAATGCTACCGGATTAGTAATACAATTTTGGCGATTTGTTACCCCCCAAAAACAGGTTTTGTCCCAGTAGGTAATAATTTTTGCGTATATTTACTTAGTTAATGTACAGAATGCTCGTATCGACACCTTGTATATATCTAACTATTCAGGGGGAACAGGCGTGTAATCACGTAAGTCCAGCTAAGGGTCAATCCCCACTAAAAGAGCAGCGGCCGTAAGAGCAAGTGACTGAGCGCGGCGCCGCGCGGGGCAGTGCGGCGCCGCGAGAGGCAGAGCGGCATCCCGAGGCGCCGCAATGAGCCTCCGCGTGGTAGCTTTGAAAACTAGTGTGCGATCTACTTCACTCAAGGGGTAGGAAATGGTCGCTCGCGCGCAGCCGCGAGTCTGTCAGCTGCACCGCGGTCGGCCGCACGTCAGCTAGCTGCGCCGCGATCAGCCGCGCGGCGCCTCTTTTGACTAGTCGGTAGAAGGCTCGTGCAGCCTCGCGACGCCACCTACCCCTCCTTTGCCTTCAAATGACTATGAACTTTTTAATCACGTAGATAAGATTCAAAATAGTTTGTAATATTTTGCCTCAAAAAGACGCTGCCGGCCGCTGCTCTTTCAGTGGGAATTGACCCTAATGGTTCGTGTAACATTACAGAACGGGCAGACGGCGCTGCACGGCGCGGCCATGTTCGGGCAGCTGTCGTGCGTGCGTCTGCTGGCGCGGCGCTCGGCGCTGTGGCGGCGCAACTCGGGCGGACTGACCGCGCTGCACGCCGCCGCGGCGCATCGCAAGCACGACGTCGTGCAATACTTGCGCACGTTGGAGCAGGAACTCAGCACTTGATAGGGGCGCCACTGGGTACTGCCGCAGTGTTCTTGTGTGTACGGTACTGTTGTTAGTTGGGTGCTCTTTGTGTATTTCATCGTCATCGTCTGTCTAGTATTGAAATGAATGTAAAAGAGTATCCTGCCCTGTCGCTTAATGTGTAAGTAATACAAAAATCGTGAAGACTTCTATCGACTACGGTACTCGTCAAATTAAAATGTATTCTTAAACACTTTGTCACCTGAGACCAAATTGTAGCAGGATATCAATTATTAATTTAATTTTAAAAACCACAAAAAATACGACACACGTAAGCAAATGTGCGCACCCAACTAACAAAGACTGCATTTGTTATAAATCTCACATGGTTATCGATCTGCATACAATCTCGTATTCCTAACTATAGTTACTAACCGACTATTTTGTATGATGTACTCGCAGCCATACTTGTATAGCTTTACCCACTCGCCTTACGCAATACCTCACTCAATACTGAATATATATTATTGACACTATGTAAACGGTAGCAAAACAAACAAATAATCACAGAAACCATCACAAAATTCTCAAAGTTATTAAATAGCATTGGCATGTGTATTATTTGTAAACACTGCAATTAGAATGGATAGCAATTTTTATAGACCACTAAAATTATGTTAAAAAATTGAATATTTCTTTCCATATTATTACTCTGTTATTTACCCTAATTAAAAATACTGTATATCCGGAGAAAAGCTAATTAATTACTACCGTCTACACTAAAGTTTTAAAAAAAATTGGTTTTATTGTTGGTGCTGATTTAGTCAATAAGCAATATGTGAACATGTTTTAATTTTACACTAGTCAACTTTCTCGCGGTCATAGCATTGAGAATCAAATACTTATTTTAGATAACTCCATTCATGTTTCGCCGTCACCGCGACTCCTTTTAATCACTGTAGCCTAGAGTCGAAAAAAATGTATTTTTCATACAATCACATACACAATTAGTTGATAAGGTAACTGTTGTATTGTTGTAGCGTAGAATAAGTGTATTTATTTAATTATTTGTATCATACGACACGACTTGTAGTCATCGCTCAATTTGTATTTTAAATTGTAACGTTTTGGGCGATATCTCAGTATGGAATCTCATGAAGTGTTTTCATTGATGTCCTATTTGCATGGAGCAATTTAATTGCTCGTTGGTCAATAAATAGACATATTTTGAATGTCACTGTCCCAGCTATGTAAGATGGGGTTTCCTTAAATATTTTTGGCAGTTATTGCATTCAACAGGCAATTGATTGCTCCATACTATTGCGTCTTTAAAACAGTATTTTTAACTATGAATGAATAAAGATGAATTTAATATCGGTATAAGGACAAAAAGAATTTTAAATAGCGCAATTTCATTAATTTTATGGAGTTGTAATCTTTTTAAAATTGGACAATATCCTAGATTTTTACTCACAATCTTATTTTTGCCAAATAGTAAGTTCCTGTAGCAACACAACATAGTTCCATATAATGGTCAATTATTTAAATTAAAAGGTTTTAGGGTTACTCCACCAAATAAACAATTATTTAACTTAGTTAATAAACATTGTATTAATATAGCATAATACGTGTCGGTTTAGAATAAGTTTCAACATTGTTGTTATGTTATATGAACAGTACAGTTGTTTTTTTTTTAATATAACGTTTTACTTACAAAATACGTGTTGTTATTTGTTACCAGACAAAATTCATAGGACAATAAAATATTATATTTATTCAGAGGGCTGGTTCGAGGCGGCACAGGAAAAGAGCTCGTGGAAGGAATTGGGGGAGGCCTTTGCCCAGCAGTGGGACAGGGTAGGCTAAAGAAAAAAAAAAAAAAAAAATTCATAACTAATTAAAATTACAATAATATCATCCTTCACACAGTCCATCCAGGACTGTGTGAAGGATGATATTATTATTATTATATGAGATGTGATGACGAAGTATGGAAGAAGAATACATGTTGCGCCGACCCTGGGATAAGGGCAGTAGAATAATCATATTGATACAATACAATAAAACATAAATTAAAATAGAAATTAAATGTCAAATGATGTCCAACATAATTATCATAAATAATACAATATAATTAAATTGTAATATGTTATAAATAAATTCATTCATGTAATGCCATGTCTGGTCAAACTGGAAGCCAACCGCAAAGGTTGAGATGAAACCAATTCATTGTGTTGCATCTGTTGACCAACAACTTCTTGTTGTTCTTCCAAGTCGGGTGTCTACCCAGATATATTCCAAGATACCTGGGGGTAATCTTCTTGCGGAAAAGGTGTTCCGTTTAGTTAGAGGGACATGTTAGCGAAAGTCACCTGGATGGACTTACTTTCGTTGGCCTTAGTTTGATTCGCCAGTCTTTGAGCCATTTGGATACTCGATCGATCGAGTATCCAAATGACTAGTTTGGAGTTTTAAGTGTCCACCGAAAAAATTTCTGTGTCGTCAGCAAATGTTCCAGTGACTAGCGAACCATTGACATAAAAACATGTTGGAATATCTATTCTTTTCAGTCACTATTTTCCAGGATTTCTAATGTGTATCTCTATGAACAATATTCCTAATTAATGTAAACGTTTCGGAGTTATAAACAGTATGTTAGTTTAAACAAGGGACATATTGACACCCACATTAGGCCATGCTTACATGATACTAATAAAAATATGAACAAAAAAAAACACTGATAAATAACAGATACCAAATATTTCGCAGTCTCGCAACGACTTTGAGGTATAATCCATTTTTCGTTCATATTTTAAAACTGGCGAAAAAGAAACGTCTAATGGAGTGAGATCTAGAAATCGTTCGGGTTATGGCACAATTACGTCACAAATTAAGGTTATAGTTTTTCTACATATTTGGGACGAGAATCAAATCCTGAATACGTCCCTCAATAAGTCCCTCGTTTAACCTAACATACAGTATAATACACTTAGAAGTTATCTGGCTGCCTTATCACATTGCTCCAACATATCTCTTGCAGCGACGCTCAGATGCTGCGCGGTGGGTCGCATGGCTGGCATGGTCTCTGTACAGCAGTAGAACAGGGCTAGCGGGTGCATGTATTGCTTCTCTGATATGTTTACTGGTACTGACGGTCTGGTGCCTGAGAATCAACAATTAATTTGTTTTTATAGTATTGAATAAATACTTTGAAGGTAAATCTGACTTCTAATGGTAGTTATGATTATATTTATGTCCTGTCTTTGTACTCAGCTCATCAAATGACCCCTCCCGCTCTGGGCAGAGCGGAAGGGACTGTCAGACTTGTACTAACTAAAACCCATTAATGCTCCTCAGCCCTTTGTGTTCCGAGGCCGCGGTATCTCTTTCGAACAGTCCCGCAGCCCCGGAAATCTCAACCCCTGTCATACAGGTTGTTCTAGTTCAGGGGTTGAGACCACATTGATGTAATGTTTATTGACATCCTCACACAAAAGCGAGACAGCTTCACATCTGTAAGCAAGGCAGTTATAAACTCACCATATCTATCAGAGAAGTAATCCCCAATGCTGTCAACAGTATCATCCAGACACTGCACACTGTCCTCCATGGAGTCATCATCAGTCTGAGTGTGAGGTGGCATGAGAGCCATCATCTCCCATAGTGTGAGGCCCAGTGGCCATATGTCTGTCTTGGTGGATATCTCTCCACCGTGAATCACTTCAGGGGCACTCCATGCTTCTGTGCCTGGAATCATGAAAGACGATATAAAGGTACAGGGGTCTAAAATGGACACTTTAGCGAATTTTAATTTATTTCATATTATGATCCTATCTATAATAATCTGCCAAAGTGGTCATTTGAGATCCCCAGGTTTAATCCTGCAAGTGGAAAGCTGGCTTTTCAACGTGGAAGCTTTTTTATTTTTGAGCTTCTATACTACTATACACTGTTCCCAGTAGATCTTATGTGATAATCTTATGTGTAATTATGTGATGTGGTGGAAATATCCCACTGACTGTTTCAATAATATTATTTGCATATAATATGAGCAAATCTACATGTGTTGGTTTGCTCATATTATATCAAAGAATTTATAATCAATGAATTTATTCTATATACTTTTATGGAATGTTCCATTGATTATAAAAAGGTAATTAAACAATTAAGTTAACAGGAATTAAAACAATTCTTGTTTGACTTCATCATTCTTATATAAAAGGACTTAGAGTATAATAATATACAATACAGATAAAGGATGTTGAACTTAAAATGAAGATATTTGTTACAGAACAATGAGGATTATTGAAACAATAATTATTAATGACAACCAGGTGAACATGTACTCTTTATCTGCTTATATATTATTATATAAAATATAACTGATTGGTTAGATTGGGATACACTACAACACACTGCTAGACTAGCTAATCTTGTGACTGTACTGTTCTACTCCGATGTCTTGCATACTATTTGTGATCTTAGGTGTCCTCATGCCATTTTGAATGAAAATATTTCAGAATTTCTAACCAATACAAAGTCAGCATCATCAGTTTTTGGACAAAGGTCTATCGAGACTATTTGCAATTTTAATCTAGGTTTAAAAATATTAGTACAACTAACTCACCAAAATACACAACATTGCTTCCCTTCCTCTTTTGAAAGACACCATTTTCATCAAGAGGCAATGTGACTCCAAAGTCACATAGCTTGCAAATCACAAAGTCTCCGTTCACGAGGATGTTGTAGGACTTCATGTCTCCATGCAGGATCTGCATCGTTGTATGAAGGTAGTCCAGGGCACTGGATATGTCTGCTGTTACCTGTAATTGGATCACATAGTTTATATTAATATGCAAAATAGTATGCCCTGTTACTTAATGCCTAAATGGTTTCATTTAAGTATTATATTTAAGCTATAATAAAGTGTGTTTATACAATAAAGTCAGATACTAATAACAAATACTTAATGATTTGCCACACCCAGTGGAAACTGGATAAACATGAAATTTGTGTAAAAGCCACTTTTAGGTAACATAATTTGAGCATAGATTGCTATGAAATCTATAGGTTTACTGGCACAATTATAATAATGAGCCTACAATAATATGATCACAATGAGTAGTTTTATAAACTTTTCAATTGTTTAATGACTTACTTTCAATATTTGCTTTGGTAAGAATGGTTCACCATCATCTTCAATTTTTTTTTCAATCATATCACCTAGTGATAGGTCACAAGCCTCCATCCCCAGGTACAAAATCTTCGCCTTGCTGAACGCACGGAACCCGACGATGTTAGGATGTGACATGCGCTGCAGAAGATCCGCTTCGGCCTTTAAACGGTCGGTGAACACTTTGTTCGGTTTCACTCGTTTGTTCAGCATTTTGAGAGCCCATGGTGACCGAATTTGTCCCGCACGTGGAGATCTTACTAGTTGCATCACATTTATACCTAGAAATAACATACAAACATGGATTGAACACTAGTTTTAACCACGCAAGCAGCAAAGTATTAAACATGATATTTTACCTGTTCCATAGCCGAGTCTATATAAAAACGGTGACGGAGGTATTGTAATTTTGTCATTAATATCCAGAGCTTTGTTTTTGATAGGGGTCTTGAACGCAGTCATGTTTAAACTTTATTTTTTTAAATAAATCGCACAGGCACAGCTTTATATACAACGTTACGTTATCGTTTCAAACGCTTGTTTTAAAATTTGAATTTGATTGATTGACTTATGAGCAATGCTACCAACTTAATAACGGATAGCTAAATATTCATGCTATCTCTCTCAGTGTGTGATAAGAAGAAAGAGATAAACGCAAAATATCATGCTGAAATTAATAGTTTTGACAACCAAATACATGGAATGCGACATAATTTTATTCGTTTTGAAACCAAACTATTTTTTAATTGGAAATACTTTTTTCGTTTAGAAAATAAGATTTAAATGCTTTAGGTGATGGGGAAGCCCGATAAAGCTATTAATGTAAGTGGCATGACCATAAGTAGGTCAAAATCTGAAAAATGCGGTCAAGCTATAAATTTAAAATTACATTACCAGATTGTCAATCAATGACGATCTTTTGAGCCAGCTATGCTAGCGCCATTAGTTTCACTGTTGCTATTTATTATGTCATCCTAAGAATTAACAAAACGGGAAAGTAATAAAATAAAAATAAATGGTGGCTACGTATCTAATAAAAAAGCACGTCGTTAGTTAAGTTTACACTGAAGCTTAAGTTTTACGTTACGTTACATTTAAGGTGAATGCTCCAACCACCCCGCGAAATTCAAATTTTCTTACGTTTTTTGCAATTTGCAGGCCAGTGCTAGTTTGTATGTTGATTAAAATATAAATTGCGGCTGTAAGACGTATGTAGTTACAGAAATATAATCATCAAAATCATCGATATAGGCCTCCAAGTTCATAAAGGTGCAAAAATTACTTTTTCAAGTTCCTGCACCTTTATGAACTTGGAGGCTTGTATTGATGATTTTGATGATTATATTGGATGGGCTAGTTGGAGCATTCACCTCCCGATCAGACCATAAGTACTTAAGTGCTTATGGTCTGATCGGTCATAATGTTATATTCAAAGCAGGAAGGAAAAGCAATAATAGGTTTGAATACATTTTCAATGGGCGCCGATTACTAAAGCGACATAACACTGTTCGACGAAGTACTAGCCGCAACTCCACAAGTAAATCGAGTGCACCGATGTAATCATTACGTGTTTATTACACTTGATTACAGCTATGTATCATAATGTTCTGTGGTACTAATGATCGCTGAACTTGTACTTATGGTGTATGCACGACACGACGTTGTTTTGCAGCTAGCAAATAAACACGATAGACTCAGTTCACGTAAAACTCGTGAAATAGTCAGTGGTAGCTGTGAGAGTCACTTAATTAAAGTTATTATGCGCGATTGAACCAATATGCGTTGGTTCCATCTTAAACGGGTAGCTGCCGCACCAATCAAACTGGCTGGACCACTGAGCAGTCCGCCACGCTGCAAAGCAATATATCAAAAAATAATTTAACATCCCATCACGCCTGTAACCCATAAAGGGTTTGGCAAAAGTTTACATAAAATAGTACACTCATTCCAGTTCCATATACCTAATAATAGGGGGCGAAACTATTGCCATGAACCGGGCCCAATACTGGACTCTGTGGCTGCTACTGAGAAATTCCTGATAGAATAGCCCAATAACTCTTTGTCCGACCCGGGAATCGAACCCAGGACCTGCTCAGCAGACGAGTTTGCGTCTTTGCGACCACTAGACAACAACAACAATCACCAAATTAGGTACTTTGATTGTTCCATTGCCATACTCACGTCACGTAGATCTTATCATAACATGACACCTGTTATATCCGAAGACTTAGGCAGAGATAATTATGCCTAATAGTACCTACACAATTATTTTGCATCGTTGAGTTTGAGTACGTTGTAATAAAGTGCGACCTACCTATTGCAAATACAGAGTTCGTGACGATACAGAATTGACGACGAAAGCGTAAATTTGAATTCTGCGGGGTGCCCTGGCGGTAAGTTGACTGTTGACGTAGTACAGTAGCTGCGACCGCATCAGGTTGGGGTCGGATTTCAGTCAATCTCAAATTAAGATGACTTCATAACCGTGGGGCTAAAATCAGAACGATCACTGATTGAATGTTTGCATTTTAACGAGTATCTAAATGAAAACTTAGAATTGCTATTTATTTGTTAATTTAGCTACATTTTTCGCATCAACACGAGTACCACACACAGAATAACAGATACTCAAATTCAGATATTTGGGATACCCACTTATATAATACTTAGGTCGAACACGGACACAGGGGTGTATCGACCCGCCAAG
The DNA here is from genome assembly GCA_949774965.1 of Diarsia brunnea. NCBI lineage: Eukaryota > Metazoa > Arthropoda > Insecta > Lepidoptera > Noctuidae > Diarsia > Diarsia brunnea. Next base: position 20,525,236 of record OX459002.1, read on the forward strand.
GCTGCGGGTTGTTCGAAAGAGATACCGCGGCCTCGGCGCAAGGGCTAAGAAGGAACATGGGTGGTTTTTAGTCAGTAGAAGTCTGACAATCCCTTTCGCTCTGCCCAAGAGCGGGAGGGGTTATTTGATGATTTCCCAACCCCACAAAAAAGGGGTGTATCGAGACAAAATATTTAAAAGGATTTTACCGTAGAGTCCTCAGATCAAATAATAGGGTTGAGCCTATCATTTTCATTTCCTAATATTAAAATTGCCAGCTTCCATGATCGATTAACGACTAACGATGAGCAATGATACAGTCAAGTTACCCCCTAATTATGAATTAACATAGCTTGCATTCTAATCACGGCAAAACTTAATTAATATTACCTATTCAAATTATGACGCGTACGGCGTACCTAGTGTTCATGTGAAACTGATTCGCGAAGGCCGCTCTCCGGAACTTGAGGAAGCATCGAATTACGCGGGAACAGTCGTCCTTAGCGTTAGGTACTTACGTTGCTCAATGGAAGGAAGCGTGCTCGTCGATGCTGAGGTAATGCCCCGTTAGTAATGGAGCGGTCACCGCGAAGCGCGGGCGTGCGTCCCCGGACTGGAGTCACCATGTGCCGGTACCACACACTCAGGTAGGATGGCAGTACGGCACGCGCCATTGGTTCGCGTATTGCGTTTGTGTTGTGTTGTTGTGCGACGGGGGTAAGTACGACTGCAGGTGTTGTGTTGTGAAATTCACCTTTGTTTTTAAAAAAGAAAACGTTGGCCCACATTAGGAATTTCTCATGTATCGTGGATGCGTTTATAAACATTTAAACTCACATACACAAACACCCAGACCCGAAACAACTATCTGTAGGTCATGCAAATATTTGTTTCGTGCGGGGATCGAACCCGCGACACGCAGCGCAGCAGTCCAATCGCTTAACGCTAACGCTTAGCGTCAAGAATTAGTACTGGCCTACTGTTCGTGACAACTTCTAATCAGTTTAAATTTGATTGTGAATTTTCAGTCTGTATAATTCAGGATTACATGTTAGGATTTGACTGATCTATAACATTCAAAGTTATACTAAGTACAATATAACTCAGTCACACAGAAGTCGATTTGTGTTTTCTACAAAATCTAAAACGAATCAAGTTGGTAAAACGACCGAAAATGTCGTGGAAAAATGTTTTAATTTTTCGCACAAGATTTTAGAAACTGAAACAGGTTTACCAACGGTCGATTGGTCCGTGAAATGTTGGTCAATATTTTCTTTGATGCATTAAATTTTTCATCCAAAGAACTTTTCACCCACGAACGTTTCGCCAACATAACTCTACATCAGTGAATGCTTAACCAACATAATGTTTTGACTGGTTTTGATCAAAAACAGACAGGTGGAAGTAAATAAAAGCTTATTAAAATAACTTTACCCTTACCCTTAACTTACTGTAAATGAAGTATAATACTAGTAGGTCATCATCTGCCTAGCCTTTTGTCGGCTTCCAGTCTAACCGGATGCAACTGAATACCAGTATTTTACATGGAGCGACTGATATATTTGACTGGTTCCGTATGGTGTCGGAGTTCTGTATGGTGTCGGACGTAAGGAATAGCACCATCCCATATCTTCCCGTGGGTGTCGTAAGAGGCGACATAAGTTACTTACCAGAGAACGGGCAGCAGCGTTCTCTGTGCCTTTGTTACAACCATACTGCGATCGCCAACCCGCCTGCCAAGCGTGGCGATTATGGCAAATCGCCCCATTCTGGGGGAGGCCTATGTCCAGCAGTGGACGTCTTATGGCTGAAATGATGATGATGATGATGATGACTGATATATATCTGAATGTACAGACAGAAAAAGTCGTTTCCCAGCAATATTTTTTGCGTAGGGGTACATAGTTTGATGTACATAATACCCTGCCTGTATTTCGTTGTTATAATAAATCCTTAACTTAGCTTAAAGTAACAATTTATATTTACAAAACAGAGAACATTGTTACAAAACAGAGGTCCCTAAACTAGGCTGCGCCTGTATCTTCGGGGCCAGAAATGGATATATTAGTAGTATCCGACCGAAAGTTCAGTTTCGGATTCGGCCGAAACTGGGAACAGGGCCGAAGGTTCAGTGTCCCTGTACAAGGCAAATACATACCTCCTTTTAAAGCACCCACTTTTCTGCATCTTTAACTGTCTGCGGCCAATCTTTGAGCAAACACTCGTTTGTCACACGATAATGTTTTATTTACTATCTGCTTTCGTGCACAACAATGAGCTATTCACTTTTGTGTTCGTGAATTATTTTGAAGTGTACAATAATGTGCTCAACACAAGATACGATGACACCGACTTTTGTTAATTATTTGTCATCGTTAGTAAAATAATTGTTGGTGAAATGCCCTAGAAATCTTTAAAACTGAAAACAAACTAACATTAAGAACTATCGAAACCAGTAGTAACTTCAATGGTCCGATGCAAAATGTACCCGAAAACAGGTCATTGTAGCCATCATCAAGAACAATTTAAAAAAAAAACCTATAAGTACCCGATCTCGGGGTACTTCTTCTGATGATGACCTCTTTTCAGCTCTAAAATCAATTAAGTAACGTGTTGTATAGGCGTTGTCGAGTTGCCGAATTTCCCACAGTTGGTTTTTTGACTACCTCTTGAAACTTTTAGGCCTTAAGGTCGGTTTGGCAGCGAATGGTCTTCTTGTCATGTTATTACTTTGATGGGTTTGTTATATTTCCGTGTTATGATATAATTTATTGATCGATATGTTTAAACGCGGATGCCATTGTATAGACTCCTTTCACACATTTCGGGCCTGTTCATGTTTGCTCATTGTCACTGATGATAATGCAAGTAAAATCAAATATTTATACACCTGAAGGCTACTGGAACATCTGCTGTTAGTTAATTGTTTTATTTTTGAAATTATTAACACATTCTATCATTTGCACTAGAAGCTTGAGCGCTGTTGTAAGGTAAATTATTAGCGCGGTGCTTAGCTAATTACTAACGTGTTGTCACTTACCAGGCCATTGCCCACAGACACCGTGGCAATTAGATAATTGTTAGGATCTTGCTCATACTCCGTAGAATCAACTGCAACAACTGATACCGTCTCCGGATAAGACGCACCACTTTGTGTTTTGTATTCAATTACACTAATCGTGCCGGTCGACGGTCCTGCGAGGTGTTACAATAAATCTAAAAGGGAAGACATCCATTTGTAACAACATGTTATTAAAACATTAATTTTTAATTCACGGAACTTCTCATTATAGTATTCAGCTCTAAATATTCTGAATGCAGTCAGTCGTAAAAGGGGTGAAGTAGGAATGTTTCCAATTATGTAAAGTGATCGGAAACGTTTCACAATGACGTGTAACTGTTAGGTCATGGAGCCCTGCACGCGATTACAAGGAATCCACCGGTGCCTGCAGCTACCACGTGGTATATTCATTGACCCACTTCGAGAGATATCACTGATGTCCGGAATTGTCGAAAGTGATGTTCAAGGGTGCACGCGAGTTGTGTTATTACCGTTTTGAAGGTTCAGTCCCAGTATCCGAGTAAAAAAGTCTTCGTTTAGAAATCTTTTGAAATAGTAGATAATCAAAGAAGACAACTTCCGCGGCCTTGAATGTGCGTATCTTTTTACATTGTTTCGTAAACTTCGCCAATCGCCACAATCATTGAGTAGAGAGTTGATCCGAGTATCTTAGAACAATTTAGATGCATTCTATTCCAATATCAGGTGATTACATAATTATTCGTCTTTTCTTATGTTCAATATACCTATGTATTAATTGGGCATTGTTAACTTCTTAACATGTTAACAAATATCTAGTTCCAGGATTTGAGCCTCATGTAAGAATAACTTGATTCCTATCTAATATCTGCAAGCATTTCGCGATCATAGTTGGTTACTTAACTCATCTACGGGGTCTGTAGGTGGATATTTCCTACCTAGTTGCACTGTATGTCAGTGAAGTCAACATGTAGGTGTCCCTCAAGGCATCATTCTATGGCCTGCATGCTCATTTCAGTATTCTGCCATCTAAAAGGATTCTGTCAGTCACCACTCTGTCGATTTTAAATCATTTGATAAAAGTTGAGAGGCGTCTAAGGGTCAAAAATTTATGGTTAAACAGTCGCTAATAATTTCTTAACTTTGAGCACCTTTGTAAATAAATCCCTAAATTGGGTCCTTACTTCAGCGTCTAGTTTATTTAAGCACGAGGTTATACTAATTTCTCAAACGTCTCGTATTAAATCATTTTAACCTATGACTCTTCTTGCTCATAAGCTCTACTTTTAACATCTCGTAGCGACAATATCGAAAACAGAGAAATTCCTGAACTATCGTAAGAGGTGGATTCCTATTTCCAAAGATAAGGCCATTTATGTAAAAAAATATCACATTTGTTAATGTGATATTTTTTTACTTATCTTAATTTTCTGAATATGGTAAAAGTTAGTCACGAATAGTCAAACATACAGATTGACCCTAAATCTACATCAACATTCGTACAAACAATAAAAGAAAATAAATACTTAACAATGTATTAATCGTAGTAGTTTGCAAAATGCTAAGAAATTAGAGCAATATGGTAATCCGAGGAAATTTACGCATGAGCGATGTTTAGGGACGTAATAACAATCATTTACATAGTACCTATACTTAGTGATTGTAGAGGTACTGACATACGGTCTGAGCACGACATTCGTGCCTGTCAATTCTCAAATTGCAATTTCAGGGCAACACTGCACCGCACAGGAAAAGGATGTAATAAAAAAACTACATACAAATTACATGCTCGTACATCATTTTGGCACTGCGATTGATTGAAATTACGAAAAGTGATTTCTTTATTTGCTGTTTCTGTATGTAGTATATTTCATGTTTTTGAGCTTCCTGTACAAGGTAGCTGTAGTATCTACTTACTAACATCGGGGATCTTCGTTTTAGTGATCATGTTCGCGTATTACGGCATTTTCAATTTAAATGCAGTCAGTAGCATTAAGGATGCACGCCCACGGCTAGATATCAGTGGCTAAAAAATCTGGATAATTTAAACAATGTTTTGCTAATATAAATGCAAGGAGTGGCTAATAGCGCGGATATCTCTAAATACATTACGGATGATTGGAATTTAACAAACAGAAACTTCTGACAACAAATTGCAAATTGAGTTATTAACACTTGGCTCCATTTTGTCTAGAGTTTTTCTTGTATTAGAAACCATTGAGTGATTGCGCATGAGCACGTTACTTGCTCACATTATAGCATCCTCTACTTGGCTTGATTTCATTCGCGTTCATTAATCAATGTAAATCAAAGTAAACACATAATAGCGACAGCCCCATCAATTATATACCTGGTTTGTCTTGTAGTTAGTTGATAAAACAATTTCGTGAATGTGACGTATGAGAATTGCGCACGCGTTCAAATAGCAGCCGTTTACAGTTTGAGTATCCTAGTTATTGCATCATCTGTTATTTAATTGGCAACCAGTTCGATACTGTAGCGCATCAATACGTGCGCTTGTGTCTGCCCCTCGAAATACCTATGTAGGTCCGTCAATTGAAATAGTCATTACATTCCAATGCAACGTTTTATGAATTTCCTGATGCGTGAAACCGTAAGAACGGATATACCAATCAGAAGTTAGGAGTAGTTAGATATCGTAGGTACGATTCCTATGTTTCTAACATCAGGAGTTACTTCCCTGCTCCATAAGTCAGGTAGTCCCGCGGAACCCAAGAAATATAGAACGATCACGTGTCTGACAATTATCTTGTTTTTGAAAATGGATAAATACATTGACATGGGGTTACTACCCCATCACGTCTGCATCTAAATAAGGATCCGTAGGAACGGCTGCTGCGGTAGTAAGGAGCTGCTCGCCATTGAAACGGCCATTCGCCAACCGGTTCGTCGATCCCGCAAGGATCTGTCGACATGTTGGATCGATTACAAGAAGGCCCACGACTCGTTGTCATATACATGGCTTATGAGGGTGCTGGAGATGTAGGTACAAGATAGATGCAACTCTACGCGCCTTCCTTGTGTCATGTATAGCAACGAAGGATGGTCCTTCGCTATCCAGATTGTTGACCATAGCAAAAATAGTCTTCAATAGAACTTCTGTCAGAATGTTTTCTTCCACCTCCACCATATAAATTAATTAACAGTAACTATTTACATTTAAGTCCAAACCCCCAGGCGCACTATCAGAATTAATTATGTTTCGTCTACAACGCTTTCATAACATGTCGAATACAATTGATTCAGAAGTGAAGTGCGTATTATCTAAGCATAAATCATGATACAATTTATATAATAACACTCGTAGCGCTTGTACGCGGGCGCCATGTTTGATAACACGCCCATTGTCCTGCACGCCACACTCCGGCGCAGCCTCCGTATGACAACAGATACGATCCGTCTCGTCCAGCGCAAGAGTTGTGTCGTCCTCGACGTCGCGATATGTTGTCTGGGTAAGCAGTTGATGGCACACACATTCGGATTTTCGCTTGAACTTGTATTCTCTTAACATCAGGCGTCGATGCTCTGTCAGCAAAAGTATTTTTAACTAATTGTCAATGTGCCAATTTTTTATGAACCCAAATTTACCCCTTGTTTTCTTCTTTTCAGGTCATTCGTGATTTCCATGGCAATCGCGGTTTTAATAAACAAATCACCAGTCAGTGGTTTCACTGTAGCTCGGGATATTTTGAATTCAGCACCAGATCTAAAAGTCGCAGAGAGCAAACAGCTGGAAGTGAGATACGATTTGAAGACCTTAAATAATAATAAGACAATCTTTAACAACAAGACGAGGGAAGACTCGGATTCTGTAATAGCAATTAACAATACCAACATTTACAGCGATGAAAAAGTTTATGAGCAACAGCAGAATGTCATCAAGAATACTGATACGCAAACTAAAATATCAGAAAATAACAAAATCGAAATCCCAACCGAAACAACGATTATAAATTCGACCGATACAGATGGTTCTGCTTTCACTACCTTAGCACGAAGAGCAAATGAGGAGATCTCAACTATATTCTCAGAAGAGACGTCATTTACTCCTGACTTCGGTATGGAATACTCTACCGTCACATATGCAATTCCGATAGAAGAAATCCAACAAAATGCGACACCAACACAAGATCACCCGAATGATACGGGAAACATTACTTCTACACCAACTGGAGACAGAAGCACTGCTCCAAATAACGTAAATACTTTTGGTGTAGATATAACTGGAAACATGACGACTAGTGGTACAACAACAGTGGCTAACCTTGAAAGTAAAATTACAACCATAACTATTTTTTCTGACCAAAAACCTCATTCAACAAATATTAAAGAGGCAAGTCCGATAGCGACCACTGATGGATCGCTTGATGTTCCTACAACTGTTTCATCTGAATTAAAGGAAGATTTAATATTAAACGAGACCACAGAAGTGACTACCGAGACATTAAGAAAAGACATTGTTACCATCGACTTATTTCCACCTACATTACCATCCTGGAAAAAATATACAACGATTGATAGGAAACGCACTAGCACCGAGGATACCACAACATCAGAAAAAGATATGACGCGAGCAGAAACTGCCCAAACTCGAATAAGTCTACAAAAACTTTTTACTAACGCACCTCCACCTTCATTAGAAACATTGAGAATTGATCTTATTAATGCACAAGAGTCAACGACAAGACAAGAAAGACCAACTGGGAACATTGAAATGTATATAAGTAGTGCTTCAGAATCTGAAACGGACGCATCCACAACAACGATGAGTACGGAGATAGAGAACGAACCAACGAAACTGGAGCTCGTGTCTAGAAGAGCAGGGTACAAAGACAACCGAGAGACAATAACAGTCAACCCTAGTGAAGCCACTACCACAGAGATCTCGTCTACCGTACCCCTAGATAAAACAGAACTGTTAAGCACTACATACGAAACTGATGTTGAGATAAAAAGAAACAAGAATGGCAGTGACTATGGGTCGCAAAGCCAATTGGTAAGTTCATTTTAGTTATATAATGTTGTTCACTAATGCGAGATAGTTAGAGATAAATAGTCCCGGTATGTGCACCATTACGTAATGGACTAAGGGTTTAACAGTTACTGTCAGCGGCCGATTAACGTCGACCGTCGGCGTCGCCATAATTCATAATGTCTTTGGGGCACTTGACATCGTGTTCTGTCTGTCCTGTTACTTGCACATCACAGGAGCTGATGAAGGCTACTGAAAGTGCCAAACTCGTCGCCAAATTTTGAGTCGACTCAATTTTAATTGTCATCGACACGCTAAGAAGAAGATCCCCCGTTCACCTTATAAAAGTATCAAAGAGTTTGCATTTATCTCCTCTTTCTCTCGTGTCCGTACCGTGGTAAAATATTAACTAGTCAGCAAAATGGTAGTGTAGTTGAACGCCCAAAATATCACGTATGTTTTATAACTGTCAATATAGTTTTGCTTAAACTTGCAGGCTGAAGATGCAATTAAAGAAGAGTTATTAAGAGAGGAAATGCTCAACGACAGTAAAGAGTATGCAAAGTTTATTAATTTGAAAGCGGGGAGAATCACTGATGGTGAATCAGAGAATGTTCCCGAAGATATGCTCAGTGTCAAACCCATTGGGCAAGAAAAAAAGAAAAACACCATTTTATACGCCGTCAGTTCAAACTATAAACCCCTTAAGAAAATTGACATTCAACCACCAAAACAGTTTGTTCGCGACCCAGACGACAACAGCTGGAGAAACGAAAGCATCAGTTCCTTAGGAATTGTATTCAAACCGAAGAATGCTTCAAAATCTTTCACGCAAGTTCTAAAAAATAAAACTGAGACAGAGTTAGGAAATATGACCGATAAAGACAGCAAAGATGATCTCCCGGAATTAAGGGTTAGGCTAGAAAAGATAGCTGAAGTCAGAAAATCCAAGAAAAAGGTTAATAAGTTTGGAGATACTGTGTACAGTGATTATGAGGAATCCAGTGAGAACACATACCTTTCTAGAGAAGATATGTCCACGCCGATGAGCCCCGATGTGATATCAATGTTCACCCCACCACCACCATCTCCACCTACAACACAGTTTAATCTCGCAGTAAACTCAATATCGAAAGAACAAGTTGAACCTATCAAGACCGAAATCACTTCTCCTATAACAACAAACAAACAACCGAAATTCTACAACTTGGCAGAATACTACGACACTACCGACGAGTATGATGCTGATTACATAAATCAGCACGAAATCGATTTAAAGAAATTCACTAAACCAGTCAAACCCAAGGAGGACACTACACAACTCCCAGAGTGGCTACGTACACAACCGATGAGAGATATTCAGCCTGAGAGAAAAGCTACACTCCAGTATTTCCCACCTACTCAGAAAGTAGTCCAGAAAGTAAATATGAACAAACACGACACTAATTTCGAAAGAAGAGTGAACTTATATGAGCTTAATAAACCACCACCTAAAGTAATTCTGGACTCTTCTTTTGGCACCATCTCTCCCAAAGCAACAGAAAAGTATGAACCATTAAATAAAGTAACAATAAAGCCTGCCTACACTCCAATGTATCAAACCGAGAACTTGGACAAGAACCTGTACTTATCGAACCAGCCGAGCGTGTCTGAGCCTCCTCGCGGCGGACTTGTAGTAAACGACGGAAATTTCAACAGAGCCTCGTATGTAATCAAACATTACGGGGACTTTATTAATGAGGCAGCGAAAGGCGATGAAGATGAGAGGAGCCAAGAGTACACGTATACCGAGCCACCAGTAAACCACGGTGTCACCGTTAATACATTGGGGAAGATTACGGAGGAGGATTACGACTACGACGTGAAGTTCCGCAAAGATATCATGAACCGGTTCGTTGATAATTTTAATCAGAACAGTGAGAGGTTCAAGGTGGACTTCCCGATCTTGTACAACAGTAGTGTTGTGCACAGACAGACGCCGGAGCACGGCCGAGTGGCGTCGTCGTCCGCATTCATGAAGAGGTTGTATGAAGTGGGCATCCCGCGCCCGTCCAACTTCCAGCGGAGGCCGTGCGATCCTCACTGCGAGAAGACCGTGGAGCTCTCGCCCGCGTACGAACTGCACTACTACGTGCCAGATGAAGAAGAGAAGCAAGAGATAGAGCCGCGACACACACCACCACCGTATCGATACAGATTATGAGATACATGTCGCGTGCTTGTTAGGGAATGCAATAGTTAGTCGGGTAGGGAAATACGTGGACTGTTCATGACAATATATTACAATTTATTGGTGCTTATCGTAGTCAACAGTTGTTCATTACATGATCGCCAGAGCGAATAGTAGGTAATTGTAAAACCAGTAATGACATCGCGAATTAAGTATTTGTTGAAATAACCTAATTGTTCTGTGGAACTGTGACAGAATTAGGACTTGAATTGTTCACAAAAATGTAATAGCACCCACTACCCACCACACAACACGATACAAATCAAACAAGTACTCGGGTATAACCAGAATTAAATTATCTGTAAGCAGGTTTTGCAGCAAATCAAATGTGAAATTATACTGAAATCGTTTTGGTACTTGATTTTTTAAACGTTTAACGTAGTGGTATTTTTAGGTAGGTATTTTGATGAAGTGCTGGGAGATACCTATTACAAAATGGAACAAGTTAACAAATAGTGTCTTCCTTTATAAAGTATATTATTGAAAGGATATTTTGTAAAGTTTTAAGTGTATTCTGCCAAATTGCCAAAGATGTAATTTTTTTTAGGGCTTTTTTTTGTAAAATAAAAATCACATAGAAAATAAAGTCATTGGTCTTCAACAAATTCACAGAGTTATTTTCATATATTTTTAAAGTAACTAATTAGATATTGTGTTAAATAATTGCCTAGTGTAGACTGAAGTGTTATTTGCATGAAATAAATTTAAATCAAGCTAGTTTAACAGAAGGCCTGTATTATATAGTAAACTGTTGTGTAAATATTTACGTTCGTAGAACATAACATTGTCGTAGCGATGTAAGCAGTAGTGTTACAGCTTGTAAGTAGGTACCTATTGTGAAAATAATGATTGATCGCTAAATGCACCATCACATGTGTCATCAATTCATCGTAAATTAGTTTCAACAATCGCGCTCACTTCATACAAACATGATTTCGCTCATCGGAAACTCGATGTTTCGCGTACTTATTTCGTAAAAATCTTGTCAAGCAAGCGTTGTGAGTTTGTGTGATAATAAAATACAATTTTGTGTAGAAACGGTGTGTTTTATTGTTTGTGCACCCACCAATTTTTAGGGTTCCATAGTCAACAAGGAATTCTTATAGTTTCGCCATGTCCGTCCGTCTGTCTGTCTGCCCGCAGTTTAGCTCAAAGACTCTTAGAGTACTAGAAAGCTGTGAATATAATAGATTAGGGTGTCCCTACGTTCTAGCTCGCCGTCCGTCCGTCTTATGACGACGACAGAAGAAGGAACATGGGTGGTTTTTAGTCAGTAGAAGTCTGACACTCCCTACCGCTCTGCCCAGAGCGGGAGGAGTCATTTGATGATTTCCCACCCCCCCAAAAAAAAGGGGTTCCGTACGTAAAATCGAATGATGCATATGATATCGAATAACACTAGCTCGAAAACGTTTAATTCATCAATTAAACGTTAGTACGTCGTTAGTACTATCGTACTTAGTTTATATCGATAAATTATGTTTACTACCTCGATGCATCAAAGTCTCGAATAACTTATAAGCTCGAATCATCGGCAGCGTGAAGGCCCATTATATTGAAACATAATTTCTTGGCCTACTTTACCATCTTATCGATTCACAGAATAGTTTATTGTTTTATTTGTTTATTATTTATGACGACACGACTGGCGCTGTGGCGGAGCGATTCGACTGTTGCGCTGTGTGTCGCGGGTTCGATCCCCGCACGGAACAAACATTTGCATGGCCTAGGTTCTGAGTTTTGCACACGCAGATTTTATTTAGCCTTAATAGATATTTAAAATAAATGTATTATTATTTCCTATTAAGAGAAGTTGTGTGTGAGAGTGTGTCGTTCAGTATTTATAGTTTTCTTATATTTAAGCACCGTTTAATATCACAACGGTATTTCAACATATTATATTTGGTCAAGCAAGGAAAACGCATTGAAACAATGATTCAAACACGAAATACTTTTTTAAAATACACTTTATTGACGTTCTTTATTGTAGAATAGTATGCAAACATCACTCGATCGTTCGATCATATTTTGTTATGGATTCTTCACAAGTCACTTTGAGCATAATCATAATAGGTAGATATCATTACAATAATCATATGTACTATAGCTAAATTATACTTGCACAATGAATAGGGTCACTGTGTTACTGTAGACGAAATCATATAATCGAGTGGGAAATGCAATTCTGGATCCAATAAATAATTATGTTACAATCTCATTAAAACGCAAATTAAAATATTTTTCATAGATGAACACATTTTTCTCTTTGGATAAACAAAAGAAAAACCAGAACACTGATTGGGTAATTAATTATATACAATAATATATCGATAATGAAACTAAAACAATCTCCACTGATGTGTCCACTTTTTGTAAATAATAATAAAAGAAAATAAATCTGAGTGAAACTAAATAATATAAACAACGTTAAATTAAATTATATAAAAGTAATTGGTACCATTTAACTCGTTGGCGCCATCTATCGGTTACAATGAACACCAATGCAGATAACTTGTAAAATCTATAACTTTCGTTACATCACTAGGCGTTTTAGGATACAAGTGTAAGTGAGCCTTATCTACTACGTCTTTAGGTTTAAATCGCTAAAGTAAAGTGATCGAGCCTCTGACATTTTTCTGAGTTAATCCAAGAGCCTAAGTATAATATGGAATTAGCACCAGTTTTAGGTATTGTTAAGTTTTTTTCAGAAAAGCTTGCATTGGTATTATTGTTTAGTGAATAGTTCGTAGAATTAGAGTGGAATATAGCGGTCGCAGCGCTGTCGAAGTAAAATGGTACGTTTAGGAACATAGACAAGTTGAGAGTTCTCTAAAATAATAGCAAAAGCATGGCGGTAACGTTATGATGGGCTTTTGTGCCGAAAGCCTTCGCTGGTGAATGATCTAGTGGCACTGTTGGCTATGGAGCAAGTGTCTGTTGGCTATGGAGCAAGTGTCTGTTGGCTATAGAGCAAGTGACAGCCACTGAATAATTCAAAATTAATTTTGTCCCTACCTGATCAGTTAGTATGATGTACTAAAACATGTATGTGTAAAATTCCACTTGAAATTTTAGCACAAAGTCTAGGTGTAGGCCAAAAAGACAAAACTACACAGCCAAACAGTCCCATTATATTTTAAAACGATAAAAACCGAAATAATATTTAAAAAAATGCGAGATACATGAGAAGCAATTCAGTAATGTGGCGGCGTTGGTATGCTATAGGTAGATAAGTAGGTATGTAAATCAGTTACAATTACAACAATAATCATTTATAAGTATAGTTTTTAGACTAAAAGCAAATATTTACAAAGAACACGCCACTTTCCTAGCTTTAAACCTGCCTCCCAAGGCGACGCGCGGTACCGGCAGACCAAGATGAACAATTACATATTTTCCTAATATTTTATTTATAATTTAATTATATTCCCTAATATATATAAGTAAGCGTACATAATTTTTTGGTAACGAATACGAAAATTCCCGCACCCTTTATAAATTACAATCTTAAGACATAAATACGCGTTTTTAAAAGGCCGAGTTGTAACACTTAGCGTAGTGTAATAATTTACAAGTGAACCACATAATAAATACATACAGAAGGTTGGGTCCATACAACGTGAAACTGAACGCACACATAGACAATCTTCACGTTACCTGTTAGCATGTCGATGGTAGTCTAAATTGTTTCGCTTTAGAATTTCACGAAGAGCCTTCAGTTCCTGTAATGTCCAGCCAACGGGACAAGTAGGACATGATACTAAGTGTCACTGTAACGCGTCTACGTATGCGTTTAGTTCCGTCTGTTATATTAGTCAACCTTCCGTAAGTATTCCGTGCTTACATCAGGGTCTACTGCATACTGCGGCAGTGCAGTACTGCAGCAGTGCGACAGTGCAGTACTGCAGCAGTGCGACAGTGCAGTACTGCAGCAGTGCGACAGTGCAGTACTGCAGCAGTGCGACAGTGCAGTACTGCAGCAGTGCGACAGTGCAGTACTGCAGCAGTGCGACAGTGCCGCATTGCCGGTCCGCGCGTCGTCGCCGTACAAACCTAACTCTTTACATTAGCCAGTCTTTCGTTTCCACTACTCTAGACTACTGCGCTACTAACTCCTAGCCTTCGACGCCGACACGAGGACGGCTGTGTGCCACATACTTCGCGTACGTACAACACTTAACAACACTTTGGTGTACATAGATAATTTACAAATTGACCGCGTGAAAATATTTGTATCCCCTTTTCATACAGCTGTATGCCAAAGAGAGAAGGTTCAAATATCATATGGCTGATTTAATATTAGGCGTAGTCACATGTACTAGGATATTTTGCCATTGTACAATAAGTTAGACACTTGTATAAAGCATGTGGCACACAGAGGTCCCACACAACCACGCGATGAGAACGATCCGTAACCGAACTGTGTCGATGTGTACTGAGGGGGGGGGGTCGCATCGTACTTACCGGAATAACAAACAGCCCGCGTATTACAAGAAAACTAAGGTTGAATCACTTTGTTGCAGCAACATGTTTTTGAGTTACTGAAACATGTTGCAACAGCAACAAAACTTTGTTTGTCATGATTGGGGAGCTAGAGGTGGAAAGTAAAAAATGTTGTCTCAACTAAGTTTTCAGAATTGGCTTTTACTGAAGCAAGAATACTGCGAACGGATTAAGTCGAACAAACAAAAAATCTAGCGAGTCGAACATTTGTATCTACTAAATCCCTTTGCTAGCTACACCGTTCTATTGTCTATGAATGAGTTTGTATTGTCAATGGTTAGCCGTTACTTATGAAGGTAATACCTCTGAAGGTTTAGTAACTAAGGTTGTGTTTGAAAGTAAAATTGTTGGCACCTCGTATTTTTGGCACCACTAGCGTCACCCAAATGTGAAGTTTGCTATCCGTATAAGTGTAACTCACTAAGAAACAATCTTGAACTGTTTTGTTGTGTGAAATGTTTATTACAAGGATTTTTTGGATTAAAATTTAAATAATTTCGGTTTTAATTTAGTATGGCGTTATGATTAGTTTCTATCTCCTTTGCATGTTACACCTAAACGGAGAAAAGCGTAATATCCGCTCAATAAATAAAACGTGTGTCAGCACCAAAACATTTCGAACATAACTAACGAACTAGGAACCGGTGCCGATGCGATATTCTATGTACGACAATATACACAATAATACAACATACATAAGAACCAAAGGGATACTAAATTCAACGCGCAATGAAGAACTCACACACAGAGAATTAAAATTATTTCTATCTCATACTTACAGATGAAATAAGAAAGAGACGGATTATTTGGAGCTGTCAAATTATTATGAATTTAAATTTCTCTTCAGCATCATCATTTATGCCTAGCCTTTTCCCAAATATGTTGTCGGTCCAGTCTAACCGGATGCAGCTGAATACCAGTATTTTACATGGAGCGACTGCCTATCTGACCTCCACAACCTAGTTAATACTAGGTAATACAATACCCTTTGGTAAGACTGGTTGTCAGACTTTCAGGTCACTGACTACCTGTAACGACTGCCAAAGATCTATATATGGCAGCCGGGACCAACAGCTTAACGTGCTTTCCGAGGCACGGAGGTAATTCGTTATGAAATGGGTAGTCACCTATCCACAGATCAACCTAGGCAAGTGTGGCTTAACCTAAAGATTGAACCGAGAGACAGTTATTATTAAGCCACGAGCGCCTCTGAGATTTCAAAGAAATCATTCTCTTTCTGGCTTCACCTGTTAGGAAAGCAATATTTTTGTCCTGATTTTGTCGAATCGTGGTGAGTTTTCCATCGCCCGTTGTCAAAGTGACTTCGGCACTTATGTATGTTGTAGAAATACAATATTATTATAGCGAATTTTATACAATGCTGTACAAACATACTAGCACCACTATAGCTTTACGTGTAATAACTGAAACTTCACCGTTTGTATAAAAACCAAAATGTATGTGTGTAAATGCAAAGCATTCTGTTTTCATAATGGGTCTTGTACTGATGCGTGTTTTTATTTTAAAAACAGGAATTTTACAGTTAATTGCCCTTTTTAATAGTATTTTAAAGCTTGTTTTGTAATTTTAAAAACTTTTTTTTCTTATTATTCTGAATTGAATGTTGCAGTTAATTTAAGTTTAGTAGACATCAATACAAAGCCCAGTATAAAGTAATTAATTTACATTAAAACATTACAAGTTTGGACAATTGACTTCAACCATTCAATTAAGTGGCAGGACGTCTGTCGCTGTCACAGAAATAATTTTGAAAATGAAAGAAAACTTTTTTATTTGAGGATTTATGGAGAAGAATCTAAAATTACTGGAGAAGGCAGAAGTAAACGTTGTCAACGACGGACGTCCTCACAAAACAGAACCCTTACATCAGCGTCTCGTATAAAACCTTAACAAATTACGTGACTGCGGTCAACAACGAAGTCCAGTTTCACCTGCTGCTAGTAAAAAGTAATAATCGACGCGAGTACAGTACAAATTTCAACCTTATCATCATAGTGAGTATGTTCAATTTTCCGTATACTTATTATTTATAACCACATCCATAAAGCTCTAAGAGGAAGCCTCACTATACATATAATTAAAAGTAAACGTTTAATTTAAATATTTTTTTCTTTTAAATATCATTTATAACATATACACATTCATACAAAATTCTACATCACTAAAGCGTACTCGATGTTCCAACTAAACTATGAACCGTTCCGAATCTTCAATAACTTTACAATTTTTACATTTCGTCGTCTTAAAGTGTAGTAATTTTTTACAATTTCCTTTAAGAAAGCGCATCGATTAATTAAAAACGAACGATTCGGCTGATCGGATTTAGATTCACACTCGACTAGTAAGTTTTTTGGGAGGTGAAATGCAATATTAGAAGGTACCTTACCCGTACATCATCCATGTAGTACTAAGATGAAGTTTTTGTTTTATCATTAGCCAAATTATGTCAATAATGGCCAGAAAGAGAGATATTTCCCAATATCATCACCCCAGTACTACGTGAAGGATATACCGTACAACTGCGCCACATTAAAACTACACAAAACCTCCACTCAACAATTTGAATAGTCTGGAACTGTTTACAAGAAGTTGTGACCAACACGGAAGATTTAACGATGGACACTTGTTTATGCGAGGTTTCTACAGTTAAATATTGGTTAAAAAACTAAATAGTGATGTTTCGCTCACACTCCTTAAGTTCTAAGATTAAAGTAAAAATAAATAACATTCGCAACCGTTCGCGATCCCCGCGTAAACAAGCCTCAAGTGTGAGAGCCGACAGGCAACAGCTCGCGGGATATTCATACATTCGATCGGTACCATACTTATGCAAAAATACATGATGCGGCAATACAAAATGTCATCATAAGAGCCATCATCGCTACGTATATAAATATGCGTTTAATTCTAAGCTATAGACTACCGCGACCGAGCCGGGTCACAACTAGTTGACTAAAAACCTTGTTTAAATATCGATAAAAGCTATGTGCTCCGGAAGTATGTCATACGTACGACGGTGTTCTGTTCGCGCTAACTCGCGCTACACGCTACAGGCCGCACTACAGCACTACAGCACTGCAGCACTACAGCACTACAGCACTACAGCACTACAGCACTACAGCTACGGACTGGATGCACTACAGATTGCATGCGCACAGATACGTGTGCGCCAGGTCGGCAGTCCGGTCCGCAGTCAGTAGTAGACTGTGCTGGGTTCGCCTTCTGCCTCGCACTGCGCGTCCTTGTAGAAGGTATGCGCGTCGTGTGCGTGCGTGCGCGTGCGCGTGTTGTGACGTCACTAGCTGGCCACGTGCGCGTGCGCGCGCGGTAAGGGCGGACCGAAACTGCTGCGGAGGGACTCTTCCATCAGCCGGCAGATCTTGTCGCGGTCCATCTGGAATACATATCGACTTTATTTATAAACAAATTGACTTCAATTTATGATAACAAGTGTCTAATATTACAAGCAAGTGAATACTTAAAATTACAGCGAAAACTAAACTCTAAATCGAGTCAATAAAGTAACATGTCACGTACCTCATGTATAAAGCCGAGCTGCACAAGTTCGTGCGCGAGCGCAGTGGCGTTATCTCTACGCGACACGGCGCAGGTAAGTTGGCGGTTCATCTTGTCGTCCATGCGTAGAAGGATCGTCATCTGGAACAGACGCGCGCAAACAAATTACTGCCTCGGGATTAAAGGGCTTATGACAGAGCCCTGAGAGACACCTTATACTAGCATTAACTTGAAAGAGCGTATTCGAAGAGATTCGATCAAACTGGTTAATTATGGACGTGGCTACGGACTATCTCTGAAATATTCGATATCAAAAGTATGCAGGTAATAAGTCCGCACCAGTTTGACTGAACCTAGACAGACTACCAGCCATAAAGGCTAATTCGTGTTTCAAAAATATTTGAATTAGGTAATCATAATGTACGTTTGGACGACCCCAGCATTTGGCATTTGGTTCTAGCATCAGAACAGAGCAAAATTGTCTATTCCAGAATCTATGAGTTGTCTATCGTACCTATATAGACCACGGAGACCAGTTAAAAATAATGAAATCAAATTTTTTGCATATAGTTTGCTAGGACTATTAATATAGAAGATTTATAAAAAATATATTTAAATATGATAAATTGGTAACGACTGAGACATATGTTTATAAGCGCAGAAATGTAGAATGATGAATGTTAGCAATTTGGCATCAAAATATATGTTGACATGTCCCAAATTTAATTCGGTGACATTTCAATTTTACTGTTAGCACGAGGCAGTGGTAAACTCGTTAAAAAATTGTGAACTGGATAAATGTTCATTTATATTTATAATAATGATAATGTTACTTAATTAGTGAAAAACAAAACTTACAAAACACTGTTTAGGCAATATTGATAAAACTTTGCGAAAAATGTTGCTAGCAAGCTATCATGCAGTTTGAATCTGAAATGAAGTTCGGCAACATTTGTTTGTCGTGTATATGACAAAACCTTTATTTTTTCTTACAATTAAATATGGTTTTGGTAATGGTGTTAGTAACACTGGCATATGTAACGCGGAAGTTATGGACTATACTTTGTAGAAAGGTATGGCAAACGACTTGTCAGTACTTGTCGCTACTCACCAGCAGGTCGGCGGGCGGCGCGTCGTGCGGCTGCGGCTTGAGCGAGCACATCATGTTGACCACGCGCCGCGTCTCCACGTCGCGCGGCTCGGGCGACGCGGGCAGCGACTCCGCCAAGCGCTCGGCGGGCGACGCCGCGCGGCCCGCGCCCAGCGTCCAGCCGTACGCCGTCAGCGGGTAGATGCCGTACCTGCACAGGGACCGAGTACGTTCAGCACGGCAAAACCTGACCATCGTACTTTTCTCACGCACAAGAAATGGCTATAAATACTAGGCATTAAAGGATACAGGGCCAAAAATACAAATATGCAAATTATACAGACATTTTTAGATCAAACTTCTAAAGAAAATCTTTCATAAAAAAATATTTAAGAATGTAACTAAGCTGCAGTAGATTGACATCGACCAGTTGATATAGATGACCTTTCTTTGTTTTATTTGGGTTTGGGAAATCATCAAATAACCCCTCCTGCTCTTGGGCAGAGCGAAAGGGAATGTCAGACTTCTACTGACTAAAAACCACCCATGTTCCTCCTTAGCCCTTTATGTTGAGGCCGCGGTATCTCTTGAACAACCCGCAGCCCCGACGGGATAGATATAGATGACCTCATTCACAGTACAATCTAGTAGCGTCATGACCATGTGACTCACTTGACGTCCTCGACGAACTTCTCGAGCTTCTCGTTGTGTGGCTGCAGATCCTTGGCGGCGAGTTCCATGCGCTCTCCAGCGCGCACGCACCACGCAAGCGCCTCGCCGCTGCTGCCGCCAGCCACCTCGTCCGTTATCGTCTCCGATATATTTGCTGAGGACATATGCAAGAAACACTTAGAAACTGACTGCAAGGTAAAGGAAGCTGGATGCTCCAGGCTAGGCCTCCCTTTGTGCGTCAAGACGAAGGAAGCCTAGGGGTTCCGCTCTCTCCTTTTGGGATTCGCCACAGTCGGGTAAAAATACCTGCAACGAGTTTGGTACGACGAAAACCAAAGAAACAGCAGTGGATGAGATTTTTGAACTTGCTGAGGAGTTCGGCAGTTGTAGACATATTAAAATCGCAACAACTACACGAACATCTTTATTCTTAAAATATTAATGGATCAGCATCTTAGTTCAAAGCATGCTGCTTTAAGGATGGACATATTTCACAACGTAAAGATATCTTGAAGACTTACCGGTGGTATTGACAAGTGTGTGTGCAGCCAGCAGTTTGAGGGAGTGTACTTCGAAGAGCAGCGGGTGGAAGAGGAGTTCCCGCGCCGTCGGCCTCTTCGCAGGGTCCTTGTTTATACACCTGTCGACACACGGCGGGGTTACCGACTGGGAAGGGAGAGACGACACACAGGCTGTGACCCTTACGGAGGGTTACTGAGGGATCGAGTGCTCACGTGTGAAACTAGAAGGTTTCAATGGGATAGTGGCTGCAGTGATGCGTTGTTTGGAAACCGTTGAGTACTCACACCTCGTTCAAACCAAAGCTCCGCTGCAAGCGACTAGGTCTCAGTAGCACACATGAGCAGTCCAACCCTCGCTTCGTGCACCCATACAACAAAAGCGACTTACCGCCACGCCCACCTGTAAGACAAGTACCTGTATATAAAGTCCTTCTGTCGCGGCTCCTCCAACGATTCGACCGTTCGTATGATGTGTTCCTCCGTGACGTGGCTGCCCGAGTCACCATTGCCCTGAATTTCAAGTGCCGCAGTCTCCAAAGCGCACATTCCGAATGAGTAGATATCCATCGCTGGCGTCACCATTTGTGATGCTGATACGGGGGGAAACAGAGATGTAATGAATGCAAAAAAATGGACAACACAGTTTCGGCTGCTGTGATTCTTGGACAAGCGCACAGAATATGCAATATAGAAGCTTGACATTCCGACGCAACGCACGCAGTCATAAGCACGGCTTGTTTTCACGGTATTCATTGGGAAAGCAGTGAACTCACTCACCAAGTCACGATTTCCACATAGAATTCTGTGAAGGAGCCTAGATATGCATATGTGTGCGAGAGCTAGGCAACGATAAGGACAAGTTTCTGCACACTATGTAATCCGTGGCACGAGGCTTGCCTGTTCCAAAACACTTAAAAAAGGCAGTCCGTCAAATCAAGGCAGTCGAAACTGTGTGGTCCCTTCTTCAGAGTCATCAGTTACTTGGAGGTACTTACATCCATATTCCGGTGCAATAAAGTGCATATTTCTCATGTTCTCGCGGCAGGTCTTGACGTGGTGGTGGATGGCGTCGGGAGCCACGGAGCCGATCTTGACGAGGCCGTTGTGTTGGATGAAGATGGTGTCGCACGTGAGGTTGCCGTGGACAATCGGAGGTACGCAGCCGTGTAGATAGCTGGACGGGAAATGGCCGGAGTTGTATTGGGGTGAACAAAAAATGCTGTGGCCGACTAGATTGAGACGCGGTTTTGAATTAGTGAATAGTCTCAACTGTAAACCGACTTACTTCTAACTTACTTGTCCGTGCTGAGGAGGTAGAATATTGGTGTCTTACCTGAGCGCTGACAATATCTGCGTGCACCATCTCTTCCAGGCCTGCAGTGGCAGTCGCTTGACATTGCGCTTGGTTCGCTTGAGGAACTGCTTCAGAGAGCCGCAAGACATGTACTCCGTTATGAATATTACCTGAAACGACCAGGTGTTGGAACTTAGTACTCATGTATTTCGGTAGTGAAGCAATTCCTATAAAAGGGCAGTCATAGTTTACTGAAATAATGACTTATGTAAAAGTGGAATATGTGAGTCAATGGATTCGTTACAATCTGATCATTTCAATAAGATGTCTCATAAGATTTTGTAGTTGCTAAAGGTCGTTTTCGAAATATCTTAAAAATAACAAGAATATCTTATTTGATTATGGTATGATGTTGATTAGATTACACAGAAATAGAAACACGTTAACTTTATCTGATGAAATTACGTTCATTTTTACTGGTCTTATTTTTTGAGTAAGAAACCACACTCATAAAAAAATGTTATTTTGCCACAATTTTTTATGAGTGTGGTGAAAGATGATATCACTTCGTGTCATCCATGATCGAGTGTGTACATCATTCATCAGAAAATGTAACTGGACAGCCAACTTTCAAAGGATGACCATTTCATACCAAAGATATTCAGGTGACAAAGGTGTATTAAGTAGGACAGACAAGGATAAAACCCTTGTCTAGGGTTCTCTTGGCATAAATCTATCAGTGAACGTCTTCTGCATGATGACGCAGACGACGGTTCCTTAGAAACAAGAGTAGGTTGCAATGACATAGATAAAATGATCACCCATCGTACCCTAGGCTTATCGTTGTGTGTATCCGTCCAGTAGCGGTGGAATTTGACGATGTTGGGGTGTTCCAGCCTGGTGAGGTTGTCGAACACCATCTGTATCTTGTCCTCCTGTGCCTTGAAGTTCTTGCGCTCGGAGAACTGCACCTCGTTCCAGACCACCTCGACGCCTTCCTCGGTGTCCATGGCCAGGTTAGCGCAGTCGATACCCGGGACATCGCGCTGTTCCACCTGGAAAGAGAAGAAGAGGGAATTAGAAAAGGTTGTACTCCGATTTGTATTTTGTAGGAGTTAGAAGATCGTAGGTACACCTGCTCGGGGCGATCTTTAGGTTAAGCCGTGCTTGCGTAGGTTGGTATGTGGATGCGTGATTATACATTGCATACCGAGTTTCTTCTGGTGGTTGGTCCCAACTGTCATTTGTAAATCATTGTTGTTACAGGTTGTCAGTCGCCCGAAAGTCTGACAACCAGTCACAGATAATAGTTCTGCACAACTTTCACTCTCATGACTTACATCATGTGTCTTTATCAGCCCATACATAAATATAACTGTCAGTTTATTAATAAACGGTCAACAATACAAGTCAATTCACTAGCAACTGTTACTGAAAGCTATAGAGGTGAGTAGTTAAGCAAACGTATTTTCGGACTTCCTCCGGCTATATGTAGAGAGCGGGCCAATCATTCAATTGAGCCCCTTGACAGCAGATTGGGACATGATGACGCGGATAATAAACAATCAGATGCCCAGGACAGATGACTGGAAAAGTTTTTGTAACTAGATATGAAAAGAATGTTGATCAGTAAAAATTTATAGAAATTTGGAGGAAACGATAAAACCTCGAATCCAAGTCAGCCGGAATCCCCGCAGACAAGCCTCAATTTAATTAATTGACCAATCGCATCAGATAATTAAAATCTACACCAATAAATGCCGCCGTGCACGTTAACAAATGATTGCGATTAACCGCACAGTCGCCGTCGAAACGTCGCGACTATGTAGAAATGTGCAATTACCTTGTTATCGGTCAGTGACCCTCGGTGCAATTGTATATAACTGATATCTCGACGTAATGAATAGCCAATGTTTATTAATTATGACAAGTGCGCTATTTGCGTGCGCCCGCGTCGTTACTTTGTGTTGTTTATTGAGTTTGGTTGATCAGGGTATTATTAACCTAGGTTATTAAGAGTAAATAATAGCCATAGCAAATCCACAAGGCATACATACTGTATTTAGAGGATGATTTTAAGCATATGAATCACATTCGAAGCTCGATGAGAATCAGAAAAGGTAGGTCAAGTCTTAATGTCTAGTCTAAAATGAATGGAATGAAACAGTTTAATAACTAAGGCATTATTAATACAAACAAACATTATCTTTAATAAGTAAGTGCATCAGCATTGTCCAAACAATTGATTAACATACCTACTTATAATTAGTCCTTGGCGGTCAAAGATTGCGTTGGCGTAGAGGTTCTGTGTTCCAAAAACATAGAATAGGATATTCGCATGAGTCCGCTATGAGTCAAGATTCCTAAAACGAGTTATGCAAAAGAGATAAACTCAATTAAAATAACGGCAAAACAAATTGTTGACCAGTCTATTAACATAACTAAACAAACATTTTTGAAATATCAAGTACTGAGGACTAGAAGGCTGCAATTCACAGTACCAAAGAATAACTATATTACAGAAGTTCCAATCTAATAGACACGGTTATACTAGATGCTAATTAGCGGATGTAATCAGTTGGATCTTACAAAGATAAGAACTTTCACTACTAGTTTGGTTTTCTAGTAAAGCATAGCTAATATGGACCAAACAGTATTTAGTTTTGTTTTAATTTAGAGTATGAGGTGTGTGACTTTTACCGCAGGTTGACTAAGACATTTCATCAATATTGCTCTCAAAATGGTGAAAGAAAGCATGGTGAGGAAAATGCTATATCTTAGAACTAAACATTCTAGGACATCGCTGTGACATCCACCAACCTGGACCTGCGTGGTGAATTACGACCCCTTCCTATCGCATTTGATTGTGCTGAGTAGAAGTTCTGTACTATTAAAATGATAGTGCGGTCAAATATTGTCATTAGGACACGCCCACCGTCCTACTGTGACTGTGACTGCGCAGTTCGGTGACGTCGATACTGCGCACTGGCAGAATCTAACACATCTCTTGAATAATAACAGCTGCCATTTAGATGGAAATTAAATATTATCGGTTTTTTATTGTACAATATACGATTGCTATTTTGTCTGTGTGGTCATTATTGATGGTGCTTGTCTGGGCACCATACAAATCATTTGGTTATATCGTATGCATCACCTCAAACTTCAACGACAGCTGAGATCTCTTAAAAATCACAAATATCTTCCTGCCTTTTTTTATGGTGGGTGGAAAATCATTAAATAACCTCCCCTCCCGCTCTTGGGCAGAGCGAAAGGGAGTGTCAGACTTCTACTGACTAAAAACCACCCATATTCCTTCTTAGCCCTTCATGTAGAGGCCGCGGTATCTCTTGCGAACAACCCGCAGCCCGCCTCATCTCACACTCTCACTCACTCTCGCATCTTCCTGCCTTACTCCGAAGTTGTGGGTTTGGTTCTTATCATTTTTTTCTTTCATTCTTGTCAGTCAACAATCACGCTCTCATATACTCCTTTTACTTTCATATCCTTCTCCAATAAGCCTTTCCTTCCCTGTTCATCCATCCGTATGTTGTCCAAATATGGTTGTCAAAAAGGTCATCTGTTATGTAACCCCATATTCAGCGGAAGTTAATATATTCAGAAGATGAGATGCAAGAATAACAAACAAAACATAAGCAGATGAACACTTTAAATGGTCCACCTGCTGCCACTTAAAAAGTGCATAAAAATAACGTCCGTAGTTCTATCTCGTAAATCTAGGAGACGTAGGAACGTACAAAACATTATAATTATGAACAATGAGAGCAGGTGCCGGCAACATTTTATGAATGAAACACTGAATTGCTGAGTTTTATTTTTGAGTGTTTTACGCAATGTTGCTAATTTTGTTGTTTCAAAGACTCATTGGTAGAAAATGGGAATGCTTAAATACCTCTATTTTTCATGAAGATCGGATATTGAATAATGTAATTTATTGACCATTCAATTCATTCATAGGAACATGGTAAGTGCTGTTTACGCTAACCACTTTTATAAATGTCAGTTTTATTATATACGGTTAAAGACTGTTCTCTCAAGACTATCTGCGATCTAGGATGAAAAGTGGCTTATTCTTGTCCTCGTTCCAGACCATTTCATATTTAATTATGAGTATTTTAATCGTTTAATTGGTTTAGTTTACTTTTGCATTTGTAAAGTATTGTATTGAATGTATTTTTCGCCCATCATGGTTAAAAGTGCAGTACAGCTAAATATTATGTAGATATAATAGGCTAATGTGTTCCGTTGTCAAGTTTCTCAAACAACGTGCAATGTCTCGGATTTCGCCTGACGGAGAGCTGAGAACTTATTGGATTGCATTCAGGTGTTCTGGTCACTACGCTTGTTAGGTGCTTTATGGAAACGCTTTCGATGTTTATTGTTAGTAATAGGATCTGTTTTTAACCAACCTACAAAAAAGGAGGAGGTTCTCTATTCGTGTGTTTGTTTTTTTCACGGCTATAGTCCTGTAAGGTCTATCTACCACGACGCTGCACAAACGTAATAAACTCAAAAAACTCAAATCTTCAATGAGTAGTCGGAGTACCATGGCACTAGTATTTCAATGCGACATAAGGTCGTAATCACAAGCCTGTCGGGGCTGCGGGTTGTTCGAATGAGATACCCCGGCACAAGGGCTAAGAAGGAACATGGATGGTTTTTAGTCAGTAGAAGTCTGACACTCCCTTTCGTTCTGCCCATAGCGGGAGGGGTTATTTGATGATTTCCAAACCACAAAAAAAAAGGTCACAAACTAACAACGCGTTATAGATGGTAACAAAGACAAATGTAAACCCGTGAAGGCAAACAAGAACGAGTTTGAATGTCTCTAATTTATTTGAATTGAAGTTTTCTTCATTTTTCAGGCTTGTGAACATACCGCAAACATGTATTCTGTAATCCTAATTTTATCAAAGTAATTTTGATTGCATCGATTTCATTAATCTGTTTGCATTGGCATCGATAACGTAATCGCTAATCAGATTCTAGTAAAGATTTCTTTGTGTTATCGCAGACACTGATAGTGGAGATTAATGACTAACTGGTTATCTATCACTGATTAGTTTTTGGAATTGTGGATTAAAACTGCCCACTGTTTGGGTTACAAATTGCAGATTTATCCTTATTTTTTCCGTTAGAATTTGGGAACAATTTCCTGGTAATTGTCATCAAATTCATTACCTAAATACTTTTAAACTAACACCGATTAAATACTATAATTAGCTTCGTACAGGAAAACCACAAAATAAAAACAATCAAGTAGGTAACTAACTTAAATTTCACAACTTTGCTGTCTCCATACAAGCCTATCACATGCACTGAATCTTAGCAAAACATAAACTTTCGCATTTATTAACGAAAATAATCTAGTACTCGTTAGTTAGGCGGGCAGTACACCGGCCGACAATTTAGTCGTACAGACAGCGCCATAAATTGTGGAAGAAAGCGCTCGTTACTAGCAATACTGGCGCAGCCAGCGAGTGGGCGAGCGAGTCCGCTGTAATGATTTAAGTTGCAGATTTTATACGGATACGTACGTTTTACTGTCGGCCAGTAATCGCGAGGTGTGGCCGCAGCCTTCCAACTTTATTGTTACGACGATATTTTAAATTGATATTATTGTATCTTCCTAAGTGAAAAGGGTTCGTGGTATTGCTCCTGCCATTATGTCGGAGTGGTAGTTAGATGGACGCTTTAGGTTTTCATAGTAGTTGTAAAATGTAATGGTTATCGCTGGAGGCGGTCTGTGTGTGGCGTATGAACATAAACGGATCGAATGAAACATGTATAGGTTTGAACGTTGGTAACCTTTACAGATATCTGTAGGTGTATTAGTGAAGTTTACAGCTACAGCAAAGCTAGTTAAATTAGATGTTTACAAAATAATATAGTTTATGTCTATCTAATAATCTCTACCCTAGAAGTTACAAGAAGAAAATGCCTGTCTTATACAAGATGATTTTTAGTCACCATCCAAATTTTTTCTAGGCATTAGGTATCATTCACTAACATCTTTCTGAAAAAAATAGATACGTTAAATTTTCATATTAAATCATTTTCTCGAAAGAACTATCCGCTCTTCGTGAAACGTTAAAACTTTGTAATGTGATATCTCTATATTTTTGTATTGAGTGATACTAAAAGAAAAAACACGATTCAATGATTTTCGCCAAAGATATATATATATATCAGAATTTGGACGGTGACTAAAAAATCATCTTGTATATTTGATAAATAAGTATGTTGTGGGTAATTTACTTAACGTATGGGAAGAGCGGACACAAGCACGATACAAACCTTTCGTTTACGAGCAGCAAATAATAACCGAACCCTAAGCTAGCTGAAAAACTTCCGCATGATACGAGAATATAGCGTTACCACACAAAGGGATTTTTGGGGTTGTGCTCATATTTTCATGAATAAAAGGCTTTTCGACTATCCCGGATACTGAAACCTTATATTCTAGAATATATGTTTATAAACAGAAACGAGAAGCCAGTAGAACTAGGAAAGCTGATCATAAAGATCAACGATTCAATATCGACTAATTTTTTGAAGAATGTAAACCACTGCTTCAATGATAAACTACCAACTTGCAAGTACAAGGTTAATTCACAAATAAAGTCATTAGTGAAGGCAATCGAAATACACCACAAAATTAGTGAGCAAGAACAGCTTAAAGAACCACAACAACATACACCCAAGATATTAAAGAACTCACAATAGACAACAACCAGGTACAAACATCTCAAACAACAGATAAACATAGGTAATTGAATTTTAATAGCTTCTTCAATTTATCCAAGGAAAGGAAAATAAACAGAGTATTGTCTCTTAATATAGCCGTTGTACCTACACGAGTGACCTGGGCACACCGATAAGCGGGCACCGTTACAATTATCATACGAAGCTAGAATAAACAAATAATTGAATACTTATCAATGAGTTATTGCAGATTAACCTTGGGGTCAGCTAGTGTGAGTCTGTGGGCTATAAATATGAAGATGTACGGTCTTTTAATAACCGAGTTGAGGAATTAGACTTGCACACGAATGTAGTAGAGAATTGTGTTTGTTAAATGGAGACGAATCGATCTAAGGATGGTCGGTCGTGAACTGTCTATCGAAGGCCATCCTTTGAGCAAGTTCATCAAGTAGTACACCCTAATGTTAACCGAAATAGGTTGTTGTAGATTACCCTGTTATAGTATTGAACTCTACGCTTACGAAAGCTCTAGCTAGCGGGGCCAAGCTCTTAGTTGAGGAAACAGGCTTTCAATAACTTTATAGTACCCATTTATTTCTATAATTCTTTCTGATATTCAAGCACGTCTCATTGGCCAACTTTATGGTAATACTCTTATGTAATGGTTTGCATTTACTGCTAACTTGGCTTTATCTGTGACCTCCGAGTAACTGTGAGAAGCAGATACGAAGAGAGTTGGTCCCACCGCATAGGTACCATCGATTGTGCAGCACAATGTGTTTAAAAAACATCGTTTTTGTGCTACTTTGAAGGAAGACGGTGTTATGTACAAATTGTAAACACCCGGAAAAGAAAATGCGTAGAAATCGACTAGGAAGTCAGTTCACACAAATTAGTGATAATATTTCGGAAATTAGCTCTGGAAGTCCGCTCCGAAATACCCACGATACTGCATTGAAAACAATTACATGCTCAAAGATTTTTTGCTGGTGTTCAAATCAAGCATAATGGCATTATTTCCTACATAGGTGCAGTTAATTATTTCAGATATCAGGAGTTCCAGAACATGTTAATTGTGAGTAGGGGAAGAGGCGACGTTAGTATTTACTACACTATTACGTGTACCTATGTAGTATGTACATACAATTACGTTACATACATTATGTATGTTAATTTGTGAGCTAAACAAAGGACACAGAAGTTCCAATGCAAACACTTTTAGTTCCCTAAAGAAAGATTGAAATAATAGAGTATCGATAGATTGTAAGCAATTTTAAGATATACCTAAATTCAACCTAAGCAAAAACCACAAAACCCCACTTTCTAAGATCCTTCTTATATACAAGGAATATGCCTCGTTCATATTCATTACATCTTTTCATACACAGACACCGGTTGCGAGTACTACGCATCTGACTTTTCTGTAGTGTATCTAATTCCAGAAAAAGTGTCGACAGACCAACAGACAGATAGAAGGATGGATAAACAAGTACCACGGGTAAGGAAGGATGAGTTGACTTGCACAAACCAGAGAAGTCAGAAGAAGGAAGGTGGCTTATTGATGGTAATGGAAAGAACAAGTCTGACAATTACGTTGAGAAAGCTAGGCTAAAAGGAAGCTTTTGATAAGATGCAGCTGCAGTTGATAGAATGCAGTAAATAACGTTGCCTGTAGTAAGAGTATGTAACAAGGTTGCAGTACCAAGAGCAATACAAGACTTGTGAAACCTAATAACAACTAAGCCTACCAGAACGTGCCTATGTCCAAATGGGCCTTCTACAATTCCTTAGAAATGACAAGTGAACGAACTCTGCGCCCGCGTTGATAACGTTTATTACACACGTTTTACGCGAAACGATAATGAAATGTGTCTTTGTGTAGCCATTGTGTGAAGGAATGTACTTCGCGTGAATGTTACTAATGATTTATTTGTGTTTGGACACCGCAGGATGTTGTGGAAGCTGATACAACCGCGCGGGCTAACAACCTTACTGTATAGGGTGGTAGGTTTCATTTGCGGATGGTATTGACACAAAGAGAACATAAACAGTGTACAAATTACTCGAATCTCGTATCAGATATCTGACCCAGGGTTACAAACGATAGATACTTGGAACAAATTTAATTAAAAATAACGTAGGTCCAGCTAAGTAATCATCTTGCATTACAAAGATTTCAACTGAAATCTACTACCTAATTTACAGATAGCAAACGTCATAAATCCATACAAAGTTAGCTCAGAAACGTCGCATGCGCACGCTACGATCAATATTTGCACGGAACGAGCGAGCGTTGCGAATTTTACAAGACGCGAAACGCGCACAAGCCATGACATGGTTTACTGGAAAATGTACTTACATTATGTTGATATTTTACAAGCAATATTAAGCATATTAACTGCAGATGAAAAGACGAAGGATATCTTTGGAACGTCCTTAGATGTCGTTTCATGACGCAATCTAAAGGAAAACACAAAAACAGTACGCAGAAACATTAACATGAAAACATGGATAAGACATTCTAATCAACACAAAGTATCTACTGCTGAAGCCAATTACCATAAAAGAAGCACGTAAGATAAATGGCCACCTGCACAGACAGGGTGTGCCCCAAAGCCCCATAAAGCATAAACTAGACTCTACAGCCTAGAGCTTTCGCCTAATTAAATTCTTTGCCGTTCACGTTCGCACACAGAGGGAAGCTCAAAAATATTGTAATAGGATTGGCCAACGGCACAAAATGATTGCCTCTCATGCTCTGTATACTTGTATAGGCCGTGTAGACGTGTAGGCGACCGCATACAATACAATGAACAGCTTAATGCAAAAGGGTTTCACAGTCCATAATTTCGGTATTGTCGGATCAAATCTGGATTAGTCTGGATGGAGACATAAAAGGGCTGGTTTTAATTAAGAGATAACTGGTTTTCGAGGGTTTGGACGTGTTGAGAGTATGAGAGGAATGCGGGGTGGTATTACTTTTTACCATTATGTGCATAGCCATGCTGGGTAGTCTGGCTGCAAACTAATAACTGAGTTATGTTGAGGTAGAGTGTAATCAAAATTCTGATGATTTTTTATAATTTTTTGATGATATTAATGTTCAGAACAAAATTATCCTGGATGATTGGCAAGTGTACAATTTGGTAACGTCCAAATAACACGAACTCGTTTAAAATGAAAGTAAGTCTATGACCCTTCGGGCTCTTTTAGCGGGAAGCATTTACAAACTTTAAAGATCAATTCATTCAGTGAAGTTTCGACGAGCGAGATTGAAGAAATTCAATCAAAATGAACTAGCGATAAAATC
This sequence comes from Diarsia brunnea, assembly GCA_949774965.1. Taxonomy (NCBI): domain Eukaryota; kingdom Metazoa; phylum Arthropoda; class Insecta; order Lepidoptera; family Noctuidae; genus Diarsia; species Diarsia brunnea. The sequence goes on from OX459002.1 coordinate 20,557,131, forward strand.
ATGAGAATTTTCGCGACTCCTGAGGGCCTCTTTTAATTGGCTGCTTGATAACGAGCTGTAGGTACTGCGTGACAAAGCGGTTTGACTTGTTAATTAGGCGCCATAATCAGTGGGAAATTATGTTTTTATTACATCTGCCGAGCTCACATAAACAATGATGAATCAATTTATAATCGTTTATCAAAACCTAGATTCTATAACAGATAAGTTAACGATAATAATGTAGAACAGTAGTTAATGTTTACGTGTTTGTTCCAATTTCTGGGCAACGAATGTAAATACTAAATCGACATTGAGTCACTAGTTCTAAAAATGTCTGATGTCATTTATGCTTCTAGAAAATTGGTAAACTGCGCGCATAAAGATAACTGCAACAAATAAAGACTGGACTAGAGTTTTATAGCACAAGTTATCTAGGACGGGCTAACAGACTTTATAGAGCTTGCACACGACGTGAAATAGACAATTTGCAGGAACGATTTGGCAAGGTCTACAAATTGGAGAGGCCGCGTCCGTAGATTACATCGACGAATAATTTTCGGGGAAATGTTTTGTTCTCACAAATATTTTGTCTTGTAGGCATATCTTATCTTCTACACAATTACATAACTTATTACCTTTCAACACGTTAATCCACTCGACATATTATCTTACAAGATTACGTTTAATTCGTCGACTTATCTCCGAGACTGAAAGTGCCTAGGGATCGCTGGCAAAACGTACGATCGAGAGGAAATCTAATCAGACGCAGATGGAGTTTCCTTCCCTGTTCATTTGACGAATTACTTGCTGGCAGCGCAAGGAGGGAAATTGGACCCATCTTATATGTCATTTGTAAGGACGACAGATACGCCCGAGTACCTACTACATCTTGATCGCTTTCTTCCCAAGTGCGTCACAGCAGATGGTAATTAATAGTTGTGACGTACGTTTCACAGGAAATACGTCATGTACTGCCGTACCTTTGGCACTATCTTTTTCATATTATGTAAATGGGCCTACTCTTGAGCTCAATGTTGTCTTGAATACAGAGATGAGGTCGACAATGGAACGAGCTAACCGAAAAGAAGTCTACTACTCGCGACTTATATAGATTGTAATCACATTTGAACTTAGGAACACCGACGCAAGCAGGAAATTCCGCTCCTTGGCTTAATAAAATATGAAGCAAAGCGCTTCGTGCGAATTTGTGGAACATCGACAAGGTATGGGTGATGATAACTTTGCAGTAAGTCTGGTCTCCCGATGAAAGAAGGGAGATAGTAGAATGACCTCGTGGTGCTCTTGGGCACACTCACCGAAGTGCAGTTTGTAAAAGACCGACAAACATGCAACTTTGCGCCAACAACCACTTTGCTTTGCACTTTGGTGGGCCAGGCTATGAAGCTTAGTACCCTGATAGGTACTAAGCTAAGCCTATCGTCATCAATGCAGCTTCTTGGAATTTGGCTGAGTTGAGCTTTATTATAAGCTGTCCAGACTTGTAGCAATACTTTATCGTATTTATTTATTATCCTTGTTCTAATACAACTACAGTTTTCCAATATCGTCATCAAAAGTATAAAGTCAGGCAGGCGAAGTCGCCTGTCGAGGCTGCGGGATGTCCGCAAGGGATACCGAGGCCTCGACATGAAGGGCGAAGAAGGAACATGGGTGGTTTTTAGTCAGTAGAAGTCTGACACTCCCTCTCGCTCTGCCCAAGAGCGGGAGGGGTTATTTGATGATTTCCCACCCCCCAAAAAAAAAAAAAAAAAAAAGGCAGGCGAAGTCGCCCGTCGGAGCTGCGGGTTGTTCGCAAGAGATACCGCGGCCTCGGCATGAAGGGCTAAGAAGGAACATGGGTGGTTTTTAGTCAGTAGAAGTCTGACACTCCCTTTCGCTCTGCCCAAGAGCGGGAGGGGTTATTTGATGATTTCCCACCCCAAAAAAAAAAAGGCAGGCGAAGTCAGTCATAACTTGCTTCCCAGAAAGTAGACAATGGACAGGTGTAGGCACATTTCCCATCGGTTTCCTTACGTGGCCATATTTTACATTTACAGCCCACTCCGTAAAGAAGGCTGCTTTGAAACAAATGTAGCATTTTATTAACCTGAGCATTTCTCCCCGGTGTCCGTCAGCCGCGATGGCTCGCCAGAACATAAACATTGAAAGCGACACTGATTGAGTCTCGTGCAGTGTTTGCGTTCGTTCAGTAATTAACTTGCCGCGACGACGTTGCTGTGCACCGAATTAGATTACACCGTGAGGCCGTGATACGCCGCTGCAATTTTATTTAGATTCTTGCTGCAACGTTTTGATAAAAATGTTTCTAGTAAAGATGGAGAGAATTGGCGCAAGCAAATAGCTAACGAATATTAAACAAAAGTGAGCAATAGAATGACAAAATCATTACCCTTTCATGCATTCTAAAAACCTCCTGCACCCTGCATTTCTACATAAACAAAATAGTCGTAAAATTGGAAAACAAAAAAGTTAAACATTAAAAAATAAAATAAGAATTTACCACAAGATCAACGTTTATGTTTATGTGCATTGTAAAGCTGGTGTGCTAGTAAAATACTACTTCGGTTAAGTAATTACTTGACGATGTGACGGTACATTGACCATATAAGTACTAGACATTTTTTGCATTGGCAAATCACTCGATTGGCCTCAGCATTTGAAAACCAAACATCGATGACTTCATACAACACTATGTACCAACTATTGCTTTCGATTTCTATTTGCAAAACATTGTCGAATCAATACCTATACGTATCGTGAACAACCAATATTGGTTTCATCCGTCTATTTGTGCGTCACATTTTTTGTTATTGTCTGTTGAAATTGTGTGTAAATGTCACCTCTAAGTACTTACTAGGTATGTCAAAACTGCCATATTTGTGGGCACTTATAACATAAAGCTAATTATGCAAACATTTTTTTGCAAGTTCTTTACGCTTCACGCGCTCTAGCAGGAACTCAATTGTCAGAATTGAATAAAAATATTGACATAAATGACAACACGTTTTCACACTTATCTCAATACACACAAACATGGATATTTAATTAGTTTGAGACAATACAGACACTCGCTAATGTGTTAACATCTCGCAAATCGTTTTACAACAAGTCACTGTAAACACTCGGTTTAATATAGAATTGCAGATGATTTGGCAAGCACAGCAGCGTCAAGATGATAGCGCTATTAATCGTGTCCGCAATCACGCGTAACCAAACGGCATCATTATTGTCCGCACGATAACATCCACTGGTACTCACATCTTATAAACGGTCCAAATATTTGAGAGAGAAAACAGCCGTATCGATCGTGGATAGAGAATTATTCGACACGCGACATACCGAGCGAAATTCCTTACGCATTTAAACTAAAACTGTCGAAGGTCACGACATTGACCTCTAAATGACGACGGCGATTGATCAACCCCAGAAAGAGGCACGATTCAATGTCAAGTGCGGATCTATTCCTATCGGTGCGTGTATACGCGGCGTGCTGCCTGCGTCACGGGCTCACGGCGCGCGGCGGTTCTCGTCACACGGGCCACCTTACAGCCCGCTACATGATACGTCCACCTTTTAGATACGATGATTACAATTACCCAATTTATTAATACACGATACCGTACTGTGACGTCGCAGCCGCACACGCGTCATATGCCATGATTAATGGTGTCCGAGGTGAGGCGAATCTTATTATAAGCTCGTGACGTATGTGCTAAATTGTGTCTCCAATCGCAATTTTCCTTTGACAACTTTTCCGTTACGCACTCCTCGCCGTACGCTTATCGAGAGGGCACTTGAGAACGTCATTCAATATTCTTTTATGCTGAAAACGTTCGAGCGGGAACCTTGTTACATATTTTATCGGCACCCTTACACGAATTCCTCGTTAGACCTTAAAGTTATTTCCTCTTTCGTTTGCCCTCAGAGTTCACTTCAGCGCTTCTATTTTAATCACAAGTTGGAGCTTCGACACAAAGTGATCGTTCTAATTTCCAGTAGCTATTGGTTCCATTCGTCACGTACTCACGTCAAGGGTGACATGTGGTTTGTTTCCAGCGGTTCGTGATGTAAAAGTACGGTGAGGTGGAACTGTCTTGGGGATGTGTACGGTGTCGTCGACCCGTCGTGCCGGCCCTGGCGGCTGGCGCACTATTCGCGACAATACGCTGGCAGCGCTCCAAGCGCCGGATGGCGTCGATACATCGGCTGCACATGCAACACCAACACGTTTTCACCTCCAAAACGCGCAGCCGCCATCTTACGTTCAATCTTGAACTTTAGCGCCAAGCGTGAAGAACTTTAAAGCGTTCTGAACAGTAATATAAAGTTTGTACATCGGTAAATTAGCGAAAACGCCTGCAGCGTTTTGTCCTTTGATGTTACAAACGTCGAGGAAGTCATTTGGGCTTGTGGTGTAATATTACGGTGCTGCAATTTCATATTAAAACGTGCGAATGGAAATAGTTTTAGAGGAGGCACGTCGGCATACATCACGGCCCCTGCGGTTATATTACACTACTTGTGAATGAAGTAGGAAGCACATCAAAGCCGAGACTGACTTTATGACGATATCAAGCGTAAGTTATCAATAGCTTTGTGAGTAAAGTTAGCAAGACAGGTATATCAAAGTGGCTAGTCATGCTAGAATCTTAAACTTGGAGGTTCCGTGCTGGACATGATGTGTGCTAATAATGACCACGCAATGACGATCTTATTTCACAACATTTTTTAATCATCTACGATGATTGTTTGTTAATGGCGACGATATTCAGGTGATTTTTGTAACAGAAAATACTTGAATGTTTCATACTTCTTGGAAAACTCCGATAACAGATATTAACGAGGTTGAACAAATCTATTGTTGATCGTTCAAAGTTGAAGCTTTGTTTATTTACAGATGACTAACAATCGTATTTCAAAATTGCGCGCAGTTTGTCGCCGCCACAAACTTGATGACAGGTACCTACTGGCAAATGACAACAAATACTATGATGTCCAATAAACACTCTTTTGTTCGTTTTCCACACGTGCGATCACATCCCTTATCAGGAGTATAATTTAAGTAATTTCAAAGTGGTGGATTTTCCATCACATGATGGAAACGCTATGACGTTAATGTTTTTTTTTCCATTAAATAGCACGTCTGTTATCTTCGAAGAGAATATATCTCTTTACTTATAACTTCTGTAACGTTATGTTAAATTGGACTTCCATTGTTACTAAATAGATATAGAAGTTATTAGAGCAAGAGCCTATTGTCATCAACCAGGGACCAAGCCAGATTCCGGACGGCTATTGAGAAATTTCACAAATTCATTATTGAATGAAATTTGTCTGCGTTGACGGAAACAATGGCGGATTGGTCCATCACCTGTCAATGTTGCCCAAAGAGCCACTAATGGATTGTTTTAAAATGGCCAACAGATTCTACCTATATGTATATCTGGTACCTACTTTTAAGATTTTAATTTATTGCGGTTCGTCCTTATAGATATTTTGTAAGAAGTTAGAAAACGTCGATAATATTTTGTTTGCTTGTTGGTATCTTTATTTTTCGTCGTAGACTACACTCAAAACTTTTCCATCAGACGTCCTTCCCTTTTCGAACTAGAACGTGAAGCCGACAGCTCTATAATCTAGCACATTCCGTGTTGGCCTGGGGTGGAAAATTCCATAGCCATGGTCTCTATACAAATTTTCCAGGTCGTTTCATTTCGCTCGGGTCAAGGTGTTGTGTCGCCTCTCCAGATGGCCTGTGACGTCATTTGATACGACAACTAATCAAAAAGCCTTCTGGAAGTAGTACCGTGTACTATGATGATAGTGTAAACAGAATCGCTTAGTCATACTGACGGAGATATTAGAATTCACAAACAGAAAATAAATACTGTATGAGTACTGTACAAGTCAGGAACAATTAGCAACAGAAATATTTTCGTCACCTTTAAAAATTCTGCCATCACGTAAATTGAGACATCTGGCAACATTAAAGACTCCATTTCCCTTCCAAATGTAAGCAACGATTAGCATGACTGTTTTGGTAGTTATTTCGTCGAATGCTATTTGTAGGAAAATACAAGTTATTTAAGTTTATTCTATTCAAATGATTGAAGTCCAAGTTAATATAAAGGCCTTTCGAAATCTCTTCGAAGCCCAAACGAATTCCTCAAACAACCGCTCTAGAGTCCTCAACCAGATTGTAAGCTGTTGAATCTTGTTTGAGCCTTTCACAACAACGGCAATAATAAGTTGTGCAAACAAGTAGCTTTCGAAGCTATATTCTTCTCCGTTTGATGATAAATTCTATCGTGTACAAAAGCATCTGTTAGCAATGTCGATCGCTGTATGCGCGGCATGCAAGCGAGCAGTGTCTCCGGTCGATCGCACCGGGAGACGTACGGCGTTTGTCAATACCTCAACTTTTTGCTCCGATTGCAACTCAACTGCTCTATTCAAGGATAGCAATTGCATAAATAAAAGCAGATGGAGATAGCTATTGGATTGGTTCAGGGCTTTGTTTAGGGATGCCTTGGATGTAGTTAGAAGGTGTTGACCAACTTGGGTTTAGAAATAGGATTCAAATTTAATACAAGTTTAAATCGCCTAGCACTACTTACTCCAGACGACTTATATTTCTCCAAAAATACAGCAACATCGTATCAAATCGATGGTACAAACAATTCCATAAAGTAACAAGATATCCACAGTATTGACTCACTTATGATTCAATTTGCGGTGTACACAATCATCCCCGTCCCGGTGACGTGCGTCCCGGAATAGAACATCCCTAGTCATCCCGGGAAAGAAAGTAAAACGAGTTAACTATGAGTATGAGTCGTGATTCACATCGAGATGTGACTTGTGAGTAACGTCGCGTCGTCGTGGAGCGTAAGCCGCTGGAATTTAGATAATATTTCGGAATGACATGTGCGGGCTCAATTAGAACATTAATTTAATGAATGTATGACTAGTGTGCATAGCTTTCATGTTTATCGGTGGTTTATTGAAAGTGTGAAGAGTTTTAATTTATTTGAATGGTCACCACACAATGGTATGAAAGGTCACCAAAAAATACGTGAGAAGACGCACCGTGGTTTTCAAAAAAGTTCGGAATGAACGCCATTGGTCGGCGCTCGGTGAGTCGTAGCCAAAACTACGGCGCTAGCGTCGCCAGGTTCAGCCAATCCAAGAGCGCGATCCTTATGGCGCGTAAACCAAATAGCTTCAGATACTAACATAGAAACCATTTGAAACGAATGAAATAAATATTAAATAAATTTATTTGGGTCACATAAGGTGCCCAACCACGTATAAAGACCATTTTTTCAATAATTAGGGATGTTATTAATGTAAAGTAACTTATTAATATGACGGCCCTAAATCCGTTCAGGGGCAAAATGTCCAATTCTCAAAATGTCCAATGGTGTCAAAATGTCCAAATCCCAAAATGTCCAAATCCCAAAATGTCCAATTCCCAAAATGTCCAATTCTCAAAATGTCCAATTCTCAAAATGTCCAATTCCCAAAATGTCCAACTCCCAAAATGTCCAATCTTTGAGAATGTGGTTAATTTGTTCAAGAACTCGTTAAAGTGCTTTATTAATATTAAACAATATATAAAATACTGAAAGAATCAAAATATGTTTTATTTATCGAGTAGTGCACAATATTTCAAAAAAATCTGTTACTTAGATTTTTTTTTAAATATACCATCATATATATTTTTAGGTACTTGCGATATTCAATTATGGATATTAATTTTATAAGTTAATTATAGCCAAAACGGAAAATGTAAATAATATGCATAAACTGAACGCATCCTGAGATAAAAGTAAAAGTTGCTTAAATGTGGGTATTTGTGAAAAATTATTACGCCGTACTTCGGTCATTGTAGATTTCGAAAATATACGAATGTGAAAAACACGAACACAAATACCACAAATACAATATTATGACAACTGGTTTTATTGTTTAAGGCAATAAACACGTAGATACTACATCAAGGCATTACCTTACATTTAATAAAATAATTGACGTACGGCGTAATAATTTTTCACAAATACCCACATTGAAGCAACTTTTACTTTTATCTCAGGATGCGTTCAGTTTATGCATATTATTTACATTTTCCGTTTTGGTTCTAATTAACTTATAAAATTAATATCCATAATTGAATATCGCAAGTACCTATATGAAAACAGATTAAAAAAATATACAGTAACAAATTAATTGAAATACCAGAAAACTTGGGAACAAAATAGCTTGATAGATGGCGTTGTTCTAACGTTACGCGTTAGATCGCGATGTGTTTTTGGTTGCTATGGAAATATTAGAGAAACAACGATGTCGAAGATAATTATTTATTATATTTTAAAAATAAATTCACATAATTCTCTATCCTTGCGTGGTGTTATTTAATAATACTCGAGTAGTGCACAATATTTAAAAAAAAATCTGTTACTTATAAATAAAACATATTTTGATTCTTTCAGTATTTTATATATTGTTTAATATTAATAAAGCGCTTTGAGGAGTTATTGAACAAATTAACCACATTCTCAAAGATTGGACATATTGGGAGTTGGACATTTTGGGAATTGGACATTTTGAGAATTGGACATTTTGAGAATTGGACATTTTGGGAATTGGACATTTTGGGATTTGGACATTTTGGGATTTGGACATTTTGACACCATTGGACATTTTGAGAATTGGACATTTTGCCCCTGAACGCCTAAATCACTTGACCATCGGAAACCAAGAAACATCTTCGTTATTGACAAGAGATTCTGAACAAATGGCGTCATTTATTTCCGTCCGTCTAGTCACTCTAGTGGAACTACTTAAGTTAAGCCAGTCGGCCCAGACAGTTATTGAGTCAGCGTTAGAAATAAAGCTGAAATATTACCATAGTTCACTAAAATACTAACCCATTTTCAGACAATAATGATTTACGTGTGAACTAACGCTTAACTTTTTTTCATTAAAACATAAAAACTGGCAAATGTTTGCCAAAAGTCTAAACACAATAGATAAAAGTAAATTAGCCGCGACAGGTTCGAATATAAAAACTAAATGCCACACTTTGTTAAAATGACTAATGTCTCACGTATTGTGTAAGAAATGTCGTTTACTTCTTTCCAATCACAATTTTGCGTCAAACAAACGACCGATGAGTATTTTTAAATAATAATGTTTGTGTAACACACACATTATGTCATCCAGTCTGATACTTTTCTTTAGTTCATCATCAGCTGCCTAATCTTCCAACTATGTACGTTGGGGTAAGGAGTTGGCTTTCAGTCTAACCAGATGCAGATGCATACCACTACTTCTAACACTTTTTAGGTTTCCTTTATTAATAGGTATAACTAGCTGATGTCCGCGGTTTCACCCGCGTGGACCTTCCTCGAGGACCACTTATCCATTGTTGAAAACAACATGAAAATCGGTGTATTTTTGGGTCAATCGCGAACAGACAGACAGACAGACACGCCTGAGGACTTTGTTTTTACCCGACTGCAAGGGAAGGGTAATGTTTTATAATATGTAGATATAATCTGATGCATGCCTTTCGGTGAGAGCAGTATGTTTTTTAAACGTGACGTTAGGATTCTGATACCTCACCTCGTATACAGTATTGCGCAGGATACAGCCACTTGCTACAATCCTTGGCAGCTCATACGCCCACGGAGAGATGAGAGAACCCTCATAATTCTATTCTTGTCTTCTTCTAAATTGTATAATTTCGCAAACAAATAGCTTATTGGCGCCGTGACACCTACGTTGTCCAAGTTCCTGCCTTGCATACGACTCGTATTTATATCACGATTGTTTTTGTTGTGTTTCTCGCATAAATAAGTTACGTAATTAATACGAGGTGCGTGAGGCGTGTTTCTATTTTGATTCTCTATGTTTATTTTAGATTTATTGATGTGACATGTGACTAGTGTGGGTTAGCTTTTATTATTTGTAATTGGTGAGGCATGGAGGTCTATGACTTTCGGTCTACAATTATTTGCTGGCTATTGAACTTAGTCTACAATTTTATGGCACTGCTGGACAAAGGTTTCTCCACATGACTTCTAGTTTTTTCGATCCAGAGCTAATGTGGACCAAATTTCCTGACATAATTATCTGAATGGCCGCCCCGCAATTTGGATAGGTTTTACCGCGAAATCGAGGATTACGGGAAAATATGTGGCGACATTCCCAAAATCCCGACCCTTGAGCTAATCGTGCGTACAACCGCGAATGAAACTGTTGACGTCCGAATCGTATCGCCGCGTCGACGTAAAAATGTAGATAAAAAAAGTGAAAACTAGACCTCAAGGATAAACGCGCAATCTGTATGTGCAGTGTGCACTCAATGTGTGCTGAATAGATTCTATGAATAGGTACGTACGTTCGTTTGCAAACCTTACTCGGCCTGAAAGCTTTTTAAATTCTACTTTTTACGGGTTAATACCGTGGAGTACCTTTTTTTGTCATACGCTGTTACTGGGTATCAGGGATTCAATAGGCTTCACTCATGGTTTCTATCCTGCATACGTTTTCGTAGTCTACACTAATATTTTAAAGAAGAAAGATTTGTTTGTAACGAATAGGCTCCGAAACTACTGGACCGATTTCAAAAATTCTTTCACCGTTGGGAAGCTACACTATTCGCGGGTGACATAGGCTACTCTTTATCCCTATATTCCCTCGGGAACAGGGGCCGTATTTTTGAATTAATAGAATTCCAAATCGTGTACGAAATCGCAGAATTCGTATGAGAATCCCTAAAATCGCTATTTTTGAATATTCATACCCGTGAATTTTGCAACGAGTGGTCCGACCCACTCGTTTCCGATATCCTACCAGTAGAAATGAGAATGACACTGACAAGTGAAGATTTGTTGACAGATACGTTACGTTGACTTTATCTAACCTATAAATCAGTGTTTTCTTTCGCCTTTCGCGATGGTTAGCCTCGAGGAGTATATCCTGATGAATTACATCAGCGACAGAAAAAAAAATGTAAATACTAGAGAAAAAAATATCGAAATCCCAATGACAGACGTCAGACAATGACATTATAACTTTTTAATTTACGTTCCGTTCCACCGTAACTCATTACCGGTTTTTAAAATCAACGAGTTATGGCTTTCCGGTTTTCATTTTTCTGCGTGAAATGAAAAATGTTATAAGATTCGAGTTTTAGGGCAGCACTAATTTCTAATACTTCAAAAATACGTAAAATTTGGAGCAATCGAAATTCATTTCGTATACGTTTTGCTTTCGTGCATGAATTTAAGATTCACTTCGAGTGATTCAAAAATACGGCCCCAGGAACTACGCGGGTAAAACCGCGTGACGTCCGCTAGTAGACTATAAATGCAACCGTCTATTTTACTTGTAATGTATTAATATAGTATTAGTCTGAAAGAAAAACAAAGACAAGTTCACTATCAAAGCTGCAGAGAATAGCTTTTCCTCGAAGAATAGCGCAATATATTCTAGTGTCAAATAAAACGGATTCCTCTCACATGTTACATCTTTAGTTTAATGTCTCATAAACATTAATTTTCTTCATTCGTTGTTTGTTTTAATAAGAGTGGGAGTTTCAAGGAAAGGCGCAGTCAATAAAATCACGTGATGGACCGACTTTAACTAACTTTGTAAATAAACATGTTTTACTTGTTGTTTACGTGATAATAAGCGAAGAGGGTTAAGACCAGAAAACGATGCTGCTAACTTTTAAATGAAACTCATGTTTGACAGATCTCAGTGAAACGGCTAGATAGACAGCCTCTCTCGTTAATGGTACCGGTCCGGAACGCAAATGGAATGAGATTCAGTATTTGCGACTCTCTTAGTTTGCATGAGGTGTTTTTCACTTCCCTCTGCGTCTATCTGTGCTCAAGCTTCCAATAGCTAAATTCCCAGTGGACCTTCTGTGCATTTTTCATTTATAATGTAGTTAATTTCGTTAGCAGGTTGTGGGAGTGTACATTGAACTTGAAAAGCCAAGGGCGGTCAAAGACGCTGAAATCTATGGGAAAATCTAGATTCTACGTACTGTTATTATTTTGAATTTATTAATTTCTAAGGCTTATTACTGGTCATTACTTTACAAGTTAGTAGGTGTACTTACTGTGATTTCAAATCACAGGCTACAGACAATTTACGTAGGTACCACAAATTGGAAAAGACTAAAACCGTAATAAAAGGAAAACGTGCTACCGATCTATATGAAAATGTGGAGTATAAATATACGGCCGTGTTTTACGAGGCGCTACCATATTGATACGTATCGGTGTGTGCAGTGCCTGTGACGTCACTGAGAATTCGGCGAACCATGGAAAAGGTAATAATGAATGACAGAGGACTCGGTACAAAGGGCGAGATAGTTCTAAAACAAAAGACAGTCTGCCATTGAACAGAGAACACAAAGAATAGGAAAGACGTGTCAAATCTCATTGTAGATCAACTATTATAGCTAATTTCCGATCTGTCAGGTCAAGCTACTTTGAAACATAAAATTATATACAGATTTCCAGTTGCCTTACCCATTTTGTGTTTTATCCCGTTATTTATAGGTACCTACCTCACTTATTATATGTGAGTTGTTCTTCTGTTGTCTGTTTTAGTGAACGTCAATGCCTGAACGCGATCTGAATATACATGAGGAGGAGGCTGTTGAATAAAATTTAGTTCGCAATCAACGCTGAAGTGCGCAGGTCGTTTGCTATCGGTTACACAACACTCATTAAGATTCGCAGTAAATGAATTAATTCGATATCACTCACTGTTTAGGTAAACACATTTAAAACGACTATTTACGTCAGATGTTTCAAGTAAGGGGAGCTACACACAAGATCATGCTGACATGAAACATGATTTGGCACAGCCTCTCAAATAAAATACTTTATTTTACTTATCATTCTATTTCTTCAAACCTTTTATATTGCACATTAGCGCTCCTAACTTATCAGACAAATATGTTGCTGAGGAGTTTGTTCCGTTACTTCCTCGTCCCATCTAAAATACTAGGAAGTGACGAAAGGTGGGCGTTTCGGGGGACTGTCTCTTGGAAATGTTGACGTTCAAAAATTGCTGATTATCAGCCTAATTTTAATAACATGTGATAATAATAATAATATTTGATTTTGTTTTTTGCTATGCTGACTGAATTGAAGCAGAGTATACTTTGGGTAAATTTTTGTTAAATTCAACAAATATGTCGAATAGAATGTCCCGACAATATTAGCACTCCTCACGATCATCAATTCTTCAATAGACTGTTAAATATATCAATGTCTATAAGAACTTTCTCCACATTCACAGAAAGTACGTACGGCAGATCAATTTCCAACACGGACTCCAAAAGGACTTGCAATCCCGAGAACACACAATTACACGATGCAGCAAAACGTTAGCCACAAGCCGGCGGTATCGCTTTCAGTACAATTATATCAGATAGACAGACAGACAGATCAGATGACACTATCAACGGAACAAAGAGAACATCTGTTTTCCGATTATTCGATAACTGTTATCGATTCAACGGTATCGGTATCAATAAACGTATCAGTTTGTTTTGAGACGGTTGTTATGAAACTGAGAGTTGATAGCGAGATGCGTCTACAGTTGTTTTTGAAGATATAATATTTGATAATGAAGTTGTTGAAGTAGAATTTAATTTTATAGCTTTTTATAAGTGTCATGGAAATCAAAACATAGCAGTGTTCGAGATATGTACAGTACCAGTGGCACATAACATTAGTAAAGAAACAAATAAAAGTATTACGCAATATGTGGATAGGTACTCCGATCGAAAATAAATCTTAAAACGTAAGATCTTAAATTGAAAACAAGTAGGTATTAAAGCGTACTTCTACACTTCTATTCATAGCACTCCCCAAAGTATAGAAGTTCTTCGTAAACAATTACTTAATTACTTAAACAGAATATAACCGTTAATACCCGTCTACTTAACGATAGCTTTGTTGTTACGAATCCATTCAATTAAGTTATTGGAGTACTCATTTTTATTGCAGGTATTTGTTTATACCACCGTTTATACAATCAAAATTGTAAGGTGTGGTCCTTACAATTTTGATTGTATAATACAATCGTTTATATAATCAAAATTGTAAGGACCACACCTTACAATTTTGATTGTATAAACGGTGTATTCATAGCGAAAATGAAACAGGATATTATTGAAGAAGATTTCAGTCTGAAGGGTTGGAAATCTATTCTTGGGGACATCGGAAACCAATAGTAATCCGATTGATGCTACATAATTGGCAATTAGGAGTAAGCCTATTGGGAATTTGTATGTATGGTTTGGGAACGGGAGACGTCTAACACCTACGCATTTTATTGATCAACAACATATTAAAGTACCCTCTTGAAATATCTCTCAAACTAAATTCAAGTGTGAAATTATTAAAATTAGATAATAGTTGATGACGAACTGAAAGCCAGAATAGGATGAAATAATAATCCTGAACCGATCCTTACTGTAATCAATGAGAATGACGATTTTCAAGGAAATAAACAATCTGTACTTGCAAGAGCGTGTCTTGCTAGCCGTAACGTGACAAGCCAAGAATGGACAGGTTAGGACTAGCTCTACAAAGAACTCGCCCAAGTAATCACCGCTAATACTGAAGCACCTGTCCCGCTCGCCTAGCGACCGCACTAGATAACACCAATAGATAAGAGCAATTATCAATTCAATATGCTAATTGATAAGTTAATTAGACGCGAGTATGGAAGCATGAAGCGTACGTACCCAGCACGCGATTAGCGTACATACATACAGACGTAACGCACTGCTATTTGTAAATATCGATTACTTTGTGTGTGGGAAACTTTAGCTTTGTGACAATATTGTATTTTGCAACGATTGCTTTGTGGTGTTTAACAATTTACTGCCTGTTGATTCCGGTGTTTCCTTAATTAAAAAACACGTCGGTCTGGTGTTCGCAACCACACGTATGCATTAGATTTAGAATCCCAGCAGGGCAGGGCAAACGGTAATGGTTTGGTACAAAATGGAACCATTTGACAGTTAATCGATGGACACTATGATAGCCACTGACACTTGAAAAGATACGCAATAGCCCTGCAAGTCGGGCACAGCGTTATTGGGGGTTTCCCATCTGGAATTGTAGTCACCGAGTCTGGGTGAGCCCGGTTAATGATATAGGTTCGCCCCCTATTGCACGGGCCTTAAACATAACTGGCGAAATGTGGGTGTTTACTATAGGTACACCTCTGACTAATCCATCAGGCATAATAAGCGTGAAAGTATGTTGTCAAGTTACTAACTGAAGTACATATCTGTAAATGACACGGTCTGTCTAGAGCCGTGTCTGCAAGACCGGTTTGATACTTTATAGTTTAGCTTTAAGTTCCTCAGTCAATCAATTTATAGAGTTTGCTTGTTCAGTTTTTATTTGTCAAAGCTATATGTAAATCCTTCTGGTATCTATGGTTCCTCTACATTGTTGATAGACTGCTAAATTGTAAGTCTAATAGTTTATCGCCAAGAGCAAGTTGTTAAGTTTAGGACCGGTTTACGTTACGACACTTTGGTGTAAGTTTGATGAACCCCAAGGGTGATGAATTGATAAGTTCTGGTTTGTCCATAAAGGTGACCCCTTTATGGACAAACCAGAACTTAGAAACGATTAAAACAACCTAAGATAAACTTGTATCTGTGACCAATTGACTTAAGGAAATACGGATTACTTATTATTCCATAAACTTATTCAGATTCAGATCTACCAGTATTATTTATTTTGTTTTAACCTATGCTGTCGTAGATACAAAGAAGCATATTCTGTGCCAAAACAATACATAAACCAGCAAAGAAAAACACAAAAAGCCAGCCAATATAACGTCAGATATCCTTTGTTTTCGTTTCGCGTAAGACTGAGCGACATAACATCCATATTTAAGATCTTCGCAACCTCCACATCATACTGCCAAGGTCGCGGAAAATCCTGGAAAAGTTACTTAAGTTATAAACAGTTACAGTTTGTGCGATACTAAGAAAAACCAAGAAAGAAAAAACTTAAAATATAGAGAAGTTATCAGGGTTGGCTTTAAGTACGGTAACAGTGATGTTTTATTCTTCTCACTACCTTGTTGCATCCAGCCGACATATTTATGTATTTATAGCGAACATATTTCAGAGCTTACCTCAAATAAATTGTAATATGGGCAGGAGTGTGGTGACATTTCAGTGCCAGAAAAAATTGCAACCATCTTACATATCTGAATCATAATAAGCTGAAGAAGACTAACCCATCTTTAAACAGACTATGCCAGAAATAATGACGATTCATCTATATGCTATAAATACAAGCGTAGTCAAGGACTCCATAACTTTGCTCACCGCATTAGCGATCAAAAGAGTAATGTACGCAGAACAAGTGCATAATAGGAGCTGTGCCACTCCTGTGCAAACACACAGCGGCATTGTGCTGTGAGAACCGCTCAGTCTTCTATACAACGCTTTATCGCAAATAATATCGTACATTAGGTCGGAATTAATGATACATTATGCGGATGTTTCTTTGATTCTCACGATTCTTTTGGGCACAGATCAGGTTATTGGAAAATTGAGAGGACAGTTGGTAATGACAGTGAAGTCATTGAAAAACCTATCTACTAAACCATAAACTATCTCATTCAACTGAAGAGCTAGCCTAGCTAGGTTGGTCCGTGGATGGGCGCTCATCCATTACATAACAGTCGTTACAAAAAGTCAGTGGTCCCAAAAGTCTGACAAACAGCCATTCAAGAGGTATCGTATTTCCCAGTATTAACTTGGCCTGTGGAGGTCAGATCTGATTACTTTTTTTTTTGGGGCGTGGTAAATCATCAAATAACCTCTCCCGCTCTTGTGCAGAGCGGAAGGGAGTGTCACATCTACTGACTAAAAACCACCCATTTTCCTTCTTAGTCCTTGTGCCGAGGCCGCGGTATCTCTTTCGAACCACCCGCAGCCCCGACGGAGATCTGATTACACATTAATCCCAACCTTAACAGAGTTACAAACTTAACTACTAAATTTCGCTTTCAGAATTAAACAAAAGTTTCTCCCGAAGGCAGAGAAAAAGCCAATAAATATTATCCATAAAATCGAAGACACTGACATGCAAGAAGCACCCCACGCAATTTCCCTTTAAACCAGATAAGGCGATAGGATCTCAAAAGGCCGATACATGGCGATCGTTCCGTATCGCCGGAGTATCGGCCATTCGATCCGCCGACCGCGATCCCGCAACAATGGGCGCGCGGTGCACTTGTGCGCAGGAGTCGGGTTACCAGCGCTGCACAATGCACACCACGTGACCACCTCGCTATTGCCCCATATTCTGTAACGTGTTTGTATGCCTTTTAGTAGATGAATCGGTTTCACTAATTCTGAATTCTGTGTCGATTTTCATCTACCATGTATTCGTAGAGAGGAAGGCCAAAAAAAAGATGGATGGAATGGGTGAGGAATGATATGAAAGAGAAAGGAGTAAATGACCCCAAATAGAATGGGACAAGAGCAGGAAGATGATAATGCATTCGTAGGGCGCACTGGAATACAGTTTCAATTGCCACCTAATCGTAGGATGCGCCAAAACAAACCACATAAAGACTTGGCATGCATTCGCTTGCAAGTAATTCTCGAGCACGGTTAAGAGATAAATTACGCTATTCTAGAAAACGAGTCATGACCTACGACAACATATTAATATATCCCACACCTATGTTGTGAGTCAATAAGGAAATATCGATTTATTCAAGAGCGTACAAGGTGAGAAATAAAACGACCTTTATTACATACCTTTTTTTATGGTGGGTGGAAAATCATCAAATAACCCCTCCCGCTATTGGGCAGAGCGAAAGGGAGTGTCAGACTTCTGACTAAAAACCACCCATGTTCCTTCTTAGCCCTTCATGTCGAGGCCGCGGTATCTCTTGCGAACAACCCGCAGCCCCGACGGGTTTATTACATACCTTAATAGTCCCTCTATATCTAGTGGATACTGCAATCAGTATAAGACCAGTAGCAAAGTTTATAAGATTAATCTCAATCCCGCTTCAAGAGTTTGGAGCTAAGAAAGAAAAACAACTGAAAATGGTGGAAAAGTTACGAAACCATCCATCATCTTTACACTCTAGTGAGTAGTAGTGTTTATAACATTTGTGGAAATACATTTGGGCGAAAACAGCATATTGATTTCAAAAGCTAGGATAGCTATAACACATAATTATTATAAAGATGCTGACGAAATACGAATTCGTATAAATGGTCCCAAATTTTACATTACTGGCTAAAAACCTTCTTAAGGTTTCCCGAACTTAATTCTTCCGGTTGGCAAAATGCCGGTTGCTGAACAGTCAAATGAAAGTTTTTAATGCATTCTGCATCTTCCTTTTCAGGCTATTTCGGCTCGGTGCCAGAATTTTTTATTTTCTAGCAGGGCTTTGAATTCACTTATACTTTTCTGCATCATCAATTTAACTTTTTTGTTACTTAGCATTATCCACCCTAACACTGAAAGATCTTCGGGGGGATAATACCCGTGTAACCACATTCGCAATATTGCACATCGTGACGTCATCAGAGCCACATCGCGTGGCGAATTAGCATTTATACAAGTTCAAGATATGAACCATCGGGTAATAGGGTTTGCTACACACGCTATGTACTGTAAGAGGATACATAAGTTATATTCCTTCATATTAAACATTTACAAAGCAGTTGGTATTCATTATAGTCCACAAGTATGTCCATCTGGAGCCTACATTTATTCTACGTTCTTGTCCAGACCGTTTTCAGCCACTAGTGGGTGCAGGTCTTCTACATTAGCAATATCATCATCATCACCTGCAACTGTAAGTATCTGAACAGTATTTTACGAGGAGTGACTGTCTATTTGATCACCACATGTCAGTTACCGGGTGATAAGATACACCTATATAGGTAAGCCTGGTTGCGGATTTCTAACTTCACAACTGTATGTAGCATGTTAATTAGGAACAATCAAGTCTCCACATTTTCCTGTAAGGTTTCAAGCGTACATTCCAGCGAGTGACCATAACACTCAGACAACATGGCGGGGCGGCGTTTGTCGCATTCAATACCTTATACAGGGCGATTTATGTCCGAACGTGTTTATTCGGCTTGTTCAATGTAAATGCGCCGTACCAGAGGATTTCTATCGTAAATCACGGTACAACTGTTAGAGCTTGTGCGATGTGTTTCCGATTGTGGACACTTCCCAAGAGCAAAGTGGAGTAAAAATTGGAAAGGTAATTATAAAATTGGCGGTATAGCTGGTTCTAAATTGGTTGAAAATCCAGTAATAGTATTTCTGAGACTAAGCCACAGATACGCCATCTCGTCATAAGCATTGACAAATTCAGTTAATGGTTAAAGATTATGTTATTCGATTATTGAAATCATCTGTCATCAACTGTTTAAATATTGATTCAATGCGAATGTACACCTGATTAAACATTATCCGTGTATTATAAATTATTAATATACATGATTTTCTGACTTACTCGTATATGTGTTACGTGGTGTTCACATCGAAACCAAAAAGACCAATAAAATGAAATTTAATATAAAGCGCATAACATATTGCTTGTCCAAAACTTCATAAAAGCAACAACTGTAACAATAAATCAATATAGTCCGTTCAGCAGACTATTCCAAGTCTATATAATTATATTCCGAGAACAGATCAAACAAACAAACCTGCAAGTCGATATTGTAATACGCGTTCAATGAAATTAATCACACGAATGACGTTAATAGTACAATCATGTGCGAAAATGTAGACTACCAAATTGGTAATTAATAATACACAGTCTAGTTCTAAATTCGTCCTTATGTATAGTGAATTAGAGCTTTTTCATGCTTTTGATGTTACTCTAATAATCGAATTTATTATGTCTCATAGAATTGTTGCTAGTTTATTAGATGCAAAGTTTAAACTTAGATCGGAATCCTATGCGGCATACCGCATATCGCTTCAGGCATTTATTGTTGAATAGTTTGCAAACTAATTGCGACCACGACTTGCAACTTGCTGTGCGAGATCACTAAGCAATACCGCGAATATGCGCAATCAATTAGGGTAACCCTCTCATTTCGCTGTAAACATTATTTCTCACTTCATTTTAATTTGCTTATTTTCATAGTTAACAAGAAACAGTGTCACGAAGCGATGTACTACGAAGAATTACACCTACGCGTAAACTCGCCTTTGAGACTTTAAGCTTCAAGCAGTTTTCTTTTTCAGAAAGGTTATAAAGAAACCAATAAATACATTGTGTTTATCGCTAAATGCACTATAAAGTGCTTTATACAATTCAATAGCGTCTCAGGGTGAGGAAGCATTCGAAAGGTTGAAATTGAACGGAGGAAATTGTAAAGAGCTGCTAAGGAGAATCGTTCTGGACAATAATTCGCCGGGAAAAGCATGCTGATGTTTTCTTTTACTTTAAAAAGATATCGTTCTATAGAACTGTATGATTTCCCCAGGCTCTGTGGTCTTTATTGGAAACAGTTCGAATACATTTGAGCTACTGTTTCTCAATATGAAAATGGAAGCCGAACTTGATCAGCTTTAACGAACCCGCATTTGATATCATGCATGAGTCAATACAGCGAAATAAAAAACTGAGTTTGTAACCGACACTGTCGACGCATGTACCAACAAGAAACATGTTTTTAATGACGTACCGAACAAAATGAAAAGGGTGTCGAATGCACATATCGCGTATCACGATACCCGGAGCAAAACGAATGGAGCTGCACTTTATCACGACATTATATAAAGAGTATAATCAGCAATAAAGTTATCGACGAACATGCTTACATAAGCATGTGACGTAACGCTGCAAAGGTGAACGACTTGGAAGGTAGATTGAATGATAATAGGAGATTGATGTTTGGTGCAGTTGTAAAGATAGCGTACAATGCCCCAGCGATGATTACTATCTTGCGCATGCTAAAGACACCTGGTCGCCTGTTATCGGATGTAATAAATGATCGGAGAAATTCATACTGCAGCGATGTTGGGTCATCGAGCACATGATGGAATGTCGTCTTTCAATCTGCTTCGAAGTTTTACGTCTTCCACTGGATCAATAAATGAAGGCACTATGAAGCTACGACACGGCACAAATAAATCTATAAAATTAAGACATAACAAAATAGCAAGAAACTGTATCCCCAGGGTTCGCCACGCTGAGTGCTAAATCCTGCTCCATCTATATTGTACAGCTGTACAAGACGTTTCCCAATGCATTTCCCGCAGTTTGTACGTGGCTAGGCAGAATATATAGTTTCGAAGTGACGGAAAGTGCTACAGATGTGTGCCATTTCGTGCAAGCTGTAAATCTTGCAGTGAAATAGGTTACGTGGCTCTCCTGCGATAAAGTTTAAAGGATTGTATTATAATAGTTGTGCGCTATTATGAATTTGATAGGCTCTTTGCTGAGCGATCTGATAAAGCTAGTATAGAAAAGTGTTACGGTTGGGGTTCCTCACTCAAGGTAGAAAGCAGGGGGGTCCCCCAAGGGCCGACACCTGCCAGCTGCCAGCCAGCTGCGGGTTGTTCGAAAGAGATACCGCGGCCCCGGACACAAAGGGCTAAGAAGGAACATGAGTGGTTTTTAGTCAGTAGAAGTCTGACACTCCTTTCCGCTCCGCCCAGAGCGGGAGGAGTCATTTGATGATTTAGAAAGCAGGAAGCGGAAGACTGAATCGGGTATTGCGAATTCAGATTTCAGAAATTATGTGAAGGGAGTTTTCACATTGGCATAAAATTTCGAAATTTAGTTAAACTGAAACTGTTGACGGAAGGATGAAACCACAAAATTATTCAGATAACAGTTCCTGTTAGGCACAAATATCACGTCATGTCAAACTCGGAACTAAAAACCGACCACATTGTTGTTTCAATAAGTTGAATTTCACGGTGCCTACTGACGTAATAAATTCACTTGTAAACAGGGTGGTTGAAGTGCATTTATTAACCAAATAAGCAGCTTTTTCACATTCGACCGCTGACGCAGCAGACATGCGTACTGCATTGTACGTAGGTCCGCAATTCACCACAATCTTCGTGCGGTGTCAGCGCCATGCGCCGCCGGTGCGTGCGCAAGTGCGCAGTGACGTCACCGTCCACACCAGCAACAAGCTGCGAACTGCAGTTATAAATAAACAAACGATTTGCGGATTAATGCACCGTTTGCGTGGTTTCGTTCCTTGCCAAAGTTTTATGATTTGGTTTTTTTATTGATAACAGCTAATTTGATATGAGGAGCTCGTAGCTTAATAAGAACTGCCACTCGGGTCGATCTTTAGGTAAAGCTGTGCTTGCCTAGGTCGGTCTGTGGATGGGTGACCGCCCGACATATCGAGTTTCCTCCGTGCCTCGGAAAGCACGTTAAGCTGTTGGTCCCGGCTGCCATATATAGATCTTTGGCAGTCGTTACAGGTAGTCAGTGACCTGAAATTCTGAAATCCAGTCTTACCAAAGAGTATCGTATTACCTAGTATTAACTGGGTTGTGGAGGTCAGAAAGGCAGTCGCTCCATGTAAAATACTGGTACTCAGCTGCATCCGGTTAGACTGGAAGCCGACCCCAACATAGTTGGGAAAAGGCTAGGCAGATGATGAACAGCTAATTTGATATGACGTGTGATTGCTTATTGCATCGCCTGTCTTTTAAATTGTCTGACTTTTCGATACGTCTCGGTACAAGTTGACGAAGCTTCTTCTTTTTATCGTATCGATAATACTTCCATATTAAAGAGTTTGGCCCAATCGATGTCCACGTTTATTGCAGCTGCAGACTTGCAGAGGCGCTATTTAGGTCGTAAGGAGTACAGGTAAACGGAAACCTGGGACACTCCATGACGAAGCTTCGTCTTTGGCTTTCGTTGTTGATTGGTCTCGCGAAATGGGTCCATCGGAATTCACATAATAGCATTTACAGTAAACTTATGGTGAACGAACGACATTGGGAACGACATTAACACAGTTACCTACACGAGCCTGACTAAAAAACACCCATTGGATGTTATGATGTTATGTTATGTGATTAGCCCTTTGTGTCGAGGCCGAACAACCCGCAGCGCCGACGGGACTTTACGAGTACTTTAGTTATCGAAGTTTCTAGTGCTGGATGTAAAACCTGATTACATACACGTAATTATAAGTTTTAACTCGTTATCAGTAAATGTAACTATTGTCGTTTCACCCGTCGCAATGACTGCCAATACAACAATAGCCTATTAAGTAAGTGTATGTATTGTCTTTGAACATGGTGTGTAACCGTGTTCTCAATCCTTGTTGATTGCTGCAGCGCAGCTGATAAGAATCTAGTGCGTTTCATTTCCTGTGCAGCAATGAAACCAATACTTAAAGTAGTAACATGCTTCATTGAACCCATTATGGGTTCTCTCGGGAGACAAAATATTGTCAATTACAATCCCATTCAAAAAGATGCTCGTGGAATACTTAACCTCCTCTTTTTATTAGAAGTCGGTTAAAAAGTAAAGAACACTGTTCACAATTATGATTTAAAAATATATCTATAATGAAATAAAACTAATTCGATGAAGCTACGTAAATTCGCATCAACGTAAATACTGTAAGACACGAAGAAAATCTGCTATAAAACTTAAAACAACACACGTTCACGTCAATAAAGATAAACGTAAACATAAATTCGCAATAAAATGCAAACGTATCGATGATCCAACGTGTCCGAAATTAGAGTAGCTATTAGACAAACATTCTTTGAATGCACTTTAAACGATGATGTAATAGTGAACGCAAAGAATTGAAAAGAAAACAATGTGGTTGTTTTTCTTGCAACAATTGTACAGCTTTACATAGAAAATACAGCATAATATCATGTAAGTGTATTATTTGCTAGAGCTAAAACAGCAAAATATAAAATCTATCTGAGTTCAAAATTTAAAAAACAGGCTTGGCCGGGAAAACGGACTGTTCCAAAGAGATATCGCAGCCCCGAAACACAAAGGGCTAAAAAGAAACATGAGTGGGTTTTAGTCAGTACAAGTCTGACACTATCTTCCTCTACGCTCAGAGCAGGAGGGGTCATTTAATGATTTCCCATCCACCAAAAAAAAAAAGGCTTTGCAGATAAGGGTTTGACTTTAGTTAAAGAAACATTAAGACCACACAATACTGTTTATTCCTGAAACCACAAAGAAAGGAGAACAACAAGCACTCAAAGACTCTACTCCTCCAACAATAGATTTCAATTTTCCCATTGTATTCTCAATCGAAGCTTTTGACAACAAAAGCAGAGATGTACCATCTACAATTCTACATGTATACTATCTTCGAACATAGTTGATACTTGTAAGTCCAGTGGAGCAGTAATGCGATCGCTCTTCATTATACAATGCCGCCACAATCGGCTTAAGGCTTGCAACCTACAAAATCCCGGGCCGTACGACGGATTAAAATTGGGCGAGCGGATATTATTTTATTTTTAGACGTTGAGGAATTTAAGGTTCAGAAAGAAGAATGTGACATATCTATACTAATATTATAAAGCTGAAGAGTTTGTTTGTTTGTTTGTTTGTTTGAACGCGGTAAACTCAGGGACTACTGGTTGGAATAGAAAAAGTCTTTTTGTGTTGGATAGTCCATTTATCGAGGGAGGCTTTAGGGCATATAACATCACGCTACAACGAAAAGGAGCTGAGCATAAATGAAAAATGTTGCAAAAACGGGAAAAATATTTCGTTTTTGAGAGCTTCCGTTGCGTGCGCTGCGAAAACGGTTTAATTTACGCAAATATTGTGTATGGTGGAATTGTTCCTCTTTAAAAGTTCTAAAAAAAAGTCCGCAACAGCATATGTCTATCTTTTAAGATTGACTCACTATAACCTTTTTTTACTATTATAATTTTAGGTTAAAATGAGTGATAGTTTGCGAAGCTTATTTAACCCATATGGTATTAATCTATATCTAAATAAATGTGTTTGTTAGCACGGAAATTTAATATAGAATATTTGTGCCCTTTACTTTATACAGTTTAAACAAATACCTTAGAAGATATCGCAATGTAAAAATATCCGCGCAACAAAATAATTACTCTCGCGGCAGTGATTCGTTCGGTCCGGTACGGCAGCCGGCTGACGCGCGTTCCATCGCAATGTAGGCCCCTACGTGGGCTACGTGGGCGTGGATTCTGGCCTCCGGGAAATTCAAATTCAAAATATTTACTGCACCATAATGTTTACAAGTACAAGGTATTACTGTATATATAACAGTAAGAGATACCTATAGTAATTCACACTTTAATAAAATCTAAACTAATATTATAAAAGATAAGATTTTTTGTTTGTTACGATTTAACTCAATTTATGTTGATATGATTTGATTTATGTGACGCAGACGAAGTTGCATGGGTCAGCTAGTTGTATTATATTAGTTTTGGCTAAATGAAAAAGAAAGTGCTTCCAAGGGGGTCTAATATGGCCGCTCTAGCAGAATCATAATAGCCTGTTTTAGAAATTACTGTACAACACATGTTATTACCATTACTTAAAAGTACTAAGCCAAAAGTATAGCATCTAAATAGCCTTCTATTGAATACATTACTAACGTTTGTCCTTCAGGTTGTGACCGCAAGACGCCAATATAACCTTAGTCAAAGCATCAGCTTTCTGTATGCCTACATCAAGTCATATTTACACAGCCTCTTCAGCTATTACTTAGTCTTGAAACTGCCTGTCTTCAGTTTCTAACAGCTATGTATTAACGCCACATAGTGCATAAGTAATGGCAAGTTGTGAGCAAGTAACAAGCAGTTCACTTAGTTGGTTATTACGACTTGTGCGGGATGAGCAGATAAGCTATGATTTTCTCGAAAGTTTATATCGGCGTGGAAGTAATTAATGATATGAAAGTTTCTACGATTTTATTGCGAAGATTGTCGCCGTTCAGTCTCGGAAAATCAAGATAAATAATAGTAGTATTATTAATTCAGTTGAACTTGGGTTTAATGAGGTGAGCGAAACTCAATTCATTATCAGAAAGATAATTACATTTGAAATGAAGACACTGATCGTGGACGAATGGGTCCCGAAACCAGGAAATAAGCATCTGATATAAACTGTACATTGCAAGCCAAATCTCACTTAAACTCAATGCTATTAAAACGAATATAGCTTGTCACTTCGCTAAACTATTTAATAATCCCGATGGGAACTTTGAAGCTTTACGAACTAGACAGACGGCGAGTTCAACGAATCCGTTTTATATTGGCTCCTCTCAGAGAGATTTATCATGCCTAATAGCTCTACAAAGTACGTATTAACAGCTCTACTCGTAGCGAATGGCAATACCTATCAAATTATTAGAAAATGTCCTCTCGTTGTAAATAATCTTAAGTTTTATGAGAAACATTAAATGAACTTTGTTTTTTTTTTTGATACTTTAAAGTATTGGACAGTTCACACAGTCATAACCTTCGAGCTTCCAAGAACCTTCTGCTTGAAATTCTCTCACACCGTACTGGTTTTATGTCCTCTTCTTTCGCTATCTCAACCATATAGCTCTAGAATGCGCTACCCTCTGGCATTAAAAAAGCAGAAAGCAAGTTGTTGTGTGTTGTTGTTGTTTAAAATATCTATATGTACTGGTATGCACCTGTTTATGTATTATGTTTTCAAAATGGTTTTATCCTTATTATTTTTTTTTTTTTGTACTCTACCACAGTGCTGTCCTATTTGACCCAAAGGTTGACTGGTAGAGAATGCCTTGTGGCATTAAGTCCGCCTATGTACCACTTTTGTACATGAAGTTTAAATAAATAGATAAACATTTCCCAGTAAATGCAGTGTTCAAAGCTAATCAAAAAAGCCGTAACAGTTGTTTTTGGTATTAAGTTATTTATTGTGGGTTTTGACGATCGTTTGTCTAACTTAGGAGCTTACAATATTATAAGGAGCTTATCGCTGTGTATTTTATTGAAACGTATTCGTGCCGTCATGTCTGAATCAAGCCTTAGTTTATGTGAGAACATTAAAAAAAAATATATAATAAACGCAGTGCTACCAAATTGTTTTACTTCTAAGTTAAAATTAACTAATATTATACATAACTCATTAGAAATTCATAAGAGCTACGAAAATTATCGCCAAAACGAGATCTCCATAATTTAAAAGTGTGTGCTACCGTGTTTAGAGACACGTATACCGTCGCTGTTCCTTGTGTCATTCTTATTTGTCACTTCACATTAGGTGCAGGGGAATATCATGGCTTACTCTTATATTTGATTGCAGGGGAATGCGAATAGAAAATGCCTGTTCGTCTCTAAGCGTATAACTTTTACTATGCGTCGAATATGCGGCTTGTAGTATTTTAAACATAACATAATCTTAAATCTACGCGAAGATAAAATAGGGTGACATACGGAGAAGCGATGACATTATATATGTCGTAAAAAACAAACTTTCACGAGAAAAGGCGTACGATCCACAACTTCCACACGAGCGGAGAAACAGGAAAAAGTAAAGTATGTAAACATATAAAACAGCCGTTTACACGATACGTTTCACGCGAGCTTTTGATTTGTGTCAGCATAAAACCCTGGACTTCCGCATAACAATATAGAAACGGTGTAGACGGTGACTGAAAACAAAATGTACGATGTGCGATTTTGTTTAGCAGCACGCGCCATATCTGGCAGTACGGAATCGCATTTTTCCATGCTCTTATTCTTTTCAGCTGAGGACACAAGAGTAGAAAAAATCCTAGAAACGTACTGCATAGTTGTGTTCTGGTTCCGATTCAAATACACAAGGACATCCCTAGACTTAACTGCTACTAAACTACCGAATCATCTCCCGAACAAGATCCATTGAATTCAAAAACAGAAGGACAAAAAAGTGCGTAGCATCGTGTCCTATGCCACGTAAGCCGTGACAATGCGCCCCGACTGACGTCGTTTGTCACTATCAACAGACAGGATGCAGGGGGACATATTGATGCTGTCGAGCCCTTGATTCTATGCATTGTTTACGATTGATCATCCATTTTAGAAGATAGTGAAAGAGAATAGAAGATAATGGATGGCGTTAATGGTACGACGAAAGGAACAACAAAATTATGGAAGATGATGATATTTATAACTAGTACAGTAATAAAGAAATATAGTTCGAAACAGATTCAAATGAATAAAATTCCAAAGTCAAGGTAGGTGAAGTTAATAAGGAAAGTTGAACGGCACTCATTTGCAGTCTTCTTTGAACAAAACTTTAAATAGCAGCAAATCTCTGTATTGTGTAAACTTTTTGCAATAAAGTTGTTAAGCTACACGCCTGTCGTACCTTCGTCAAATATTTAACATATTGCGAATACTGTAAACACATCGGTCTTTCAAATTGCAATCAAGGACGTCTTGCAAAAGCATGTTTATAAGAAGCTTAAGTGAAACAAAATAATTGTAGTGATTCATGCATGATTGAGAAATAACTTACAAAGCAAATATTTCGGGTATTTTGATAAGACAGGGTAGAAAACTAACTGCCAAAATGCGTAGATTTTTTACAAATACACAGCATCTAATGACGGGTTCACTCAACTCCTGTAAAACCAATAAAAAGGTCCTGAGCCCCAATTTGTCAAGGAACAGAGAGATGCGAACGTATCGGCGATCGTTAACACTGCGAGGTGCGAAGTCGGAGCTGCGGTGATGAATTATTCAAAAGACAGCATGCAATACAAATAAATGGAGAATTTATTGACGGATGTTAGATGTCTACTCGCATAGCGATTAGAAGGATGCGTGGAGGAAGTAAGATCCTGTTTGATAGTGAATACAGTTTCGAATTCTGATGATATGTTGGCTTAAGATATTCAAAGTGAAAAAGACTTTGGAAATCGTTTTGAATAAGAACCGCTTGCACCACAAATCACTAAGCGCGTCTAAAAGAGTCCCAACATGTGTATCAAATCTAGATTGTACATATTTTCTATCAACATAAGAATGAGATATTAAAAGACGTGTTACTAAATGAAATCCCGATGGACCCATTCTTTCAGAACATATATTCAGCAATTCGTTCAAACGAATGATTTGTAGAGACTTGATTGAGGGTGTAAATCAATCCAGTGCTCGTAAATCAATAACTTTTTAAAATGAAACACATCGAGAGGACCAGCGGGTAAAACATGAAATATTGGTGAATGAGGTAGAAAAAGTTCAGTCTGACGTAGATTTAACAAACACCAGGCTACCTTGCAAAGTGTATTAAATAAATATCTTTATGATTAAGTAAATTTAATTAATTTACGTCAGATGATTAAATCCTGTTAAAAAAAAGCCTTGCAATCGCGTTCGGATTTGTCATTTCCATGAAAACAAATTGCATATTTACGTAATCCTTAAACTAGTTTGTTTAAGGATTACGTAAATATGCAATTTGTTTTGAAAATATGAATTAAAACTAACATTGCAATTGCAAAAGTTAGCTTGTTTTCTTCACCCAATGTCGTTAGAGCTACTGTGTGAAATTGTGAAACTTGGCAGATTAGATTTATACCGCGTAATAAAGTAAACACATTTGGAGTACAAGAAGCAGCCCAAAAACTAAAAATTAATATCCTCGGGGAAATATCCCTCTTTTTTGTACAATTACTTGAGGGGTTAATAAAGTTACCAAAGTTGGATCCTTTGGGATTAGAAACCGCAGGTAAAATGTTTGAGGCTACTCTAAACGTTATTACGTTAGGAGGTTAAATAGTGAACACGATGTTTCGCGGCGTGCGTGCCATAAGTGCTCTTAGCTACTAAATGATTATATCAGACGGTCGTTATAATGGCATGGCAACGTAAACAAGAACCTTATTTCTCCAATTTACGGTATGCTTTTGCCGCATCTGTTTTCAGTTCCTTACCTACGTCAACAAAAAACATTTTCTTTACTATTTCTGTCTTTCTTTCTCAAACCAACAGTTCGATCCTTGCCTTCTGTCTACTTCAGACTGAATCATATGGCCATGAAAATAACCAAAATTAGATTTACAAGTAGGTTGATGCGCCGTAGTGCGATGACTCATTGTCCTGATTACCGTAATGAGCGTATGAAATCATTGTAGCCAATGGCCTTACTGCTTCGAAGATTATCGACCTGTGTTAGGTTTCTATTTTGTCCTCTGTATTTGAAAGTGTTACATACTGATTTTTAACGGCTTTTGGTTGACTGGAATCTGGATTCGATATGCTTACCTGGAAAAGAAATAGAAAAGTGTTATTCACAGGTACCAACTATATTTATGGATTCATATTATATTTTTACAATATTTTTCTAGCTATTACTTTCACTAGGTTAGTTTTCAAGATCAACAGGATTATAAATAGATTTAAAACACTTCCTGATACAATTCTAGGTACCTAATAGTGAAACTAATTACATGTCTCGAGAATTTTAAAGACCTTAGATGACTTGCCGTATTTACTGGCGCCGCTCTACATAAAACCGCCTCTAAATTGATCAACTGCGCAGTATTTTTATTAAACTTCAATTTCATAAACTACCAAATAATACGGATATTTATGTGCATGCCCCTTCCAAGGTAGGCTTCCTATCCTACCAGATGCAGATGAACAGCAGTAGGTATCGTACAAGGAGCCTATGTCGGCAGTGGACGTCTTTTGGCTGAAATGAAAATGATGACAAAGAGCGACAGCCTATCTGACCTTCATAACCCAGTTATTGGGTAACATAATGCCCCTTGGCAAGACTTACAGGCTTCTGATTACTTGTAAAGCAAAGATCTACAAATGGCAGTCTGGACGAGACTAACGGTGCTAACTGGAATACCGATTACTTCCAAGTAGATATCGTAAACATTTTCTCCAATGATGAATGGTTTGATCTCAAAACAATTTCCACTACCCGCACAGTTATACTGACGAGACAGCCACTTACGACAGATGATCAACGGACTTGGCCGATCAATGATCGTGATTAATGATTCATGTCAATGACTGCCCACATGGGAATGAGAAGTTCAGAAGGCCTGATGTAAATTACTCTAAGATCTTCGTCTTTTCGCTGTCATGTGCATAATGCATGGCACAATTTATTATTTTATGTTTTTTTGGGTCAAAATTTCACCATTTCTGCCTTCGACTTTGGACGCTGCATATTTTGGGCCTCAGAGAACACCATAGGAAAGTGATGGTAAAATGAGTCGTTGTGAAACCAAGGTATCCAAAGATATACTTATATTTCTATTTTTCTTTATTTCTCGTTCGAATGTTTTTTTTAATGTGCTTGGTGTAGTAGTTTATAAATTGAACCTTCTGTTACAAAATCCGTATTGACACGCTTTTCATGCGCCGGCGCCGAGTTTTTACGCACACCCAAAAAGTGATGTTGTTATTCAATATGATAATATGAGAAAAAGTAGTGGGTACTTGACTTGTAGTTTTTTTATACGGAATATGATATGCGTGTATTGTAGGAACAAACAAAGTAACTCCGTACTCGTTAAATATTATTGTGATATGTCTAACGAACTTGCTACGATTGACCGTTGATTTAAATAGTAAATTACACGGTTTTACTTTTAAAATATCTAAGTAAATCGCACTAAACCTAGTTAGTTTTTCCTCTTAACGTTTTAGTAGATAATTACTATTAACTTAACAGATATATTACATTATAATTCACGTATAAGAGACCTTTGTTTCCGCTATCAAGATTATACAGACGTCATATTGTCGTATTGTTTGTATGGGAAAAACACCCATCACCCATACATATCCCATTTAAGTTCATCGTCTCTTACGTATACCGGTATCCTGCGATTAGTATTCGCTTACCATTGTATGGAACTGAATCATATTTCAATTTGTGTTTCAATCCCAGTTTGTTTGCTTAGGATGTTTCCGTTCACGCCATGTGCTGTTTGTATTGCAAATATAAAAAAATATGGGGGATAGATGCGATCATGTGATCTGTTTGGCTTTGTATCAATGGCTGATCTGTTCCGGGCGGGTAGAGATTTTGTTACATCAGGAAGCTCGTAACATAAGTACAGGTAAAATATTGCGCTCCAAAACAAAAATAGCTGACGTGGCTCAACTCAAATGGAACTGGGCATGGTGGACAAACTGTGGGCCAAAATAGCAGGCAGGTGGTGCCCTAACACCACTGTGTTAGGGCACCACCTGGCTGCTATTTGAGGCAGAGTCGAACCTGTCCCCAAAGTAGATGGCAGGACGAACTAGACAGGTTCCATCAGAACTGGAAGTAGGAAGCCCGGGTTCGCGAGAAGTGGAAAGAGTGAAGGAAGGCCTTTACCCAGAAGTAGGACAGAGAAGGAAAAAAAGTAAAACAGTGGTGTTACAATACGTAGTACAATCTGCTAGACTACACTCTTAACCTGGCACCCATAATTCTCAAAGCGTTCGAAAGAACGCAGTCTTCAGTAAGGCAGAAAGATTGGCTGCCCCATTAAAGCCAGTTAAGTATGAAACAACCAATCCAGTCATTCCAAACAGGATACCTAAGCCAATCCGACTCAACGATTCGGTGCGTCGTTGGTTGACATCCTGGGTATTTTCCTAAGCCCCAACTAAAGGAAACAGGTCGTTGTGTCGCTCGGTGGCAATAAAAGAAGATTATTTGTCATGTCTTAGCATTCGACCTTGGCAGTGACTATAACCTTGGATTCCATACATTAAGGATCAATATATAAATACATTTCTTGAAGTCTATTCGATTTATGGGATGTTCAAAATGACGCGCTTCATACGTAGCCGTGAACTTTAGTACGGAGTGCGTTGGTACCGTCGAGGTCACGAGCGCAATAAACCGACGGGTTTCCAGATCGGTAAATGGTCGAGCACTACTATAAGTTGAATTAACTGAATTCTAATGTCTAGTTCCTGTATTTAAATAGGAATTTAGCGTAAGGTTAGAATGCAATGTCAATAGAAGCGTAGTTAATGTCTGGAAAGGAGAAGTAGACCTTAACGTTTCGTATACTAATAGCGGATCCTCTTAGATACATGTTACGTCAGATCCTGAAACTTCGAAACGTAACCTGTTTTTATACTTTGGTACTACAAAGGGGTAAATTATTCGGAAACACGTCAATAAAAAAACCGGATCTTTACACGAAGTATTTTATAAGTAGTCCTGCATAATATTATAACATGCTTTAGACATAGCGGGAGATACGAATACTAATATCCCTAATTGGGTACCTCAAGAATTGTTCTCTACTTTGATCTTTACGAATACTTGCGAACCTACAACGTCGGTATCTTCAACGATTTTATCCACACCGTCACGGAAAACGAGTGTGAAAACGAATATTTTCCAAACAAACAAGGTGTAATATAAAAACCTCCATTTACACGTGTCGTCGGCTCGTAAACAATACAAGTTAATGGTGTGAATCATGGACACGGCAGCGACGGCGACGGTGAATCAGACCTACATACCTTGCTGGTACGAATTGTAGGTAGCACTCATTTGAAAGGCATAGAAGCCCCACTCGAAATATAATGTACGATGAAAAGGGATCATACAACATCTATGCAAATATGGCAGAATGTTCTACTTGAAACTCGTTTGGTTGTATGTCGATCTGGGACATGGTACATTATATGCACCCTCAAAACAAAACACAAAGTACGAGAGAATTTCTTGATCTTTGTTGTATGACATGATGATTAAGTTTTTCTTGGCATTGAACTAGTAGTTTAATAGAGAAACTATGCAAAAAAAAATACGTGATAATTGTAAACTTGCGGCTGGTACTTCTGTTACTCTTTAGTTTAATGGTTACAGGTAGTTGATTCAGTGGCTTAATTGCAAAGGTATTATTGTACACGGAACTAGCCTTTAGATGGTAAGCTATCGGATTACCTAATAAGGTGAATATAGGTTATGTGCACCTTAGTTTATACGCCCTCAGAATTAGCATTACCAGTTTAGTTCATGTGGTACTGTATGTTGATTGTAAATAACATGTTTGATATAAATCTTTATTATCCTGCAACCATATCACTGCTAATCATTGGTCAATTTGTCCGTTGATTTAGCTTGTAATTTTCTATTTATATTAATCTATGAAATTTGCTCAGAATGTTAGTAGTTAGTACCTGAATGAAATAATAATAAATTGTTGTCTTAGCAGGTGATAGGGTTTATTTCGATGATATACGACAATTTGAACTCTATTAAGCAAATAAGATTAGTCTTACGCCTGACCTGCCACGTCAAAGGCAGACGAAATAACTAGACCGAAAAATCCATATCAGTTGTCCAATTATTATTCATAGGAAGACGCGGGGCTAATATCTAGGTGCTGACGATGATTCACGAGGTGACGACGTCTAGCGTTTACACTCACAATGAGGAAGTGGAGAAGGTTAACACATCTAAGGGCTTTCTGTGGATTTTGTTCTACTGTGCTAGCATGTATTTGTCCATTAGTACGCTTTTATGCTGTATCTGCGTTAACCTTTGATTTTATAGTTTCCTTGCACTTTCCGTCTCTTGAAATTATTCCTCATGTTCCTCATTCAGGTCTTTCGCCGTTTCATAGCTTTCTAAAAGTGCAAGGTTCACCCAAATCAATTTCAAGAACAGTCTCCGGAAAATTGGAGCACAGCAGTCGCATGTATCAGATTGATGTGGTTGTTAGGGTCCCTAAACTTTTAGGTACAGAAGTAAAGGAGCCAGGAGTGAAACTTCTGCGTCTATCTCTTCCATTTCTAAACGACTTAGCATTCCCAACACGCTGAAGGCGATGACTGCTTAATGGCGTCTATACTTAGACAACAATTAATAGGTACAATGAGAAAATTCCGTAACATTACCATGTAAACGCTTCATTGGGAGCTAATGGCGTACAACACATGGATACGGCTGCGTTTATGGGTGGTGTGGGGCCAGGAAAGGCCGGATTTTAGTCGTTAACATTCCTGCTGACAAATTCTTTACAAAGAAGCTTGAACTTTTTCTAGAGAAGGCTCAGTTTCCTGTACAGCATCTTACTTTGTATGATGTGGTTACAAGTTAGTCTTACAATCGCCAAACGACTGTCATCCGAGACGGCTTCTCAGGTTATCATCATTTTCTTGCTTTTAGTCTTTCATAAACTCAATTGGAATGTTTCCTTGATAACTTCTAAAAGAAAATACCATCAGCTGTAAAAGCTAGGCTTGCAGACGTCGCGCTGTACAAATAGTTCAGCGCCCTAAATACAAAGGTCAACATAGAAAGGTTAGCGAACGTTTAGACCACACACAAAGACACAGCAATTAAGGAAATAGCTGTCTTTAGTGCATCATGACAGTAAATGTCAACATCACTTCGTAATCGACTGATAGAAGTACGCCCTTAAGTTAATGCCATGATTGCCGAGCAATTAGAGATCGCTTAGGATGTTGCTCCGCAGCTGGACACTGCTAACCATTACTTAGAATATTAATCTGTTTCTAATATGACAAGACCGTGTCAGTTAAATGGTTGGTTTAATTGTTATTACCTTAATAACTGGTTTTAAAGCCTTCCATAAAGCGAGAAATCGTCAAAGGGAAAGACTATTTTTAATTGGAATAAAAACAACGCAATTTCTCATGCTAGACACAAGATGCATTATAGAAGAGAAACAAAGATGGGCACATTGAATTTCACCAGCTACCGCTGATTAACGTGCTCTTTTTTTTAAGTCGCGTGTCCAATTAGCAGTAGCGATAGACAGAACATCATTAATTGTAAGCGACGAGGTCAAACTGTCTAATGAGCAGGCATTTAGACCGTTTATAAATCAGTTCATATTTCCTTTGAGCTGATGGAAATTATAGCGCATTGTCACGACAGCTCAGCACGACAGGATATTGTGAATCAAAGGCAGTATTGGGTTGCGTTTTAATAGTTCCTTTTATGGGGGTTATAGCTGGTTTTCTTTTGTACTCATTGGTTCTTGCATGAAAGGATTTGGCTACGATTTGTGAAGGACGGAAAAGTGTTTCAACTTGAAAGTGTGGCAGAGAGATACTTTGTTTGCTCTGTGAAACTATTTATTTCTTTCATACAGCGTTTAGAAAATTTAAGATTCAGCCTTTTTGGGAGGATAAATCAAGTCTGGCAAAACCCCCACTATTCGTTTTGTGAAAATTAGTGGAAGACAAAACGCAAATTAGTTTAGCGAGACCCCTGCCGCGTCTGGGAGCCCATCGTTCACGTTATTTGCATGTCTGCCGCCATTACGCAAGCTACACCTACACAGGGTAGACTTAATTGCAACTTTCACGACCTTGACATTCTAAACTTGTCTGACGGAACCGCAAGAAGTTTCCAGACTGTTTGAATTAGATAACAAACAGGGCTTGTATTTTCGGAAGCACGAACAACAGCTGCGACTGATTGTGAATAACGTGGCTTCTAAAGTTCTAACTGAGAACTTACTTTAGGTTCTTTAGGGTCCCAGAAATTACTCCTTTAAGATCTGAAGCGTATCTTTAGAGGCAGATTTGACTGCCAATTTCAACACATCAATAAATCCAAGCTTCATGCTTGTCTGAACTACAAGTATGCGAACCGTCTTATGATTCTTAAAAAGGTTATACTGTATCGCGTGTAAAAGGAGAGGCGAGGACGCTAAAGCGTGCTATAAATAACTCGGTTTAAATAAACGGCGACTACAAATCACCCCGGCGTATACTTAATTAGGATACACTGCATATTTCGCTCGTTAAGACGCTGTGAGGGAAGCCTGACGCGAAATTGTGATTAGTGAGTGAGGGTGGTGATTGTAGGGAGGTTGTGCAGGTGCAAATATGAGTAGGAGTTATGACTGTTATTCATAGGTCAAACATACTGGTTAGCTAGAAGAAGGTAAAACAATAAGAAGACTGTGTGCTTTTTTTGGGGAAGCAACTAACTAGGTTTCATTTTTCACGTTCAATATTCTTATAAAGGCTGGGCTGCACTAAGTATATTTTCCAAGAAATATCTAGTGAATCCCAAGTCAAAAACAATTTGACGAACGACTTGGGAATTAAATCTTGTTACGTTTGTGTGTTTGCGGTATCTACTAAGCTTAACTTTGCGGTAACCACACTGCGTCAAGACCGAGAGTTGTGAAATTCCAAACTGAGTAATCTCCAGACTGCACTTCGACGAAATAATTTTTACGAAGCATTAAAACGTCGAGGAGTTATTTCAGGCTTGATTGTGTTGAATAAGATATTAGTTTCGAGTGAATCGTTGGGGAGTTGAGGATACAACGCACTTTCGCAAGTCATGTTTTTCCTTTAGGCCAATGTAATATATGGGGTAGAACAACATTATTTAGAAATAGAATAACTCTATTACCTATAAAAGAGACTAGTAAAGCATATGATGTATTACTTCAAAACTTTCTAACACAATAAAGGCAATAACTTATCCCTAATCAGCATAGAAATAGCGAGGCACTCGTAAATCTATGTATCGAGGAGCAACATCGATAAATTACAATAAAGAAAATGTACCGGATTCCACGGTCCACAAGCAGATAGCGTGCACAATGCACGGACGAGTCGTGGGCGCGTCCGCTCCCAATCGCTCCCGATAATACGAATGGGAACTTTGACCAACTATATCTTGTAACTTCTACTATCTATTCAATAAATATGTCCAAGAACAGAATAGGTAAACGAAATACAATGTGATGAGTCAAAAACGAAAAAGCAAGTCGCAAAGATATTGCTATTAATCATTGCAAGATTACTCCTACATCAGAAGATAATATTCCAACTGCAACTAACAAAGAAGAACGTATGCCATTGAAAATATTTACTGTAGCTATAAAGGTAAGCTTTAATGGTGATTAAGAAATAGTTATAGCTTACAAACGAGTAGAAAGTGCACTAGTCATACTTGTCTGTACGAAGCTGTTAAACGCGACAGAAGAAAGGTAGTCTGTTACAGCGATCCAGTAGAAAATGTTTACCGCATAGCGCTAATCCGATCAACTTGTAAAACGCCATATTAAATACTCTAAGGTAGTGACTAATTATATCTCCAGCCTACCCCATTACGGTACACAACCGGTGTGTGTTGAGAACAGACTTATTAAAGATCTAAATGTCGCTGGTGCGTTCCAAGCGTGACTTTTTAATTGAGATATAAATTAGTTGTGGTGAATATAAGTTAAGTACGTGTACACTTTGTAAGCGGTGTATGTTCAAGCAAGCGATACCAGATGTCCAGACTCCAGAACCAGCATTTCTCTTGTGGGACGAGGTATCGACGTAAAGCGTTCAAACTGAGCAAGTGGGTCTTTATGGGAGTCATTTTTGTGAAATGATACTTTGACTAACAAGTTTGTAAAATAAACAAGCAAGCTAGTTGAAACATCAATACTGGTTAAAGACAATACGTCAGTGCTCATTTGACTATTTATCCGCATAGCAAAATTTGTCACCGCATAAACAAAACAGTTAATTACCCTCCTATCTAATCAACACAGTACTTCAAAACCCTTAAATCAAAAATGCTACAAAACCGTGCCCTCCTATAATGTACACCGCAGTATATGGTTGGCGCTGCATCGCCTACGCTGCAATTTGCGCGGTCAGCTGCCTCGCCACCCGGCGATTTATCGGCGCCTTCAACTTGATCTGTAACGCAACCCCTCGCTGTCTTGTTTGTTTTGGAATATGCAACTAAATGGGTTTAAAATACTACATATTATATACTAACTTGCTTTGGGAATATCTCAGTGGTTTAGCGAATTATAGACAGCTTGAGGATTTTAATAGAAAAGGTGTTCATTCATAAAATTAAAAGCTATGTCAGCAACAATAATTTTTCCATCATGAGTAGTTTCAAAGTCAAGTGCTGCGGAAATCTTCAGTGAAAGCGCTCGGGCACCAAGCTTTCAATTTTCTTTGTCGACGTGTCACGGAATTACATTAAGACAGGAAAATGCTCATCCGTCAAAAGCGGAAACGCTTTTGATGCCAGTTCTGATATGTATAAAGATAAAGATCCCAAAGACTCGTGAAAAGGAAATTTCGGAAAGTTAAATAAGTCACTTTCCCTGAAAATTCAATTTCTCAATATGTTTGAAGGAACTGAGTCAAGTGAGTGAACCTCTGCCAAAACATTGAGATGGGTTATGTTTTTACTATTCCTTTCGGAATAAAGTCAAGCAAGACGCTGTTTACTAAAACATAGAAAACGCTTTTGACCTCCTTCTTTCAGTAAACGCAGTTCGTCAAAAACACGGAAATGAACAACCTGAGGGCATTCAACAAAGCGTCTAACTTTCCATTTCGTCCCCATTGAGAACCAAGGGACGTGGCTATTCAGCTGATGACATATTCGTTAATTTCACTCAAAGGAGCTCGACAGTTACGTTAATGAGAATTTGAAATGATAACAAGAGATAGCTTGTAATAAGTTCTGAGAAAATTGTTTATTAACAATCCATGGGATTTTATGGTTAAGTGAACGATAATAAACAAAATGGCACGAAGAACTCTTAGTAATTCTTAGTAAATAGCAACATGCAAAACCGATTGCATTGTCGTCGAACTTAAGTATTTTTCCATGTTTATTTTTCTTAATGTTTCCTTTAATGTACTTCTATACAAAGCAACTGCTTACAGCAAAACTAAAAATAACCATTGCATTTAAATTCTAATCCGGTCCATTGTAAGCTTACTCATTCCATCGCTCCCCTTGGTTAATTCCTACAATTTGCAATATCAATTGCGAATAGCCGATCTGCATAGAATAGAAGCTGAATTTACAACTATGAATGTTATTTATTCTAGTTAGCTTGTCTGGAATGCTATTAGACACTTGTCTCACTGTCAGCGAGGAACCGAGAGCCAACTAAGCCAACGCAAGTTATGAAACCAGCAATTGTTGGAACATAGTATAAAGGTTGACGGTTAACCTTTAAAGGCTCTTGTTGTAAAAACGACTTGGTAACTTGTTGCGAGGTGTGACAGCGCATTAATTCTCGAGTGCAGGTTGCCCGTTCATCTCTCGGCCATGTTGCTCCGTACTTTATAGCTGTCCTCGCAAACAGTCGCTTCTCAGTGTATCCGTTATTTATGGCCCGCTCCCGCTGCTCGGCGCCGGTGGGACAAGTGCCTGAGATCCGGCAAACGGCGATATTGTCACGGCCCATTGGTCACATTCAATGCCGCAGCTTACATACAAGTCGGTATACAGCAGACTGTTACAGTATTATTAGCAAAAACTTGCTATCTTGTTCATTTGATAGAGTACCTATATAGGGGTTATTTCGAGCTCTTATTTGGACGATATTGGATTTTTCTGAAAGAAAATTTGGCGCTAAGTCAACAGTTGCTACGAATAGAGAAATATCAGAGGTTGGTTATTACGAAACCCAGACAAAATGTAAATAACATGGCTTTATTATTTCTAAAGCTAACCCAATACCGATCTACTAAATTAACAAGCTTGAAAATTGCCGTGGAGTAAATACAGGTTGTGATATTTTAGTTTCTGAAAGCTTTACCTGTATTAGGGGCAGGGATCAATTCCCAAGGTCCTACTTGACTAGCATAAACACAGTGCGGATGGCAGCACAATTTCCTAAACCATTTATTTTAATAAGGCTACTTAATCTCGTGAACTTACTTTCTAGACCTTTAACACTGAACTGGGTATCGAGGCTTTCCCACACGCTAACAATGGGAGCACGGAGGTGGGTATTGATAAATCAATAAGCTGTGTCAGAGATGATTCATAGTTTGTGATCTCTGCATTCCAATCGCGACACCACTTCGGCATTTAGGCAATGTAGTGCCAAGAGGTACTTGCATCACTACGTCAGACTAACACTCGTTCTCGATTTGAGAATTTGTCAAATTTTACTTTAAAATTACTCAGGTGAATCCTAAAAAAATAGCGGCAAAATTATAGGAAAAGGAAAGCATTCAAAGGCTTTAAGTTTAAGTAATGTTTTTACGTGACATCATAACTCGTATATTATCTGGTTCATTCCTATGCTGGAACCGCCGGGTGTACTCACAAAAGTCAGTTTAAAAGAGTGCACGTAAATCTACGTTTCAGCAGTCTTTGTTCAGCACAGTGACACAAACTACATGGGTTTATTGGCAAAAGCGCTAATGAGGTTTGTCAATGTCATCCAGGATGATGTCACTGTTTTAAATAGAAGTGTCATCTTGGAATTTGTCACCTTACGTTAGGCGCCTTTGATGGATAGATCGGTTGTCTTGACCGAGTATTATTTAAGGAGAAATTAATATAATGAGATATCGAGCATAATACATCATTCTAAAAGTTCATGCAAGCAGCAATTCTGTCGAACTCAGGAGTTCAGGACGTGACTTTCCTGTAAAGAACTACTGATGCATAGCCAAACAATAATAACAATTTCCTATTACGCAAAGTGACAAGGAATGTTTGCGGTTAGAGACAGCACCGCAACAGTTATCGCTTGGACACGACTACTCGTTCAAACGACACGTGTGGTGCTGCTACTGCGGAGTCAGAGAAAACAAACGCGATTTGCGATGCAGAGGCCACAAACGCGTGTCGCGTCTCCAGGGGTAAGATTCAAAGGTAACTCTTCAATTGCCAGACAAAGCTGAACTCATCGGTACTTCTAAAAATAGCTTTCCAATCGATGTTAAATTACATTTCCTCTTGGTTCTCTTACGTTTTTTGGGTACATTCCTCGGCTGTAACCAGACGTTCCTAAGCTCCTACATCGGTCACGTAACGAGTCAATGCTCCGTACCTTTGCGTCACGCCTTTCTCTCGTCTACCGAGCGTCTGGCCCGCAGTCCCGCACAGCTCACAGATGATAACGAACTGGACGTAGCCGTGGAAATTGTTCACTTGGCCACGATTTGGTGCTGCAATTTTTTGTACTTCTTTCAGTTTTTGCAAGTAACTGTTGAAAATTGCACACAGTTGCCTTCAATAACGCCGTCTAGGACCTTTTTATTTACGTCTAAGAGCTGAAGTCAATCTGTTTTGCCATTTATTTTGATCATTCTATGCATTTCATTCCTGTCATTAATTCTCACCAGTTACAAAATGTGCTTTTGCTTTTCTGTTACAAATATAACCAATTATGTCAGTGCACATCTGAAAAGTTCTAAAAATAATCCTCCTTTTGGGCTTCGCCGTAGTCGGGTAAAAATGTACTATGTGCTAAGTTCAGAGATAAGCCAGAAATTTTATCATAGCAAAAAACCAGCATTAAGGATGATAAAAAAGTTATAATCCAATTTAGATTAGAGATTAGGGATCACCCGCGAAGTTTCAGTAAAAGTATATAATTTTATATTCAAACATTTTCCAAGTTGTTACGCGCACTTGAGCAGCATTAGGTACATGAGAGGCTGAAAGCCATTAGAGAGTTAATTTTATAGGTGTTGTATAACAATAAGAAGTGATATAGCAAAACGAAGACTAGAGTAAATGTGTTATAATTTCTACAAGATATTACGTGCGTTTTTATTAAAATTTTAATGTTTTAGTCTGTGTTTAGATTGGGAAAAATGGCAAAGGGTGACCTGAATAAATGAATTTATATTTTATTGTGAAAATTCCAAAAACGATGGCAGACCGGAAACCGCAAGCGCAAAGCCAACCAATCGCATTGAAAGACCGCAGCGACACTACACTACATGTAACGCTATAAAAACGCTTCCGCAGATTGTTAGGAAAAACGCTATCTAAGGAAGCGTTTTAATATATTACCCCTGTACTAATCAATCAGGTCTAATGCCAACCTGGCTGCGCCCAACCCACGTCATCAGTTATGCCATTCATGAAACCAAAAAAAGAATCCGCGTTCTTTTGTAATATTTGCGGCCGTGCATGTACCTATTCATGAAAATAACATCTGCAGTATGGGGGCAGTGTTCGACATTGTCGCAATATTTCGGATTCAATACAACTATTGTATGACTTGTGTCGACGCCAACCTGCCAGTGCAAATGTCAGCAACTTCTGTCCTGACTGATGCCTGTTTGGGGAACTTTGAGAGCGATCTGCGACGTTCTGAGTGGGTTAATTACAAGTTACTTTAGGAATTCA
Source organism: Diarsia brunnea (assembly GCA_949774965.1). Classification (NCBI taxonomy): domain Eukaryota; kingdom Metazoa; phylum Arthropoda; class Insecta; order Lepidoptera; family Noctuidae; genus Diarsia; species Diarsia brunnea. The sequence goes on from OX459002.1 coordinate 20,600,274, forward strand.
TTTATTATTATATTTTTTTATAATTTGTTAACACAAAACTCGTGAAATGTAAGTGTCCTTTACTAGTGGCTCATCTTGTGAAAAAAATATAGCTTTTTTGCATTTCAATTGGAATGGAAACAGGCCCTTTATAAAATAGACTATACACAAAAACCCCTAGGCTAAATCGAAAATGAATTATGTAGATACTCTGTACATCTCGTTGTACAAGTTGTATAGGTATAGTCCTTCGCTCCGAAATTAACCAATAAAAAAGTAATACGAAAATGATAGTGTAGGGAGACATAACGTTCATAGGTTATATCTACGTAATGTTATATCAATTTCTCTTTTATCTTGGACAAGATTAACATAATACACAATCAATGATGGATAGTTAGGACTGATAAGATATCGGCTGCTATGAGCGCTACTGGAAAATAAGCCTAAAAATCAATGACACAATCTATAATTTCGTATCTGGTAAGAAACCAAGAATATAGCAGTTCATTAATTATTTATCGGTAATCAAAATATTAGAGGCCTTTTAATATTTGCGAATTGTGTCGTTGACGTCAGAAGACAGAAATCGGTCATCAATTAAAAGTCGTTTTTATCAAGATACGCGTTGTTTTGAACGCTTAGAACTGATAAGATAAAAGGAAATCGGGTCTCCCTATTCTTATCGCTTACATAAACATACTATTTACATGTAGTACACTGAAGTCAAGTCCGTCAAATAATCGAGACGTTTGATGAGTTCATAGTAAACGAGGTGGAGAGGCCTACACTCGGTATTTGGTGGCGAAAGGTTAAAGAGAGAGAGAGAGAGAAAGAGAGAGAGAGAAAGAGAGATAGAGAAAGAGAGAGAGATAGAGAGATGATGAGCCTCATTCAGTGATCTCAGTGATGTAACGTTTATCCCAAAAAGGCTCAGACCAATATTAATAATTATAAATGTTACTTAGCACGTACTTGGGCATAATATTATTTATGTCATTGTAGCACAGCTGTCAAAATGACAACTGCAAGATAGAGACAAGAACGTAGACAAGTCAGGTGACGCGCAAAGTAACGTTTATCAATCTGTTTTCAAACTCAAAACATGGCACTCCAAATCCTACACAAGGATAATGCTCACAATCGACTACTTATCACCTTTTACCGAGAACCAATCGCAACAAAAAGACGTTCCACGAACCACTTTCAAAACGGGCTTGCGGTCCCGTTTCATTATCATTTAACTTAGCAATTAGATCTGGTCGGATTACATCTCATATTAAATAGGTACACATACCGCACAGCCGACTGGTTTGCGACTGTTGTTAATGAGCAACTGCTCAGTCAGCAACTGGTTACATAATGATGCTACAGGATTCAGCTAGATCCAGCTGGCGGTTCATTAACGGTGATTAATATGGAAGTAAGGATTAAAAATTGTGGGTACATACGGCTTTATTAAAATTAAAGCTGCAAGGAGGATTTTTTTTACACGAGCTTCAGTTTAATATTCGTTTCAGGAATTTTATAAACTGGTTAGACAATACTAACGTCGTATCGTAACATGATAAGGGCAATAAAAATGGACACTGTCCTCCGGAATCACACAGTACTACTAGCACAGTAATAAAAAAACCCTCCTAATAATCGGAAGTAGTTTTCTATAACACATTATTTATTAATGATTCCAAGAATAGAAAGATCTAGGCCCAGACCAAATTAGCAGTTCACAGGAAACAAAAGAAAAATTATTTATTTCATAATATTAAAACCTACTGATGACAAAGTAGCGTGTCATGGCAGAGCCAATGTGACAAAACTGGGTCAATTAGAAGTTTAAATAGGAAAAATATACTGAATTATATATTCCTAAAGTTAAATATATTGACTTGTAGGAATAGTCAGTGCAGTGTCTTTGGCAGTCGTTACAGGTAGTCAGTGACCTGAAATTCTGACATCCAGTCTTACCAAAGAGTATCGTATTACCTAGTATTAACTGGGTTGTGGAGGTCAGATAGGCAGTCGCTCCATGTAAAATATTGGTATTCAGCTGCATCCGGTTCGACTGGAAGCCGACCCCAACATAGTTGGGAAAAGGCTAGGCAGATGATGACGAAGAGTCAGTGCTCTAAGTAAGTAAGTACATACAGAGGGCTTTCACATCCCAGGCTCTTTAGAGAGCTCTTTTTGGAGATTTTCTAAACGAAAAGGACTTTTCCATGCCGACTTCTACTATAAATAAGAATAACAATTGAATAATGTATTTTTTTTTTTTAATTAATTGACTTTTTATTGATTCTATTTAACTATGTAATAATAAATATTCAGGACATAATTTAATTTATTTTTGACTTAAAGTACTTTTACTATAACATCTTGACATCAATTATTATTTATTTGTTTTGTATTTTGTAATGAAATTTAGAATGACTGTAATTATGTAAAATGCAATTTAATGTGTAATTTAATTTTAATAATAATTTAATTTACCTACAAAATTTGTACGCCGTTATTGGCAAAACATGGACGCTCACAACATTATACTAATTCAATACCTTGCATGTCTGATTTATCAGTTTATGTAAACGCATGTTGGACAAATAAATTATTCTTTCTTTCTTTCTTTCTTTCTTTATTGGCACTTAGGTGAGAAACTTCGGAATGGTCAAGTTTATTAGGATAGATGGGAGATCTAAAATTGGACAAGAAAATAGTAATGATTCGGTTTGAACTAGATCAGACAAATTCGGTGAAAACCCTGAAAGAATGACGCATCTCAAAGTTATGAATGACGAATTGATGATGCATTTAAAAGATTCGAAAACTAGGTAACTACTTACAATACTAATAACACCAGAGATAAACAAGGATGTTTCAGTACAATTCTCCGAACCGTTAGCGATACGACTTAAACAGACAGACAGTTCTAAAATATTCACTATTCAGACATTGTCAACAATAGTCGTTATGATGTCCGTGACACTTTCGTCCACAAATCCCATAAGGCCGTCGGGCCATCGGGTCGGCATCGGGTCGTTGTTTGCCCGGCTAATGGCGACGTCAGCGTCTCCAATTACGCAGTTAGGCGACACCAGGTTACCGCACTTGCGAACATCGATGATACAATTTTCCGTGACAACCTTGTTACCGTGTAAAATGGCTTCATTACTGCGTACGTTGGTAGGTGTTTCGTGTCAGTCATTTGTAATGAGAGGACATTATTTATGTAGAAAACAGTCGGCTTTAACTTTATGGCAAAGTCAAATTTTATTATATTTTGATGCGAATCTTTCTTTGCCAAAATCGAAACATTCAATCTGAAAAACTAAATTAACGGCAAAAAATGAACACAGCCGATTGCTAAAAAAACTTCATTCAAAACCGGATTGTAAAATAAATAGTGGAAACATAGAGAACCCAACAACTTCTGGGTGTTATGACTAATGTTCATGAATGTTGAATGAGGCTGGCCCACAACCGGGAACACAATCTGGGCCCATTCATAACGACGACGACGCCAAAAAAACTAGCGTAGGTAGGCGTGACATTAGAAAAAATGTAGTGACACATACGAAATGAAAGTAATATTTTAACAGTATCTTTAACACTTACTGGAATTTTAATTTAAATAAACAAACTACATTGGGACTGTTCTGTACGAAGATCCAATTTATTTAGCAAGAAACGATACTTCAGCGTTACTTGTTTTACGAACTTTGTTGAGCTGTTTCGCCAATCCCGCGGGTTTCTTTGATTCATTGTGGCCGACTCATATTCTCCTGGTAAAACTTTGGCAACACCTCATTCAAATTCTCTTCCCATAAAACTTCAGGGATTTCGCCCACGTCTCGGTATGCGGAAATGCGAAAATTTTCCAAATAAGCACTTTCACTTCGTTGCAAAAACGCGCTATGCAAATCTGCCAGCTCTCTTCCTACATGTAAAATAATTTTCACTTTCGAACAAAAAAGTGATGAAAAAAGGCACCATAGACTTGTCTTAAATATCTGTGTCGATGACCTACCGATGAAAGTATGTTACCTATAACAAGCCTAACGTGCACGGCGTACAATAAAATATGGCTCTTATACCGTCGCTTTACAATTGTCAATGATCGCATATCGACCGGTGGAGTATATAAAAACTGAGGAGTAAAAAATTAGATGATTATTTATTACGATGAACGAGTAAGTTGGTTCCGCTCGCGCTATGACGATTTCAAAGGTGAACAAGGTAGAAAGGAGATAGGAAACGAACGTGAATCAGTCTCAAGGAAAGAGCACGATATCAAAATATTAAACGCTGTTTATAGTTCTCTAATTGTTATGATATTTGTAGGGCTTGATTTTGTTGTTCTTCGTTAGGTGTGAGAGGACACCGTAGACACAGACGTTATTATAATAAACTACGTAGTCGACGCTACGTAGTGAGCATTCCGCAATAAAACCACAGTGCACGGTGTCGCGCCTCACTCAGCTGCGGTTTAATTATACGAGTAGTGTATTTAATGATGACATGTTATTATTAATGGTTCATTAAGAAAATATTAATGAATTGCACAAGTAACAATCAGTACTAGCACGTTAATTAAATACAAAAATTACGAGCTTCGGCGCTGGGATGTTGAGTTCAGTATAATATTGGCACTTTCTACAGCCGCAGACAGAAATCTCGCCAAGCTATAAAGGGCTGTAAGGCATCTTTTGTTTGGATTTCTCTAAGGAATAACAGGTATGAGTTTTTCAAGTAATCATTTGTCGAGAGACGATATTAAATGCTCTTCAATATCTGTGGAGCCTAATATAAACGAATACGACATTGAACAATTCTAGGTCGCCGTCGCGAATATGACAATTGACGAAAGCTGGACATGAGACGACCTTTACACCGGCGAGGTCGCCACGAAAATAGACCCAAGTACACACTACTTACATCTCAATGAAGATTTATTGGGATCTCGCTTTAGCACTTTTACCTCGAGCTTCTGAAACCGCGAAAAGAAACGGCAATTTAATCTGAGTGCTAGTTGTTACATCACTGCCTGCAATGCGTACTGAAGTAATGCTGTGGACGTGAAGCCTCAGCTTTATGCGCTGAGGTAACCTTTGGGTAATGTTTCTGAGATTCCTGCGCGCTCTACAACATACTTTACTTTTATATGCGCCTATTTCCATAATGTTTGGGACCGTGGAAATGCTACAGAGACATCAAATATTTCTTGTAAACATTTTCTGAATAGGAGGATCTCTCGCAGTCGCACCTGCGTACAATAGATGTTAGCCTACATCAGGAATGCCTAAGGGGTGATATCCGATGTACAGAATTTATTGTACTCGTCGATTTTCGCATTAATGCGTCAGAATGTTGATGGGACTACAATGGGGCGGCTGATATCCACAAATTAAAATTCCCGTCGTACCTCTGTGGTGGACGGTAGAACAAAGAATGCACGTTGTATTTTTAACGCACATTTGCCCACAAATGCCACCCACTTTAGCTTCATCTATTATTTAGCCTACCTTGATGTGTTTGCTCCAGTGTTTCTCCAGTGGTGTGTTGTTTTATTTTGCGATCGAGAAAAGATTGCAATACTTCAGTTTACCAGACTTTTAATGCGATTTTGATGTCTGGTGCATTGCGAAATCAGTTGAGTACTCCTGTCATTTGTTGTTGAAATACCCGATGATCGGTGTTCATTTACCGTTGCACAACGTTTCCAAAATATGATTGCTTAAACAAGCCATGTCGTTGCATCCATTGTGCGCAAACATTACAATACAAAATATTATGTTACCCAGAAAACCGTTCACGTAACCAGTGCCATTATTTCCCCGAGCCTTTTTCTCGCAAGTCGAAAAGACCAAACATTCATTCAATAACTCGAAGTGAAAAAAACAAGGTGTTCTTAGTACAGGATCACGTCTTCAGTTTGGCAATTGGTTTAAGAGGCTCCCGTTATGGGACAACGGCATCATAACAGGAAAACTGAACGAGCCTTACCCAAAATATGATGACGTCAAAACTATTAGGTGTCAGTATCATACACCCACATGGATTTATTTATAGATTAACGGAAAACATGACCTTTGTGTTGTTAAACATCCTTATTTTGGTTTAGTATCACCAATTTTGATACTAACAAAGCTGGCTTTTAACATATTACTCTCATTGTGACTATGAAAACACAGAACAGATAAAAGAGTATGAAAATATGGAAAAACCATAAAATAACTGACGTATTTCTTAAATAAATAATGGTGTAGAACCAATGTTCTAAGATGTAATAGTTAAATAATAACTTCAGACAAGCTATTATGGTTTATAGTTTTACGGTCGGTGCGGTAATATTGACGAAATCAATTTGATTCGTCTGGCTTTATGTGTTGCTGTTGACGATGAAATGCTCTCAGTTAGGAAGGATTTCACGAGTTTTTTTTCAGATATGTATTGGAAATATTATTTTTTACCTGAGAAACGTGATTCTATTTTTACTTATCTCATAGAGCGCCAAACTTCATAAAACCATCTTAGCTTTTCATTCAAAACAAGCAAGTTAAAACTCTCCAAATCGCCAGACAACACCTAACCTACAACTAGCAGCCCAATCCCATCACCCTAAGCCTAGAAAGCGACAGTGATTACTTGCGTAAGCGCCGAATCGCAGGCGCAGGTCGACGACCGGCGGGCGCGGGCGAAAGTGGCGTACCTAAGTATTGCCGGTAATTAGAACCTATGTGGCCGACATCCGATGAGCATTGACTGAGCACTAGATGAGGTTAGCTTGATGGAGTAGAAAGTATAGACGGCATTGTTGACTAAGAGATTCACTTTGAATGTTTAATGGGATTGGGTTACAACTAAATAGCAGGACGTTGGTGATGTTAGTAGTAAAAATATCATTGGAGTCATTTAAGTTGGGAACACAGCAGTTAGCAGTTGAATGAATGGTAAACTTTCTAGCAAGTTGGAACGATGGCTAAGTCCTGAAGAACTTAGGTGAAAAAGCCTGGATGCAGAAAATTGGACTCGCAAGTGTAGTACCGGAATTCTAAACAAAATCAACATCCACCAACTTGGTCAATGTGATGCATGACAGGTTCGCTTTCACAGAGAAGACCCCATGAGTCTCGCTGCTTGGGGAACATTATTAAATAGACGGATTATAAAACTTCTGTAGACGACAGATAAATCAAACAAATATTCGGTTTAACGCGCAATTGGCGAGCACAGATAGTCCTTCGCCACTGCGCAAATTGACAGTGCCGTCAAAAGTAACACGCGTTTATGAGCTGATTATCATGTGGGAATAATAGGTCAATGTGGTCATTTACAATAAGCTAATGGGCTGCACATGAAAATCATTAGATGCCTGATTATTTTCCTTAAGTTGTAAATAACTAAACTGCATAGAATAACTAATGTCGTAGGAAAACTAAAGCTAGAAGGAACTGACATCTTTCTTTAAGTTCTTGACACTAAGCAGCGTGTAAGGTATGTCAAATTATTCAATAATATGATAATGTGGCTGAAGGTCATGTCAACCAGTTGTCATACAAGTGAATGTGGTCTTGATATCGCTAAAAAAACCTATACCTCTTATAATTCTATTCTTGTACCAACATATTCCTGCAGATTTGAAGTCAGGGCAGGATTTAAATTATGTTATTTTTACGTTCTTATTTATAGTAACTGTTATTTAAGTATTCTCTATCAGTTTGATATTTGATATTATCATCACCAATCTTATCTCTACCAATCAAATCATGAACAGAATTCAAAACAGGATAACTGTGTAAAATAAACGTTAGTTTGTAAATTATTAAAAATGAAGCAGCAAATACTTTGGCACACGCGAAATTCCTCCTTTTTAGAAGTTAATTAAAATTCAAAATAAATAAATTAAATCGGCAATTCAGGCCTTTTAAATACTTCAAAATCAGATATTTTTAAATATTTAGGTAATGATGCTGAATTTAAAGGAAACACAATGGTTAATTAGTTTTAGATTATGGAGCTCAATATAGGTTTTGCAAAACATGACTAATGAATGGGGAAGTACAAAATCAATATTGGAATTATATTATTGCTGGCTTCCATTAAGAAACAAATTAAGGGATACCCACTTAATTTTTGATCTTGTTTATTTTTTCAGGTTTTAATGGTATCAGAAACTGAGTTAAGTTGTCCATTAAAACTGGGCCCGAAGTCAGAACTGTTACCAGTACCACTAGAACTTGGAAAATCACCCTTACTGCTACTCAATGAAGACACTGTCAAAGTCAAAGTGTTGCTTTGGATAATCCAGCTAGTCTACAAAAGAGATACTTACTTACCAACTAGAAGAGTTGGTACCAAGTATTCTGTGAACCCATTAATAACAGCTATACTATTACAATACTACTGAGAATTGCTCCTACTACCCACTGCACAGAATAAATAACCATGAGAGAGGAATACTTAACTAATGCTCATTAAAATACCTTGCACTTACTTGGGAGACTGGTCTTCCCATATTTATATTATGGAATACCTTTTCTGGATTATTTAATTTACGCATTCCTAAAGAATTCCTGTTTCTGTGTTGTAAATATGTAATTTGCTTGGAAGTGGGCTGAAACCATATGATATCAGTAAATTTAAAATAATTATCAGTGGAGTCATTTCTATAATTCACATTTGTTCAAACTGAATAAATGTGAATAGAAATGACTTGAAAGGCAAAACGGGCAAAAACCATAAAATAATACAGTTAATTTAACTTTGAAGAAATCAAAGTCATTATCATTAATGTCCGCATAACAAGAAGAACAAGAAATATTCCATAGAATATTTCATCAACTACTTCCTTACTGTAAATAAATAATGGTACAAATGCATTAATATGGCAATTAGTAGCAGGTATTTAGGACAAAACCTATAATTTAATTTCAGACGCTGCCGCTCTGTTTGTCAAAGTTGGTTAAAACAGGAATTGTATGACATTATCTGGTGATGCGATAAGAATTTGCCCGAAACAAAGGTTAAGAAACCAAAGTCTGGAAACAAATAGACTGATAGGATAGAATCCGATTTTTATATTGGCATGCATGAATGGTGGTTCTAGTCTATTTCGTTATTTATTTATCATTGCATAAGCGCCATTAAATGATTTGAGGTCATTTCTTATCTTATCTTTAATAGTATAATTTTATTAAGAGTGCTTGTAAACTAGATCAGATTCCAGATAAATAATGATTCATCAATCCTCTTTTTATTATCATTCACAACATTTTTGACATTTGATACAGTTGTATTTTACTTTTGTATGGTCTAAATTCTTTTTTATCAAGTAACTTGTAATGTTGAAGAAAAGTTTAATGCAATGGAGCTAAAAAGAGGATTCGTAATACCTAATTAATATAATTTAGAAGTAAACTATGAATGTAAGCAGTTAAATAAATTCTTTATTTTTTAGCCGACTTTAAAAAACGGAGGGGGTTCTTAATGCAGTTGTATTTTTTTATTCAATAAAAATCTTTAAAGGTTTTACAGTACTAAGATATGGCCTATCAAACAACACATGAGCACTCAACATTTAACAGCATCACATCTCAAGACATTAACTTTCACTGGCACATAGTACTAGGCACTAGTGAGAGGCAAGTACCAGACTATGTAATTACTTGAAAAGCTTTCTTCTTACTTTCATTGATTGAATTATCATCTTCCATAGACAGTTTGTTTTAGATGTGAAGAGCATCATCGGAATCTGATCATATTATTGTTGTTGAAGTCTTCTTCTTCTTTTCGAGTTAATAACTTCTAACACCACATTAGTAATTTTAGGTGAACATTCTGATTTTTGATGCCGTATGCTAGAGAATTAGAAGATGCATTGTTTCAGCTAATCAGAGAAGCAACGTCTCTATCTAATTTGAAATTAACACAATTTATAAAATGGTTTTGTGCCATAACATGATATAATTACGCAGTTTCTTCAATCTCCTTGTCATGTAAGAACTTTAACGACAATATGATAAACGTAAAAGACTATGAGAGTGAAAGACTGTCAAAAATCATATGTACATTTATATGGAAAAACTAGCTGATGCCCGCGGCATCACCCGCGTGGATGTCGGTCAAATTATATACTAAAACCTTCCTCTTGAATCACTCTATAGTCTATTAAAAAAAACCGCTTCAAAATCCGTTGCGTAATTTTAAAGATTTAAGCACACATAGGGATATAGGGACAGAGAAAGCGACTTTGTTTTATACTATGTAGTGATAATACGATTTAAATGGGGTAACTAAGTAGGCTTTCTTGCATTTCCTTAGAATTTCATATGTATGTTACAGTACACAGTTTTGACATATTCGTCATCACAAAGTTAGTTGGAAGCTCAGATACAAGGTTCTCACTCACCAGTCACCGTAGAATTGAGTTATTGAACAACAAAAACAGCAGTACCAATACCTGCTTCAAACACATCTGAATAGTCTTCATGACACTGACAGTTCCTGAATGCAGTTTACATACCCAATTTGTGCTGATTTGCACATTCAGTTTCATTGGAGTAATTTCCCCTTACTTGGGCCACAAGCGAGACAAACATATATTATTAATTTAATTACAAAACAAGCCGCTTTAAGCTACCATTACTCTCTGGAAAACTTAATAAGGAATGTTGCACATATGCAGGCGGTTAATTAATTCTTTCTACAGTGAAACATCTGTGCATATCTTTATAATTAGGTAGTATTTTTATAAGGGTTCAATGTGACTGGCTTTTGCAGTTATTTTTTATACCATTGAGTCATTATTCTTATTGGTATTTCTTTTAGTTATTTAGGTTAGGTAAATAATTTTCTTGGTTTTCAAGTTTAATTAAAGTACAATTTACTATTTATATATTTTGTAGTCACCAGCTAGTAGTAATAACTTGCAATATGTGCATGTTTATTATGTGAATAAAGTTATCTTTTAATCTAGATAACACAGCAATTGTTTGTGTGAATGTTTAATCCTTATAAATCCTTGTATTAATGTAAACACAGTTAGCTTTGAAGTTAAAATGCAACAATTTAATTAAAAGATAAACTAGGTATTATCAGATAAGCAGGGGATTCATATTCATCCTATCTGCACAACTGAACATTAAAATTACTTTCCAGAATGTCCATTATAACAAAAACCTCAAGAGCATAATAAATGACTGATTCACTGATAATCATGATTGTGTCATCAGTAGAAAGTTTGTATGCTGGCTGTAGAAATCAGTCGTGAATTCATGATCCAGCAGTTGTTATCATGTTGCTCAATGTTGATACATCACAACAATTCTTGTCATCTTCAATAAAAACATATTGAACTACGTCTTAGTTGTATAGCATGAGCTAACCTTGTGAATCAGCTGACGACGGTCTTTGTCTCACTGACTGCCCTAAATATATCCACGTAAACGCGCTAATGAGTGATAACGTGCGCTTACCTCCTCTCGGCGCTTCAGCCACCGGCCGCAGGGGCTCTCCTCGAGGATCTCGCTCTCGTCTTCCGAATCCTCCCCGCTTTCCCGAGGAGACTTTCGCTCCTTGTCGATGCTCCTGCCACCCGACATAACACCGATATACAACACCAAAACGTCGAACAAAACCACCGCACAGTCGATGAATACCTCACAGACGTTTTTTACAAGAAAACACTTGGTATATTTTCAAAATACACTTTTTCTCGTAACCATAATATCCAAGGCTGAATCGCGAGACGTCACTGTAGTTTTTTCCCAAACCATTATTCGTTACACGACACTCGCTATGAACCTTTTGCTAGACGAATAATACAGTTGATATATTTGTCTAGAGCAAACGATAACACACAGCGTCTCCACTGAGCTTATTCATGATAATTGAAATAAATTGTCCGCCGGCGTAGCTCTCGACGTATTTCTATCCGACACAAATATATAAATCCATAGTGACATTTTTACTTCTTTTTTCTGTCGCCCACAGACTATAGAAGGAGTAGGGCAGTGTGAAACTGTGAGTAAAAAACATTACTTTTTGAGCACTTATATTTTATTTAATTGCTTTATTGTGATTTCAAATGATTTATTACCCGTGAATACACTTATTATATTTATTTGATCTATATTTTTCAAATTGTATAACTTTTTGTGTTGCATTCGAAAGCGCCATCTGTTATTACATGTGATAATGTAGTAAGCGGCCAACTGTAGTTGGCGCCACGCACGCAATTTGAGTCGAATACGATTGTGTGGAAAAAAGGTGTGTAAAATTTTGTATTCGAGAAATTAAACAACAAAAACACGGTTACATAATTATAAATTAAGTACTTTTCCGAATTAAGACGATTGTATTTTAGTTTTGAAAGTGGCATCTGTTCATCATTTGTATGAAAAGTTTTTCACATGCGTCAAGAAGTCATTGATGTGGTACTTTCAGCAATTCTTAATAGATGGCGTTATATCCAAAAGTACTATAACAGGAATATTTTTATTGGTACGTGCGCTTTTTCAATCTATTTCGATAAAAAATCAATTGCCTCATGCAAAGACTACAAACTAATTCGCGCAACAATAACGCTTCGGTCAACAGGCGAAGGGATATGGCCTCATGTAGGTAGAGCGTGTGCAATTTTTTTTTTTTTTTAGACAAAAAATACTCGGAATAGACGGAACAAAAATGTACAAAAACAAATCAACATCATTCAATAATTTATTTATAAACGAAAATAAATTAATATTCAAAAGATATAAGATTTTAAACTGACATGGTCACTAGCACTATTATTTTCTTTTTATATTATTATTATTTTTTTTTTTTTTCGGGAACTCGAAACAATCAGTAAACATGGTAAATATCCCGTTTTCAGTATAAATAATAGTGATTCAAAAGATATTTTATTTTTAACCGACTTCATTGTTTTATTGCACACGACTACCTACCTACTTGACATCCTCCTCATTTGGCAGATCTTTTATTGTTTGTAAGATACCGGTAAGAAAATTTGTTTTTCTATCATTTACATACATACTTCATTCGTAAATTTCGGGTCACTAGAAATTAATTCACCTGTACGATGCTTGTTTTAAAGCAGGTCTTAGGATGAACATGGCCAAGACGAAGATTAAGGCAAACATCAACCTTTGCAAAACCTTCTGTCAAAGTTGGAAATGAAGAGTTGGAGATGGTTGACCAGTATGTCTATCTTGGCCATGTTCTTTCATTTGGCAAAGAGCACCAACAAAGGGAGATATCCCCAAGAATACAGCTTGGGTGCTTGGGTGGGCCGCGTTCAGCAAATTGGACGACATTCTAAAGTCAGCCAAAATTCCGCTATGTCTAAAGTCCCGCCTCTATAACCAGTGTGTTCTGCCCACAAAGACTTACTGTGCTGAAACATGGACACTCACGCAGGAGGCTGTGTACAGACTAAGAGTTGCACAGAGAGCCATGGAGCGTTCCATGCTAGGCATAAAACGGGTATACCGCGAGTTCCAAATGTCGACATCCGAAGACGTACAAAGTTTACCGATGCTGGAAAGCGCGTTAGAGAACTCAAATGGGGTTGGGCAGGACACCTGGCAAGGCGTAAAGGTGGCAGGTGGAGTAAGGCTGCCACCGAATGGCGTCCAAGAACGGGGAAAAGAAATGTAGGTCGCCCGGCGGCGAGATGGGCAGACGATATAGTTGCCATCGAGGGAAAAACCTGGATGAGACTGGCACAAGAACGTGGCGATTGGCACCAGAAAAGAGAAGCCTATACCCAGCAGTGGGTGAATTCGGGCTGTGGATGATGATGAGAAATTCATTAAATAAAGAAAAACGTTATGCGTCTCCTCGAGGAGCTCGTGGCTTACTAAGAACTGCCACTCGGGTCGATCTTTAGGTAAAGCTGTGCTTGCCTAGGTCGGTCTGTGGATGGGTGCCGCCCGACATACCGAGTTTCCTCCGTGCCTCGGAAAGCACGTTAAGCTGTTGGTCCCGGCTGCCATATATAGATCTTTGGCAGTCGTTACAGGTAGTCAGTGACCTGAAATTCTGACATCCAGTCTTACCAAAGAGTATCGTATTACCTAGTATTAACTGGGTTGTGGAGGTCAGATAGGCAGTCGCTCCATGTCCTGGGTCCTACTGGTATTCAGCTGCATCCGGTTAGACTGGAAGCCGACCCCAACATAGTTGGGAAAAGGCTAGGCTGATGATTTTTATGCGTCTCCTTGTCTGAGCCCACCGGTAAGGTAAGGGGTAGGTAATGCCGCTTCAATCTTATGTTTTGAAGAACATAGGTAGGTACTTACAATGACAGTAGGTACCTACACAATTTACATTGTTACAGCAGTTAAAGCGGAAATGATACCCGAGCCGAAGGAGGATTTGCGTTTTTGGATTTGGATTTGAAACTGCAGTGAGAAATGCCTACGTTTATCAGACGACGTTTTTCAATTCACTAATAGGAAGAAATAAAATAATAGAACGAAAAATACTTAGGTAGACTAGGGGCCTTTTGCAGCAATCTCTTACCAGTCGGACTCGCAATGATTAGCTGGGTGAACTTTCATCAAAGTAAACGTGGGTATTTGTGTGATGGTTTGGTGGTGATGGCAGCCATGACGCACATTTTTTTCTGTTTAGTTACCTAAATAATTAGATTTAAGTATTTTTCGTTGTGTGCACTTGTGCCATGTGCCAAATAAAATATATTTCCTTTAACTTACTTATTTATTCCTTAGGGAGAGAGCAAGGAATACTCCTATTTGATGATCCGTACAGGGCTCGTCCGAATGCGTCGTAAAACGAGGAAAATAAGCTACTAGTGCGTGGAACCTCGTTAAGCTAGGACAAAGACTGTCCGGTACATAGCACGTAAAACACAATGCCTGTGTTTTGAATGGGGTTTGCGTAGGACTGTATAGGTATATTGAGTTTTTGTGACCACATAACGTTACACACAATCTGCTACATTTTAATGGTGAGGATTTTCGAGTCACAGCGCCTTTATGTTGAAGCAGACGAAGCAGTCGCCCGGTTTTCGTAGTGCAAGTGTTAGGTACCATTGATTCACTGATGTACGGTTAACGGTGAGACGTTCTGTGGTCTCCATACTTTCGTACACGTACACGCTTTTCCCCATGTGCTACTAAATGCCACCGGCTATAATTCTATTTAGATATTTAAATAGGTATAATGTGTACCTAAGTACCTACTCATTTTGTTCCATCCTGGTTCATCTTTTTTTTTCCATGTGAAACGTCATTAAGTCATTCCAACTAGGCTGATAATCAGCACTTTTCGAACGTCAAAATTTATTTACAAGAGACAGTCCCCCAAAACGCCCACCCTTCGACACTTCCTAGTGTTTTAATTGGAAAGAAGAAGAGGCGGAACAAACTCCCCAGCAACACATCTGCCTGTTAGGTTCCGTTAGATGATACTGATTATGTACCTATGGGAAGACATTCTGTGGTGTTCATTGCCCGTGTCATTTCTAAAATGTTCTCTTATCGTATCCTGATGTTGAATAAAAGGCAATGTAATGCGCCTGACAGCTGTCAGCTACAAATCATCCATCGCAGACGTGGCTTCATTCCGTCAGCTACCCAGCAGTTAGTGGCAGAGTTTACGACAACCGCCAGCCCGCCATTACCGGTCAGAATGGCCGGCAACAGATAAACCTCAAAGGGAAGTTTGTTGAGTATTATTTAACTACAACGATTTTAGTATGGACCTACCTACTACTTGTTAAGGTTAGACCACTCATTTCGTGTGTACCTACATAATAATTCTATACTATCATCCCGCTGAAATACACCATTACCTACAGACACAGTACGGTCAGCAATAGAAGTAGCTTAGCATTTAGGAATTTAATTAACTTGATGTACAGGACTACAGTAATTATTTTTAATGTTTCAGAAGATTATTCTTTAAAATATTCCTTACTTTTCCTTCAATAACTAATCAGTAACGAGTAATATTTAAATCTTTTTTTTTTCGAAATGGCATCTCGCATTTCAGTCTATGAGACTGGCTTCTGCTTAACCGGACAAATCCCTGTGGATGCCTTGAGTTTAAGGCCTCCAGCCAGGGGCAATAACTTATAAACTAAGTGACAAATCGATATTTAAATCTGTAATAATAATAATGTAAATATCTTTGTTTGAGTAGTGTTATTCTACTTCTGTTGCGGACCGTACAGACCACTATCTATCTATATCTATACATATAATAAATCTGTAGAGAAATCGTTTTTGTACATCGAAAATATTAAAAAAAAAAATTGTCAGGGTATTAAAGTATAACCAACAGAACACATTTCCAGCATTTTTGGAATTCTTGTCTGTTTGTCTGTTTATCTGTTTCGATGACTAAGCATCACGTCAAATTTACGAAACGAATGTAGGTAACTTTTATACATAAATATTGTGCGTACCTTGGGCTATTACTTAGTCTTTGTTTCATCGTAATCGGTGCTCTCTATCAAAAGATATATGAATTTATAGTTTTCAAGAAGAACTTATCGTTATGGTCAAGAATGAGACAAGCAACGACATCTATTGAACGAATATGGTACTTATTACTAAATGCCTTCACAAGATAACTTTAAAAAAGTTATGATAGCAAAAGGTACGTAGATATAAGTCTAAATGACGCTGCTTTCAAAATCTACATAGCCTAAGCCTTATAGTGTTTGATCGCTCTTTTTTAGCAGTTTATCTTCGTCTTCGACAGATGGCGTTATTCATTTGATGTCATTTTCTGAACCGCGGTGATATACATATAATAAATCTGTAGAGAAATCGTTTTTGTACATCGAAAATATTAAAAAAAAAAATTGTCAGGGTATTAAAGTATAACCAACAGAACACATTTCCAGCATTTTTGGAATTCTTGTCTGTTTGTCTGTTTATCTGTTTGTCTGTTTCGATGACTAAGCATCACGTCAAATTTACGAAACGAATGTAGGTAACTTTTATACATAAATATTGTGCGTACCTTGGGCTATTAATTAGTCTTTGTTTCATCGTAATCGGTGCTCTCTATCAAAAGATATATGAATTTATAGTTTTCAAGAAGAACTTATCGTTATGGTCAAGAATGAGACAAGCAACGACATCTATTGAACGAATATGGTACTTATTACTAAATGCCTTCACAAGATAACTTTAAAAAAGTTATGATAGCAAAAGGTACGTAGATATAAGTCTAAATGACGCTGCTTTCAAAATCTACATAGCCTAAGCCTTATAGTGTTTGATCGCTCTTTTTTAGCAGTTTATCTTCGTCTTCGACAGATGGCGTTATTCATTTGATGTCATTTTCTGAACCGCGGTGATGGTAAACATACACACATTATGTTTCGTGAATAGTCAACAAATAAAAATTTACCAATTACACAGTATTAAATACTACTTTTTTTTAAACTAAATTAATATTAGATAAAACCCAAGACATATTTTTTTTTGTACCGTGTGGGAATCGAACCTGCGACACGCAGTGCTACTGTTAATCGTCCAGCCATTGCGCCAACCATGTCATCATATAGATATGGTGAGTTGTTAGCCCTATGTGTCGAGGCCGCGGTATCTCTTTCGAACAACCCGCAGCCCCAACGGGCGTCGGTCCTTGGGGGCCCCTTCAATGTTGCTGACATCTCTTTGAGACGCGCGTGGAACACGAACGCGCCTCCATCGTCATAGGACGGACGAACGATTAACTAGCCCGTTACTCACCGTTCACAGGCCCGCGCCTACGGTGGCCGGAAGCCATCATGTGACTCCCGATGCCCGGAGCGTCTCCCGCGGCGGCTGGGACGAGAGGTTGTCTCCCTCTCACGTTCCGCCACTTCTTTCGCTAGCATTACTGCTTCGCAGAAGGAGGTGGCGGCCATTTCAGATTCGATGTCTCAGATTCGGTACAGGTACCCTCTCGAAACACCCTCTAATCCCCCCTTTTTTTTTGTGGTTCGTAAATTATCAAATGACTCATCCCGCTCTGGGCGGAGCGGAAGAAAGTGTCAGGCTTCTACTGACTAAAAACCACCCACGTTCCTTCTTAGCCCTTTGTGTTTCAGGGCCATGGTATCTCTTGCGGACAACCCTCAGCCCCGGCAGACGTCCCTTTGGGGCCCCTTAATTGTTGCTGACATATCTTTGAGGCGCGCGTGGAACACGAACGCGCCAACGACAATCTGTCTGCCTGTCGACTATAATGTACCTGTTTCAAATTTCTAAACTTTAGTATGAGACATAGTCAGTACTTTGCATTACTCTCTTCTTATTTTCTACAGCGTCAGTAAGTTAACGCAGGGCAATGATTAAATTTACTTTTATCTAAGCGACGCATTTTAGTTTCCGACAAGCACGCGAACGAAGTCGCGGGCACAGCTAGTTCTAAATAAAAGACCATTGATGCATTGTCCCGTTATAATATGAAAGCAGGCATGCCAGGATGCAATACGCGCCGTGTCAAGACATACTCGTATCTACTCATTTCTGAACAAGTGCTTGATCCCTGCTGCCAAACAAGAACCTCCTCTGATGTTGGTATTTCGGTCGAGGCTATATTGGCCGACAAGACTATCGACCCTATGTCTACTGTAGGTACTGTGATTATTATTATTACTGTATTACATATTTTTTCTGGGTAAAATAGGAAAAATTATATTTTATATTATAATAAGGAGATATTATATTAAAACGACAATATGAAGAAAGATTTTATGTATAGGTTTGGGTATTTGTTTTTTCAAAGAAGTAAGCAATATGAAATAAGAACATGGCCAATCAGCCAACGGCTATACTAGGTAGTAAATTATTACAAGTACGTACCAAACTTCTTCTTTCAGAGGTTCCACAGCCATCACTGCAAAGACAGGGAACTCATAAAGACTTATTCCACTATAATATGCATGTCCTACATCCTTACCTAACGATTTATATAGGTACCTGAACACAATGGTTGTATTTCTGCTTGTGCACTTCAATTCTATGTCAAGAGACCACTAAGTACTTTATCCATCTTATAACAACATATAAAAAAGCTAATGGACTCGGTTCAACAATCCCTTGATCAATGATTACCTACAAGAAAAAACCTTACTATAGATAAACTACTAGCTTCTCGACCTTTACAGATCATTTAATTTCTAGTTAGACAACACAAATTGAGAATAAACTCTATCGTAATGTGTAAGGGATTGTTCAGATGATCGGCTTTTCGTTCATCTTTCAATGTTTCATTGAAAATTTTAGCTTTATTGCAAAATGAGTCAGATATACTCGTTTTCAGTCTGTGTCTCGTTTGTACATCGGATTGCTAGAAATTGATCGACGCCGTAAGCGAGTTTTTGGTGTCATAAACTAAGTATGGGCATTTGTTCTGGGTGGTAGAGTACCGTCATGCTGCAGAAGTACGATGTATTAATGCAAAAGCTGTATATAATAAATCTGTAATATAGAACAATCTTATTGGAAACCAGACCACAGAACCAGGCCCACGGGTGATACAATGGGTGTACCTACCTGATCAGCGATTTCTGCCAAACATTATTAGGATGGACTGAACTCGATCGGTCGGTCGTCTGTCTGAGCCCCAAGACATCCCTCGAGGTCATAAAAACTGCGTTTAATCTTCCAAATGCCTGTCCTCATCCTCAATTGTTTGATGTGCCAAATTGTCTTTTTGCTCGCAAACTGTCGCAAAGGTAAACTATTGAACTTTAGCTTTTATAGTTTATTTTGTTTTATTGGTTAAATAATAGTTGTGAAAGTAGAAATAATTTGAGACAATAAGAGACATTGAGACGGCTTGTGAATGCTCTGCTTGGCCTATCATTTATTGTTTACCAATATCGTTGTTTTGTATCATTTAGAAGCATTATTTATTTTCATCTAAATTAACACCATGGAGACATTTTGATTTTTCCTGATCTCTATAAAATCCCCTTTTTTCTATATTGTGCTCACATACATATTTAACTTGTTGTATGCCGTTTATATGGAGACAATTAAAAAGCCATTGTGTCTCGCGTGGATATACGTTCCGGCACACGAAGGGTAGCAATAATGAAGGAGGACTTTGTAATACCTAACTTGATTTGAAAAGAGTGGTCCTGGAAATTCTTAGCCATTCTTCTCCAAAAGATCGAAGACGCTTTGGTGTGGGTGTTCTGTGTTCTGAGCTGTCCTTTCACAGCTATGCCTGTGCCTGGAATTAATGCAATTATACATATTGTTTTAGACTGTTCAAAGTTAGAGTTGGAGTTTTCTATGTTGTCAATCCAAGTTACTTCTATTGACTTACATAAAGCATTTTCTTTTTATAAAAACGACTTTTATACTGTAAAATGAATCATTAATAGGGGCAGATAAAAACTGTTCATGACAGAGCCTCAAAGTTTTTTTGACCAGATCATACAAACATCAGTATATACGAGATATATATATATATATATTATAAATCAATATGGCGTCTTGGCTAACTATGTCACGGTCTTATTTCATCCCTTCTTGTGGGAGAGAAGCCAAAGTTCACGCCTATTTTTTCCTTCCGATTAAATTCGATGCGGCGCTGAAGGCAATTTAACTTTGGTGAACGTATTTTAATGTTTTCAGGGTGCTTGGCTGGCGGGGTTCACGGGGCTCGCGGGGTTCACGGGGCTCGCGGGGTTCACGGGGCTCGCGGGTCGTAGCTGGGGTTACCACCCTTACAGAGTTTGAGTTTTATCATAAAGTAGAAAAAATCGAATGAGTAACTACCTCCTCGAAAAATAAAGATTATAAAGTTAGGTAAATGTTAAGCTTAACATACCATAAGGCCCGGTATCCACCAAAGCAGAGTGGAGAGATGTGCTTTGATGTGAGATCACAGGAAGGGCGAAAGACAAGATGTAAAAACTAATGTGATTGGCCTCCTCTTCGTTTTGGTGGAAACTGGGTCTTACACCTGTCATTTTTGAAGGTTTAGGCAGAAGTGTACCTAATAGTATCCCCACAGAACAGATAAAAGAGGTCCTCTTTTATCCTCCTTATCCTTATCCTACCTCTTTTATCTGTTCTGTGAGTATACCCACATTTCAATAGTTTTATTGATCTATTCCCATCCAATACCAAGAGCTAATACCATTTGGTATTAGTTTATTTACGAATTTATTTTCTATTCCCAACGAGTACCACATTTTGAAACCAATACCAAAACAAGTTTGAAGAAATTAGGTACAGTCAGGTTCACTAAAATTAAAATGCTTTGAGTGATTTTAAGTAATGTTTAATCAAGATTAGGGTTGGAATATAAATCACATATTGATCACTGAGTATGCACACTACCCGCCGCAAGCACGGAAATGTACTGAACTGAGTTGTCTGTCTGATAGCAAGACTTATTTTGCACTCAACTCTGATTGGTTGCTTCGAATTTCAAAACAATAGACAAAAATCGACCCTTTTTCGCAGGTAAAGAGAAATGATTTATTTGAACTACTTATTTGTTAGTTTGAAAAATTTTAGACTTTTAGCATTCAATTACGATAGTATAGTATGTAATTTGTGTAGCTGAGTGTACAAAAAGTCACGTTTTGGTATTCGTTAGTAATAGATTTTTTATTTAAAAAAAAACCGGCCAAGAGCGTGTCGGGCCACGCTCAGTGTAGGGTTCCGTAGATAATAAAATATTATGTAAACGAAGTTAAAAAAAAAATACGGGCAAATGAAACTTGACCTCTGGATTGTATAATCGCTCATACGATTCAGGGACCAAATTATATTGGTTAACTGCAGTTTCCATCTGTTGTTTCCATCCAAGTTCAAAATAATTTTCCTAGAAAGTCCTTATAAAGTTCTACTTTTCAGATTTTTTTCGTATTTTCTAAACTTATGGTTCAAAAGTTAGAGGGGGGGGGACGCTTTGTTTTTTACTTTTGGAGCGATTATTTCCGAAATTATTGACATTATCAAAAAATGATTTTAGTAAACCCCTATTCATTTTTAAATACCTTTCCAACAATATATCACACATTAGGGTTAAAATAAAAAAAAAAAACACTTCCCACTTTACATATAGGGATGCTACCCTAATAAAACATTTTTTTCCAATTTTTATTTTAGCACTTTGTCGGCGTGATTGATACACATATTGGTCCCAAATTTCAGCTTTCTAGTGCTAACGGTCACAGAGATTAAGCGAGGACGGACAGACAGACAGACAGACAGACAGACAGACATGGCGAAACTATAAGGGTTCCTAGTTGACTACGGAACCCTAAAAATGTGGTATAGAAAATTAATTCGGAAATAAACTAATACCAAATGGTATTAGCTCTTGGTATTGGATGGGAATAGATCGTTTTATTGAATCCCCATGTTATAAGATGCGAGCCTATTGCCATCAACCGGGCACAAATCCATGCTCCGTGGCTAGTGGCTACTACTGCAAAAATCCTAATGGAAAAATCCAATAGCACTTTGCCCGACCCGAACATCGACATCAGGACCTCATGCTTGTTTTAAAATGTCCGGGTTTTTCGTAAAATGTCCGGATTTTTTCTGGCTAAAAAAAACCAGCTTTTTGTGAGAACGTTACATATTACGAAATGGCGACCCTAATCGCAGCTCAAAGACCTGTTGTGACCGAATTTGGGATTTTTACGAGAATTAAATTGCCGTGATACTGTTTTCGTATGAAATTCAGATGACTTTTCAACTTTGTTGACGTTAAAAGTTAGCGTTGAAAAGTTTCGCATAATTCATTACGGAAGGGTGAGGTGTACTGCCCTATTTTTAGAATTTTTATGTGACTTTGACTTGCAAATTTTTTGTGATATTATGTTTTTTAAGGCCTTAGACATACCAAAAGGGAAGTATTGCCTTATCCTTACTTGGGACCAAAATCTACATTTCATTACAGATCTAGTTACAAAATAAACATAATAATTGTGCACATAAATAACACTTTAATTTTCATTGTTGTTCAACTTGGTTTTCCTCACAATTATAATATAACTAGCTTTTGCCCGGCCTTCGCTCGCGTGGAAATCGGAAACATCAAAAATGTCCGCACAAAATTTCAGCAAAACTTCATCTTTCTAGGTCCAAGGTTCAAGTCAGTCAGGACTGACTGACTCATTAACGCAAATCATATTTTCACTTAGATAGAAGATTATACATGTTCATCATCATCATCATTTCAGCCATAAGACGTCCACTGCTGCACATACGCCGCCCCCAGATGGGGGGGATTTGCCATAATCGCCAAGCTTGGCAGGCGGGTTGGCGATCGCAGTATGGTTGTTACGAAGGCACAGAAAACGCTGCTGCCCATTCTCTGGTAAGTCCCTTAGTCGCCTCTTACGACACCCAGGGGAAGATATGGGATGGTGCTATTCCTTGCAATTATCTAATAATCAGTTTACCTGTTTCCTGAAAGCCTCCATAATAAGGCAATACGTTTCCTTATTAATAACGTCATTGGAAACTTCCTCCGATCTCAGAATAGTGTACTCTCACAGGTAACCAACGTGACAGGGAAGGTCACGTGCTACACAAGGTGTATTTAAGTGTAAATGTCAACATCCACCAGAAATCGCAACATAAACTACATCGATAGTTCGTTTATAAACGTTTATTGTTAGTTATATAATACTTGCGGCCATTATCTCCCAATGACAAAGGTCCGCTTGCCAAGACACATGCGCACTTGATGACCTTACTGGCAGCAGTAATCGGAGTTCATGTAGCTGAATTTATACTTTCTTTCCGACGACAAGCTGAGATCATTGCGAAAATCTGTACCTAGCCAGTAGAGTACTGATGATTTTCGGCGAGAGATGGCTTCCGGCCACCGTAGACGCGGGCCTGTGGACGGTGAGTGATGGGTAAGCTCCCCGTCCGTCCGTCTTATGACGACGACAGGCCGTTCGTGTTCCACGCGTGCCTCAAAGAGATGTCAGCAACATAGAAGACGCCCGTCGGGGCTGCGGGTTGTTCGCAAGAGATACTGCGGCCTCGACATGAAGGGCTGAGAAGGAACATGGGTGGTTTTTAGTCAGTAGAAGTCTGACACTCCCTTTAGCTTTGCCCAAGAGCGGGAGGGGTTATCTGATGATTTCCCAACCCCCCAAAAAAAAAAAAAAGGGTGATGCTGCATCCTGCATCTAAGCCTGAATATTTTTCGCGGAGATAACACGACATATTTTGGATAACATTTAACTTATTTTTCTCCCACTCCCAATCGTCACCCAATTATTTACTCCTTTTCCTTTTGTACCGTTCCCCACACAATCCATCTATCTTTTCTTTGGTGTTTCTCTCCTATCATTTATCAGTACTTTTTATTTATAAGTACCAAGCAGTAGTAGTGTGGAGAGTCTATGATCAATGTCCGACTGCCGGCAGTTCTTATATAAGTCGGGTTCAGACAACGATTTGTTCCGCCACTTACAGCCGCTCGCAAATACTTCAGCTTTATTTAAGCGAACAGTTCTATTGCGAGAGTTTTTGTCGAACATGGCAGTTCAACGTAATGATTGTGGCGCTAGTTTTTACTGTCATCAAGATAAGCTGGTATATAGATAAGGTTGTGTATGATATACTTAGTTATACATATACTAACTTACATGTATTGGCGAAACTAAGCGGATACACCAAATGTATCTTCAGAACCTACGTATTAATCCACCAACTACCAAACTCTGAACTTTAACTGAAAAACTCTTTTGAAAAAGCCAAAGACTGGAAATGGGACTTTGTGTCCAACCTGGGAATCGAAGCCACGTTTGGGACCAAAAGTGTATTTACAAAGAGTTTCAAAGTAGTGCGATGATGCTACGAAGCGGCTGTGCATTGCTACGCCGCCGCCGTCGTAGCACATGAATGGCTACATAATTGCATAACGACTGCGCTATGATGAAATTAAATAAATATAAATTGACTTGATAGTTTATAGGATTACTCTTACCTTCTTGGGTAAGCGGTTTTAAGTACGTACTCTATTAACATATTTAGTAACAAACCTAACGACTTAACTACTGATGATGATGAGATGGCAAAAAGCGATGAGCGGAAGAAAAACATTGAGTTGAGGGATTGAGATAATGCTGCGGGTTGTTCGCAAGAGATACCGCGGCCTCGAAATAAAGGGCTAAGAAGGTACATGGGTGGTCTTTAGTCAGTAGAAGTCTAACACTCCCTTTCGCTCTGCCCAAGAGCGGGAAGGGTTATTTGATGATTTTCCACTCGCCACAAAACAAAAAGGGATTGAGATAATCAGAATGATAATGACGTGTTCTTGTGTTGTTTGTTTCAATTATTTTAAGTTATTACAAGTTACTCGTATATTGATTGGTTGATAATTATATCGTTTCAGCTTCTAGTTTGAATAGCTTAATATCAATGTGTTATAGTGTTAAGTAGTTTTTTTTTTTTTAACATTTATTTATTTCATATTAAAGGTAAAAATATTTCGATGTAAATATCTAAATTGGATTTTAATAAGTAAAATATTACAAGCAAAACATCGGATGAACGAACATTTGGATGCACCTGATAATCCTAGACTCGTAGCTTCAGACTCATATCAAGGCACTACGCCGTAGCACTCAGCTCCACATTCGTAGCACAATATTACAGGCATCGAAACATTTAGTTACCGTATCACACTTGCTTAATAAGATTTATATCGTTATTAATATCGTGATACTTCGCCCCTAACCCTCGTCAAATGCGTCACAAAATAGCTATTTACAGAAGGTAAAGAAACGCACTTTGTTTGATATAAATGCCCGCATTAATTGTTTACTCGTCCTGCGCCGCTAATTGCGTCAAACGACAGGTTCTTGCGTCAAAGGTTTTTGTTGTTTTTTTGTTAGAGTTGTTAGACTTGACTACGATTGTCTCGATGCGGTCTGCTCAAGGGGACAAATCCATTGAGTAAAGATTGAGAATTTGTCACCGGAAGGCGAACAGAATCGTTAAATAGGGACTTCCAGACTAAATTCAGGTATTTCGAAGTTTAAATATAATGGCTATGATTATGAAAAATATTGGGGAAACGTGCTGTGAATACTGAATTTTATGTACAGATTTTATTGTTAAGATGGCCTTCAGTTTTTTCAATTCTTTATTAAACCGTAATCGCGATTAATACAGTAAACTGCGTTCAAACGTTGACGGTGACTGCTTTTGAACCCCTTTTGATGTACTGAGTTCCATTGTTGAAAAGTTTTTTTTTTACGTCCTATAAAATACAACTCCGTAAGTAGATACATAGCATCACGTTGATAAGTTTATTAACACGGGTCGCTTCTAGGCCGTATACGGACAAAAACAGTCCTCTGGGAATGATTTACGAGCCACAAGTTACTTAGTTGGCTCTAATTCAATTGTTCGGGTTCACCGTGTAAGTTACAGGAGCTCTGGAGTACAGTTACTGTTTGTGGTAATTAATGATAGTATCACCGTTTCCTGACGACATTGTTCTCTTTACCCCCTCGGTCACTGAACTTGGGCGGATATTTCAAGATCAAGGTGAGCCATGAGGTTGGAGTGAGTATGTTGAAGACCACAGTTATGAGCATTGAAATATCTAAGCGTAACCCTGCTCGGACACGTCCCTGTGTGCCTATTGGCCTTGTTCTGTTCTGTCTCCTGCTGATATGGAGGGAAGTGGAAATTATGTTTTTTCCTACTCCTCCGCTATTCTTTTCTGATTAATTTCGTTGCGGAATCCAAGATCCCTGGGACTTCGTCGAGCTTCATTGTCGCTTTTCTCGGCGCTTTTTTTGTGGTCGCCACTGTTGATTCTGGCTAACAGGAGTTACAGTGGTTTGGGAATAATGTGGCGGGTTTGTACCAATAAAAAAAAAAACCTGCTCGGTCTTCAAGGTATCAGTGGCAACACTATCTTGAGTATATTCTCAGCTAGATAGGAGTCTCGAATACTGCGACTCGTGTGGCATTGGATAAACCATGTTTTATCATCATCATTTCACCTAAAAGACGTCAACTGCTGGACATAGACCTCCACCAAGTTTCACCACATTTACCGATCCCGTGCGTCTCGTAATAATAATTTTTTGGACTGTTATAATAATGATTTTATATTTTAGTGTGAAATTTCGATACGATGTGAAAATTGTTACTAAAATAAATGAAATTAAATGAATGATCCCCGCAACTTTCACCAGGCCATCGCTCCACCTAGTGGGAGACCTTCTAATGTGGTTTGCCCACTGCCACTTAAGTTTGGCTATTATTATTATGAAGTAATAGATAAAAGTAGACATAATACTGCGCTTCAAAAGAAACAGTAGACGTGAAGAATTCATACAGTAAGCAATATCCGTTCCGCGTCACGATCACAAAAAGATCACCTTGTATGTCACGCGATGCCGGTAGGCGTGATAAAGGTGCGCACACACCGGCGCACTAACGACGCGTCCTCATTAGTCGCCGCGCTCCGACGCGCACCGCGCCTCTACACCCGCCCTTAGATGACTTGTTAAAGGTGAAGTTTATAATATGTTGTGTATTGGATCTTAGTACAAATGGCAACATGGCAAGCTTTACATTTTTAAAAAAATAATCTTAGTTCTTTTTTAGACGCGTATCATGAGGACTGGTACGAGGCGGCACAGGAAAAGAGCTCCTGGAAGGAATTGAGGAAGGCCTTTGTCCAGCAGTGGGACAGAGCAGGCTAAAAAAAGCAAACTGTTTAAAAAAAAAACCAGTACCTATAAGGCTTGAAAAAACCGCTTGTAATGGATTTGTACAGCTTGATTGCTAGTCGTGAATTCCCATATTTATGTTGCAGATAGAATAATAATTTAAAACGTCGAATCTTTCAATATATCTTGGATAATTGCTTATTTATAATTTTTGTAAAGATTTTTGTAAGCTTACGAGCTGTTTTAAAAATCTAGTTTACATAAATCGTGAATAACTATTACGATGAATAAGTTAAAGGCAGACATATTCAGGCCATGTTCTGAGCCACCAAGATGTTATTTATAGGAAGTGTCGAAGGGTGGGCGTTTTGGGGGACTGTCACTTGTAAATAAGTAAAGTAAAGTAAATTTTGACGTTCGAAAAGTGCTGATTATCAGCCTAGTTTTAATAAATGACTTTTGATTTTGATTTTATATTTTGTCCCTAGCCTATAAACAATGAAACCTTTGGTGCCAACTGCTGATCCTTTAGAATTTTAATTACATAATTTTGATATCTGCTTAGGAATAATATTTCGTCTATTGCACCAAGACGCATATGTGTCGACTCAGTAGTATAGCGGTGAGCGCACACCAGCATTGGATCTACAAAAGCTGGTGGCAAACAGTCACCTGGTGCGTACCTCCCGTCCATGCACTGTTCGAGGAACAAACCAGTCACCAAGTCGCGGTTTCTTCCCAAGGGATACCGGGCCTCGACACAAGGGCTAAGAAGGAACATGGGTGGTTTTTAATCAGTAGAAGTCTGAAACTCCCTACCGCTCTGCCCAGAGCGGGAGGAGTCATTTGATGATTCCCCCACCTCCAAAAAAAAAGAAGAGAGTATCGGAGCAATCAAACTTGTTTCGGAATACTCTGAATAACGTCACGGTTTCATGAAGGACGCGATTGTAAATCTTAGTTGTTTGTATTGCTATAGATTTTATGCGCTGTTTTGAAAATACAATAAAATGGTAGAATTAAAGCAATAAAAGAGAAAGGAGTTAATGACATCGTGACTTTTGACAGAGGTGAATGGAAGGAGAGAAAATGTTTTACGACGACCCCAAATAGAATGGAGCAAAGGCAGAAGAATAATATGATAATTAGAGTTTACAATTTAAGCAGATTTGACGCTTCGTACACAAATCTCCCAACCCCTTTAATACTTTGACCACAAATCCCATCACGGCACGGCTCGTAATGTATCTATATAATATCTATACTAGATGACTTTTTAATCACCGTCCAAATTCTGATATATTTGTAGGATCAGGATTGCCGAGCGGTATTTCGTCAGGGTTTGGAGTTCCCATTTTGGGAAAAACGAAACTGTTTACGAATTACAGAATTTTATTCACACAACACTCAATAATTAATTTATCACACAACACAATAATAAAATAGTTCACAATACACAACACAATAGAAAATACAATCAGTAAGGCGAACAGACTTTTTAAGGTCAAAGTTCGTACAGTGGTCTAGCCACCCAAACGCACAGTGCAGGTAAACCGACAGTTTTGTCGGGAGCAGGGAGCTCTTTACTGAGTCGAATCCGAAGACCGACTGACTAGCTTACCGAGCGCTTGCCTATTTATAGGACGACGCCGCTCGCTTTCTAATGATTTCCCGCCACAACAACTCTGTCCGTTGACGTACGGAAGTACGTCACGTGTTTACTTCACACAAAATGTGCTAAATCTATTAAGATTTTACGTTATACAATATTCAAATAATACAGGAATAATTGTTGACAATAAATAACGGTGAATTAACAAGGTAAATCATTTTAAAATAAAAGCAAGGTCAACATTTGTTTTGAACAAAACTATTGGTCACACTTATCGAAATAAGTTGCCAAAAAATCAATTAGTGTGTACACTAGGTACTTAATAAATTATGTTTTGATTTATTAGACAATAATTGATAGTAAAAATCACTTAAATTAATAATAACAAAGTCAAATGGCAACAAAATTTGAATTTACCCACATTGTAATTGACAACCAACTCCGACACGGCCAGAACTGACGTTCTACACGACCTCGTGTGATCCTGAAAAGAAAATCTTTTGTGAATATCGATCGGCCTTTCTGACAAACAAAAAGCCTTAACAAAATGGATGTTGACATGAAAAATCTTGGATGTGTCAAATAAAATTACTATCAAAAGCAGTTGCATCGCAACCATTAGAATCATCAAACTGTTACTGACAATACATAGCTCAACTAAAGTAGAGACATAGTCTCCCAGCCGAAATCACACCATGGGATTCGACAAGTAATCTGGAGTAGAATAGACAACCCGCATAGGCGTCAAAATAGACAACCCGCATAAGCGTCAAGTTCAACAACCAAATCCAGGAGTCAACATAGACATCCGATACAAGAGTCAACATAGAACATCTAGTAAATTCAGCTATATTAAGTCAGCAGCAGATGAATCATCATCATCATCAGTGTCAGTATTGACATCATCACTAACAGTAACAGGACATTCAGGCATTTTTCGTATACGATCATGGGCATATTTGTAAATTCTATTGCTATTCAAAGCTTTTAACAAATATCTGTCACCATCTAATAGTTCTAATATTCTATAGGGACCTTTAAATTTAGGATCTAATTTAGTTTGATTTCGTTCCTCATTAGCAATAAGAACAAAATCCCCAACTTGAAACTTTTTCAAAATAGCTTTGGACTTATCATAACGAACTTTATCGTATTCGGCATTTTTAGTTATACCCAGGGCTGCTTGTTCTCTTACCTGGGACAGATTTACTTCAATCTCATCACTGTCAACAGTCATCAAACCTAAAGGTCTAGCAACTCGACCAATCAATAAGTCTAAAGGACTAGCCAATCTGGGTGGTATGGTACAGTAAAACATAGTTTGTAAAAGAATCAATTAAAACAATGATGTAGGTACTCCTTGAGATCACCCTATCCACTAAGTTTCCCTGTAACATCTATATGCACTATGTGCCAAGGTAGAATAAGAGAACATTCAGCGCCACAGTCATAGCAAAATGGAAGCGACTCACCAGATTGCTATAGAACACCGGTGATAGGTCGAACATCACAAGCTTCAACTCTGCTGGCTACTCGAAGGCAGACTCCCGGTATCTTCACTCGAACTTCTCGGCTGGCTTCCAGTCGCCTTTGGGCAACGAGGAGCGACATGTCCTGACTCGCCACAGCGGTAACAAACAATCTTCTTTGGATTATCCTTATGAGACGAGCTGGGTGATCCAGAAGGCTGGTTTGAATTCTCGGCCTTCTTGTGACAGTTTGTGGATTTATGTCCCTCTATACTACAAAAGTGACATACTATTGTCCCTGGTTTGAACCTCTTAGGTTGAGAAGAATCTTGCTGGTCAGAGGAAGACTGAGACTTTCTCTTAAGGTGGGACAAGACACTCAATTCTTGTTGAAGTTTATGCCTTGTATGTACTTCGGTAGTAAATGCTAGTCGATGAGCACGAGAATCAAATTTGGAGACATGGGCCAGTACAGTGGAAACAGCAATGTGTTCGACATTCAGGCTATTCCATTTGGATGTTAGTGAAGTGATCTGTCGACTGGCATAAGCGGCTAAAGATTCTCCTTCTTTTGGTTGACTACTATGAAGATTAATGAGGGTAGCAGCCACAGTTTCCGAAACGGCATAGCGAGAGAGGAAGAGACTCTTAAAGTCTGTCCAGGTCATCCCTGCGTATGAGACTTGCGAAAGCCATATGTTAGCACTGCCTTTTAAGGCTTTAGTGAGAGCAATAATAAGAGTACCACCTTGAAGAGGCTTTTCCGATAGGCAAATATCTACCGTTGTACTCCAAGCTTGAGCATCGGAATCGGGTAGGTCTGGGTCAAAATTGGGCAAAAAAATGGCAGCAGACGAAGAGGACTGCGTCTTAATCGCTTCAATTAATTGAGTCATATTTTGATTCTGAAGCTCTAACATAGCTCGCCATGGATCACCAACACCTTCCGATTCCCGGGCTAAACCTAATCCCACTTCTGATGTAGGATCAGGATTGCCGAGCGGTATTTCGTCAGGGTTTGGAGTTCCCATTTTGGGAAAAACGAAACTGTTTACGAATTACAGAATTTTATTCACACAACACTCAATAATTAATTTATCACACAACACAATAATAAAATAGTTCACAATACACAACACAATAGAAAATACAATCAGTAAGGCGAACAGACTTTTTAAGGTCAAAGTTCGTACAGTGGTCTAGCCACCCAAACGCACAGTGCAGGTAAACCGACAGTTTTGTCGGGAGCAGGGAGCTCTTTACTGAGTCGAATCCGAAGACCGACTGACTAGCTTACCGAGCGCTTGCCTATTTATAGGACGACGCCGCTCGCTTTCTAATGATTTCCCGCCACAACAACTCTGTCCGTTGACGTACGGAAGTACGTCACGTGTTTACTTCACACAAAATGTGCTAAATCTATTAAGATTTTACGTTATACAATATTCAAATAATACAGGAATAATTGTTGACAATAAATAACGGTGAATTAACAAGGTAAATCATTTTAAAATAAAAGCAAGGTCAACATTTGTTTTGAACAAAACTATTGGTCACACTTATCGAAATAAGTTGCCAAAAAATCAATTAGTGTGTACACTAGGTACTTAATAAATTATGTTTTGATTTATTAGACAATAATTGATAGTAAAAATCACTTAAATTAATAATAACAAAGTCAAATGGCAACAAAATTTGAATTTACCCACATTGTAATTGACAACCAACTCCGACATATTAATATTTGGCGAAAATCGTTGAATACGTGTTTTTTTCTTTTAGTATTACTCGATACAAAAATATTGAGATAATAAAGTTTTAACGTTTCACGGAGAGAGGATAATTCTTTCGAGAAAGTAATATAATATGAAAATATTATCGTTTTTTTTTCCAAAATGTTGTTAGTGAATGCCTAGAAAAAATTTGGACGGTGTATTATTGTTATGTGTATATAAAAGGCATAGCTGACTGATTACAATTTCGCACACGTATTCCTCAGACAGTAGGCATTCACTAAGAAAAGATTTTACAAAATTCATCCCCCAAGGGAAAAAGGAGGCAAAGTTTGTATGGAAAATCGACATTGTATTACAAATATTTTGCAAAAAACTCATTGATTCGGGAGGCAGTCAGAAACTGCTGCTGCTGATTAGCCCGTCGTACGGTTAACGGTATGGTACGGCATGCGGCAGTACGGTCACGATAATAAACAACGCAGTTACTTTTAAAAATATTTTCTTCGTCGACACTAACTCCCGCCTCTCTGTTTCTTTACGTATAGGAGCCAAATGCGGAGAAAGCTGTTCAGATAAATGTTCTTATAGGTACCATGATCCTTATCTGCATATGGCTGCACACATGCTGTAGTGTGTGAGACCCCTACACCCCGGTGAACAAGTACATCAGCCGCCATGGCACACAAGACATTCAATTAATCGCAACCACTCGTCTTTTATAACCTTTATAACAAATAGAAGCGCTACCGAGCTCGCACGCCTGCAGTCTTGTGACCGCACTGGGTAGAATCAACGCTAACGGCTTTTAGCGAGCATTTTAT
Organism: Diarsia brunnea; assembly: GCA_949774965.1. NCBI lineage: Eukaryota > Metazoa > Arthropoda > Insecta > Lepidoptera > Noctuidae > Diarsia > Diarsia brunnea. The sequence goes on from OX459002.1 coordinate 20,633,549, forward strand.
TATCTGTTGTACTGCTTCATACAAAACAAAAGCAAGCATCCGAAAAAAGAAGCGTGTATGCACGTTGTAGAAACGATTAAATCTGTAAGGGCCGGTTTTTCAATCGCCAGTTAACTTTTACCTGAGAAATAAATGTGATGTTTTGACAGATTGTCTATACAAAAATTGTCAAAATGACTAACTTATTCGACAAATAAAAGTTAACTGGCGATTTAAAAACCGGCTCTTAGTAAACGGTTACACTCCGCTCACGACCTCAGGTCAAGCATTCAACTTGTATCCAACGAGCCGCGTATTTATGTAAAGTGATTTCTATTATTTGCTATCTCCTCCGTCGCAACAGTCGTGTCCCTGAGCTTGTAGCTGGTGGTCAAATGGTTATCGTAAACGTCGCGTGTGTCCACCCCCGTGCGCACTTGTTTGCGGCGTACACAAAGTGTCTGTGCTAGTATGGCCGCAAATCCTATTTCCTGCTATCGCACCGACCTTAAGGGGGAAGGAGGGGAGGAGGGTTGACATTGAAGGCCGGAACAACCTCTCTCGCAAGATTTCTGTCACTTGTCTCCGGGGATAGGTATTATGTTGCTTAAGAAAAATATACATAAAATTCAGACTTCTTCTTCGTTTTTATATAAATACGAAGGCGGATTTTGTTTTCTTTTTACAGCCATTATTTATCTTGATTTTCGTTGGGTGTCCTAGCAAATTGAGGACATGTTTTGTGTTGTCGGTAGGCACCTTACCGCTTGTTCGCACCACAAGCGCAAACGACACGCGTGTTAATGCACCAATGGAGGAATAATTTAAAAAGAAAAGCTTGTTTCGACAACGCCACCATTCATGCCAACACCACTAGCGAGGCGAAGGAAATAAACGTCGTATGCGCGTGATGCTTAACCCAATTTGCATCACCTGAGGTCATGAACGGGGAGTTATGAGAACTGTCTGTATTTTTACTCTTTAAAAGGGGTCGGATAGAGTGGTGACCGTGGACAGCCGACACAGGGAAGACGGTTTTATTTCCTGTCTCATTGGTGTTCAGCTGTACTTAGAAATCTTTTATTTGTGAGAAAGTTTTCTTATAACTAGAACTTAATTTATTCGGTAGAAATTGTGTGGCTTTGTTTAAATTATTTGACAAAAGACAAACCACGACTATCTTGATTTTTAGATATAAATAAAATACTCTAGTCAAGAAAAGGAGCTCGTGGCTTAGTAATAACGGTCAATCTTTAGGTTAACTCGCGCTTGCCTAGGTGGGTCTGTGGATGGAGGACCACCCATTTCATACCGAGTTTCCTCGGCGGTTGAAGCCGCGGATTTCAGCTAGTTATAGATATTTGGCGGTCATTTTGCATGCTATGTTCTATCTTAACTAAACATGTTTGAACTATTTTAATTTTATTTACCACCATTGTATACCATGTTTTTATGCAAATAAATGATTTATTTTTATGTTTATTTATTCAGTGACCTGAAAGTCTGACAACCAGTCTTATCAAAGTGTCAGATAAGCAGTCGCTCCATGTAAAATACTGGTATTCAGCTGCACCCGGTTAGAATGGAAGCCGACCCCAACGTAGTTGGGAAAATGCTGGCAAATGATGAGTCTAGTCAAGAAAAGTTTGACAGCAAAACGATTTCATAAAAACAGTTGTTTTTATTATGTAAACGATTGATTGTGATGAAATATTTCAACGTCGACGGAATTTGTTAAAAACCCCCGCTTTTGTTACCAAAAATTGATCGCGAATTTGAACAAGTTTCAATGTTTCTGTGTACGATACGTCGTCACTTTCAGTAAGTTCGTTATTCGAACACAATAAAACCACAGTAATTGGCAAAACTTGTGACTTATGGCTCCAACATGCTTTGTTGCCTACGTAAGTAGTTGAGCCATGTTGAGTGGGTAGCAAGAATAAAAACAGCGACATAAACATTTCACGGTACATGCTTTTCAATGTGTCCGCGTTCCTTCTCAGCTTTTATTTTGGAGTATTCATGTAACAGCAGGAAGGCTATAGGCTTCCGGGAGAATTAATGAGTTGAACGAAATTAATGGGCGGTGGGACGTCGTCGTCACAACAAAACACGTATGTACCGATAGGAGGTCGACTCCATACTACGATCGAAAGCAATTCTACCTTTCTTCATTCTTGTTTAAAGAACTTGTTGTAAAATTGTGCTGTCGTCTATTTGACGGCACGGTTTGCGCAGGTTTAATCCTCGTACGGAACAAATATTTGTATGGCCTACAGGTAGTTGTTTGGGTATGGCTGTTTGCTTAAATAAGCTTTAGTTCCCTTTAAATTGGTTGAGTGGGATGCTGCTGATCCATATTACATCCTTCTCACATAATCTGCAATCCCAACAGGAATGATGTAACCAAGGTTTTGTAACCATATTCTGATTTAAAAGAGTGTCCATGTAGTTTCTTGTCTGTTCTTCTCCTGGATCCCTAGTACGCTTTGGATTGTGCAACTATACTTTCACATTTATTTAACTGTGACTGGGACTGCAGCTTCATTTTATGGTTGTCTTTGTTTTTACAGTTCAAAAGTGCCTGTGAATGGCTGGTCTACTTGAAATAAATAATTTGATTTTGATTTGTTGTATCCTGTGCGAGAAAAATAAAAACCATTTAATTAGAAAGATGAAAATAAATCCTGCTTCTTTTAAATTAAGTGGTTTGGATACTTTACGGGGTACGTATTTGAATATCGAAGATTAAAATACCTACGCTTAAAATATCGATGTTCAAAACATCGAAAATGGAAATATCGAACGACCATAAAACCGAAATATAAAATATCGAAAGTTTATATTATCGAATGGTTAAATAACCTACGTCCAATACATCTAAAATCTAAATATCTACAAAAGTTACATCGAAATACAGATTATCGAATGTCCTAAATATCGAAGTACAAACTATCGAACGTCCTAAATATCGATGGGTACATATATTATTTGAACATCGAAAATTATTTTTTGATGTAAGTAGTATGAGTGGAAAAAGGTTGCTTCTGCAACGTCTCCGGCGCTACGGGAAGTGCAACCCCTTCGCCCTTGCGTAACAAAGGATAGGCACCCATGTTCACCTCCGCAGCTTCGGCTTGCTGGTCGCCTCCGGCGACCAGCCTCAGCCGCTACGGCTCCCACGGGTGCCTATGCTTGGTTACAGCGAGCGGGGGTTGCCCTCCCTTTGCGCCTCCGGATTTTTATATACACTCTAGGGGTAACAGCCAAAAGACTAAGTAAATTCGGGGTACCCTAATTCGGTTTTGGAACAATTTCGACCTATTTTATCCATGAAAGTCAGTGTCCAGTGTACAAGCATAGGTCAATCGTGAAGGTATTATTTAGGTCTTGAAATTAAAATATATTTTTGAAAGTCAATATGTTATGCTACTAAAGTTAGTGACAGAAACGTATCGCTGCAAAATCGACTCTACGTAGTCTTGTATGCCCTACCCCTAGAGTGTAATTTAGAATCGCGTAGGCGCAGAGGGGCGCGGCAGCCCGCGAGCTGAGGAGCAGGTGGTTTTAACGCCCGCCGCCGCAGCTGAGGCTGGCCGGCGAAGCCGGCCAACCAGCCGAAGCCGCGGTGGTGAGCGTTTAGATCATCTGCGACGTTAAGCTCGCGTGGGACTGCCGGAGCCCTGCAGCGCCGGAGCCGTGACAGAAACCATGCTTGCTTGCATGTTGCATGATTGCTGCAAGCTTGTTTGCTAGATGGTAATCAGTTATTAGGTGGGTTACAAAAAAAACAAGGAAAATCTCATGTAATGTAGGTACTTTAATTATTTTTACATAATAAAAACCCAAAATAAAACACATTTCTACGCAAATGTACAATATAACCACTGCGATCATTTTTTTGTTCTAGACTATACCTGGGAACCCCCTAGTTACGGAGATATTGGGGGTCAAAGTTACAAATTTTTCCCCAAAAAAAAAAAAAAAACGTTTCCCAGCAAAAAATTTTGCGTAGGGGTACTTAGTTTGATGTACAGAATGCTTGGTTAACGGCTGTGTGATGGGTTGATTTACACCCTGTATAATTTTTTTTCGGTATTTTAACTAGTAGGTATTTTGAACGTAGATATTATGAACTTAGGCATAATGTCATTCGATATTTTGAATCATTCGAAATTTTAATCATTCGGAATTTAAATTTTCGATGTTTTAAGCGTAGGTATAACAATTTTCGACATTTTGATACAATCGATATTTAAATTTTCGATGTTTTGAACATCGATATTTTAAGCGTAGGTATTTTAATCTTCGATATTCAAATACGTACCCACTTTACGCGTTACTACATAGTTTTCTTGATCTAGAGGACGAGACTTTGTGAATTTAACTTAAAGTAACTTTATTTTTTGTACGTTTTATTATTAAAAAAAAACATTATAACATTATTAGATGCATAATAGTTAATTAAACCAAATAATTCCATTAGAAACATAAATGTGAAAATGGGAGTCAAGTTCAATATGCGTGCTTGTTTACTTCGCTGACAAAAGAATTGAGGTTTAGTAGGTGCCAAGATAATCCTGTTTATTTATAACATTCTAAAATTAATTTAAAACACAATTTCTTGTCAAATTAACTTAAAATATATCATTTTTATTTTAATTAAGCCAATCATAATAAGTAATCATGTTAAAATCTACAGTACCCTAACAAAACTTGTCCTCAACACTGGCAACTGGTAATTATCATCATCATCATCAGCCTATAAAGTTCCCACAGCAGGGACTCAGGCCTCCTCTCTAGGAGAGGGATGGGCTATAATCCACCACGGGGTCCCAGTGCGGATTGGTAGATGACCAACTGGTAATGGCCACTAGAAACTGGCGGGGTTGCCACGTTGTATGGCAACGCTAAGCCTTTGACACGGGAAGTGTCAACTAAGCGTAACTCAATAGTCGAATTATTACAAAGCAGGTAACTTAGGATATAAATTGAAGTTCAAGATTTGATTTGGCTAGTTTTACATAATTATAAAGTCAAAGTCAAAGTCAAAGCATTTATTTCAATTAAACCATTACTGGTACTTTTGAATGTCAGAAGAACAATTCATAAAACTAAACTACGAGTGCAATACGTCATCCCGAAAGCCACCACGCCGAACCACACGCCGCCGAACGCCCGCAACAACGAACACTGCGAGCACGAAAGCACGCAGCGACGCACACCGCAACAACGAATGCACGAGACTCCAAATCACGGAACAACGAATGCACGCCGCAACGCGCAACCGCCACCCCGCGACCCGGAGCCCCGCGCACCCACCGCCACGGCACGAGTCGCCGCGCGCCCCCGCACCCACAGCACTCGCCGCCGCAGACATCCGGCGACGCGCAACCCGACGCAGCAACCCCCGGGACGACGCATTGCACTCCTAAGCTACAGTCACAGTCACAAGGCATAATAACTTGTGAAAGTACTGTAGTTGCCCATTCCCTAGCGTAGATCTCTATGGAGAAGAACGGGCAAGAAACTCCATGGACACTCTTTTAAATCAGAATATTTTTACAAAATCTTGGTACATTATATCATTCATGTTGAGATGGTATATTATGTGAGAACGATGTAGCAAGATGTGCACGATAAGTGTCCACAGTAAAGTCAAAAAAAACGACGATTCAAAGATAAAATAATAATTCAAACAAGCCGTGGCAGCTAAGAGGTGACCAGTCACAACTGACAGCACCCGTTCACGAGCATGACGCATGGATCAGCACCATTCCACTCAACCATTTTGAAGGGAACGAAATGATCCGACACACCCGCCACCATCAGCGAGACATTTAAGTGAGCATGACACACTCTCAATCGCCAGGGCATATCCAAGTCAAATAATTAATAAGTAGGTTTCCAGAGAATGATAGCTTTCTAGTACATAGTACTCACACAATATGTGCTATGCGACTATATAATACTAAAGAGATTGAATTTATACATTGCAAAGATAGTTGTACAATCTTCTTTTTCTTTCTTCTTCCTATTTAATGCTATCAATTTAAGCGCCCTGTCCTTGTGGAGCAGGACCGGCATTAAGCCAAGCATTTTTATCAGCGATATAATCGTCCAACTTGTAATATGCTTGCTTGCATAGTGTGCGTTTGATGCATGTTTTAAATTTCGTTTCATTCAGTTCAAGAATGCTTTGTGGAATTTTGTTATAGCATCTCAAACAGTACCCCATGAAAGATGAGTCTACTTTAGCGAGTCTGAAGCCTGGCTGAACTAACTGGTCCCTATTCCTAGTAACATAATTGTGTCTGTCTCCTCTTTTACTAAAAAGATGCAGATTTTTTCTCACGTACATTATGTTTTCGTAGATGTACTGACAATGCACCGTCATGATGTTAATGTTCTTAAACAGTTCCCTCAGAGAATCGCGCCTACGAAGACCATATATTGCTCTAATGGCTCTTTTTTGCAGAATAAAAATAGATTCAATGTCTGCAGCCCGTCCCCATAACAAAATGCCATAAGACATTATACTATGAAAATAACTAAAATAGACCAGCCTAGCGGTATCTACATCAGTAAACTGACGGATTTTTCTAATGGCATATGCTGCTGAACTTAGCCGCCCTGCAAGAGATGTTAAATGAGCACCCCATTGTAGCCGTGAATCAAGCGTAATCCCTAGGAAAACCGTTTTATCTACGAATTCTAGTTTCTCGTTATTTAATAGTATATCACAATCACTACTTTTAACATTCGGTAAAGCAAATCTTATGCATTTAGTCTTTTTTTCATTTAATACTAAATTGTTTGCTGTGAACCAATTATGAACCTGAAGAAGGGCAATATTCACGTCATCTAAATTTTGAGCCCGTCTATTTATCTTAAAAATTAGGGAAGTGTCATCAGCAAATAACACCATATTCTGAGGTTGGTTTTTCAATAAATAGGGTAGATCATTAATATATACCAGAAAAAGGAAAGGGCCCAATATGGACCCTTGCGGAACCCCCATTTTTACTTTTAAACCTTGTGAATTAACACCATTTATTTGAACATGCTGTTGCCTTTCACTCAAATAAGATTTTACTAAACTAAGTGCAAGTTTACCTAGTCCGTAATGCTCAAGTTTCAAAAGCAATGTGTCGTGATTCACGCAATCAAATGCTTTTGAGAGGTCACAAAAAATTCCTACAGCATCTTGGGATTCTTCCCACGCATTAAATATATGCTTTAATAAAGTTACACCGGCGTCAGTTGTACAACGTCCTTTAGTGAAACCGTACTGTTGATCGTGTAAGATTCTGTTGGTGTTAAAATGATTGAGCATTTGGTTAAGCATTATTTTTTCAAAAACTTTGCTAAAAACTGGCAACACGGATACAGGTCTATAATTATTAGTATCTTTACTGTCACCAGATTTGAAAAGAGGTATGACCTTACTGTGTTTCATTAAATCAGGGAAAACTCCTTGGTCTACACACAAATTAAATATTGAAGCTAAGTATGGTGCAATAGTCTCAACTATGGATGAACAAACTTTGATTGACATTCCCCATAAATCTTCGGTCAGTTTAATTTTTATTTGCCGGAAAGCTTTAATTACCACCAAAGGGCTTATATGTTTAAATTTAAATTCAGCAAGACAGCCAGGCACGTTCGCCTTTAATAAACCAATTGAGACTTCAGGTGAGGAATTAAGAGCCTCCGTTGTTTTCAATGGTATTTCAGTAAAGAAATTTACAAATTCTTGAGCTACTTCCTGATTAGCGCTTTTAGGACCACATGCTGTATTTAATGTATAGCTAGTGTTATGTATTTTTTTCCTGTTAGTCTCGTTATTTATGACTTTCCAAACTGTTTTTATTTTATTTTCTGCTGTTTTGATCTTGTTGCTAATGTGCAGGGCTTTAGCAACCTTGCAAGTATTTCGAAATATTTTTGAATACTTAGCAACATACTTGTTAAAAGTTTCAGTGTTTATATAAGGCTTAAGGCCATATAGCTCAAAAAGTCTTTCCCTACTTTTTCTGATACCTCTAGTTGCCCAATCACTAAATATAAATTTAGGACTAATACTTTTAATCTTCTTCTCAAAAGTTTTATTGAATTCTGTGTGAACTATTGAAAAGAAATTATCGTACAATTTATTTATATTAACATCATCCATATGATGGTTCATTTCACCTAACTTGTTCTGTAGGGAAATATTATATTTATTTAATTTGCTAGTTGTTATAGGTCTAAATCTAATCTGAACTTTTTGTAATGGTGTGTTACTCCTAAAAGTTACGGTTTGTCCGCTATGATCAGATGGCAGGCAATTTACTATGGTTTTATCTAAGTAATCACAATCGCAGAAAACATTATCTATACAAGTAGCAGAAAATGGAGAGACCCTAGTAGGTTCTATAAAAATGTTGGTTAAATTAAATGACTTAAAAAGATTTAATAACCTACTGCTAATTGAATTTTCTTCTAAAATATTGACATTGAAATCGCCACAAATAATTGCAGATTTATTACTGGCAGCAAGTTTTGCCAGGACATCTTCCATTATTGATTCAAATAAGGAAAAGTTTTGATAGTTTGGGGGTCTGTACACGCACACAATTACATGCTTATCTAGCTCAACACAGGACAGTTCGACGCAATGTTCAACCGAAAGACCTACAATGTCATTACGTTGCTTATATTTAACACATTTTTTTAATAATATTAGGGAACCTCCACGCAGCATTGATTTACGGTTAAAACAGCTACCCACCGTATAGTTTTCAAAATTAATGAGCATTTGGTAATCCTTAAGCCAATGTTCAGTAAAACAAATAATGTCAAACCTACTTTTCTCTAAAAACAATTCTATTTCTAATAATTTGGAAGAAATGCCTTGGATATTTTGGTGGAATAAATTCAAAGTGTTCTGCTGAGGCCCTTTTTTACTAACTAATTTAGTGCAAGAAGATACCTTTCTGTTGGTAGGTTTAACAATATTGTTAATGGTACCTTCTGTTGTCTTACTACCTAGTTTAAACTAATATTATCTGGAGAGAGCCCAGAGTCTCCTGTGCCATCACCAGGCAACAAGATACTATCACTAAAAGCTCCTAAATGAGAATTTTCCACGGTGACATATGGAAGCTCCTCTATACAATGTTTGTAAACATTTATAGCACTAGTGCTATATTTATCTAAGGTCACCTCCTGTACATTAGTACCATGACTAATAGTCGCAGTGTTAACAATATAAGAAAACTTTGACATATTACATATGTCTGTGTGAATCTTAAAAGCTAATAGCCTAGCTAATTTGTGTCTAAATCTAACAGGTAGAAAAACATTACCCGGTGTCGACTTAAGCTTATCAACAAAAGTGTTGATATCAAGATATACAAGCTTGTCACAATAGTGACCTACTAAGAAATGCATATGATTGTTTAACATATGTATATAATTGTTTTTCCTGTCACTTAGTCTTTCAAAATATGGAAAAGCACACAATATAATTTTACTACAATTTAACTTTAACAACTCTGATACACAGTCAGTGATGTCTTCCTTTTTAATTTTAGAACTGTTACCAACACATATAGTAATGGTAGTATCAGGACCACAAACAGTTTTTAAAGCTGATGTCATAATCTGTTTAAAGGTTGACCCAGTCATACAATAATTTTGTGTACAATAACTCAGGTTATTACTAATTAATTTTCCTAGCCCTCTACCTAAACCATCAGAAAACATAACTGAATGATTACAATCATAACTATTAGGAAATACAAAACTATCAATCTGAGGCTGTGCTACTTGTGCCTCTTGGCTAATGATACAGTCCTGAGTGCGCACAGCCAGGGACGAGCCCTCCGTTGCTACTGGCTGGAGGGCATCAGGGTTACATGTCTTCTGACAAGTACAGAGAGTACTACTGACAGTCATCAAGTCCACTTTGTCAACTAATTCGTTTGTAGCAAGAATATGCTCTTTAATTTGATTTTTTGAGCGATCATATTTAAAAGATATAGAGTTTAATGACCTATTCAGGGCCTGTATTTCTGATTGTAAGCGCTGAGTGTCCTTTTCATAAATATTTATACTATCTTCTAATTTAATCTGATAGTTATTTAAAGTATTAACAAGAGAAACACGTTCTTTCCTTAATTGAATATTTTTGGAATAATGTTTTTGGTTTTTCTTATATTTGTTAATTTTTTTTAATGATTCTATTTAGTCGCGCATATTTCTTAATTTTATTGTAACTGATTTTATGGCAATTATGTTTCAATAAGGAATCCTCAGTTAGGTCAATTGTAATGATGGAATGAGGGTTAGACTTTTTATTTACTAATTCATTATATAAATGGTCAGTCTCTATAGCCTGAGTGTGATCGTTTTCCCTTTTCAAATTTAAAAGTTTTGCATTAGCATGGATTAATTCATCCTCTAGGTCCCTAATTTTACATAAAGCCTCCTCATATAAGTTACTACAGTGGTTGAACCCATCCGTGACCACCCTTAGTTGATCCCGTTCATTGACAACATTCATGTATTCCTGATGAAGGTCTACTAGCTCCCGTTTTAAGCTTGAGTTTTTATTATTAACGTTAATGACCTCCTCCTCACTGTCTTCTCTTTCCTGTAATAGTTGTTGGCATTGGACTTTTGAATCCTTCAGCTCTTGGAGGGCCGCTCTTAATTTTTGTTCCATATCTAAGGCAGTGGCCTTACGAGTCATTACAGGCATGGTTTCCGGATAGGTTACTGAAAATTGAAAATAAAGAAACGGTGAGAACTAAAAGGCTAGACAAACAAAGAAAATTTTGAGATGTAAGGGGAAAAAAATAAGAAAAAAGTTACTCAAAGAAGAGAGGTAGGCTGCTATATTAGCTCAAAAAGATTAATATTATCCTACACAATATTAAATTTGATTTATTTTTATTGTATAAGAATTTTAGTCTGTCTTGTGTGGGTAGGTTGAATAAAAAGGAAAATTTAACTCAAGACAAAACAAAATAACGATTATGAACGTTATTTTATTATATACTAGCTGTTCCCGGCATGCGTTGCAATGCCCTTTTTCCTACCTACGACCTGCCTGTGTACCAACTACCTACCTACCTACTACCTCCTACCCTACCTACCTACTACCCTACCTACCTACTACCCTACCTACCTACTACCCTACCTACCTACTACCCTACCTACCTACCTACTACCCTACCTACCTACTACCCTACCTACCTACCTACTACCCTACCTACCTACTACCCTACCTACTACTCAACCGACTACCCTACCTACTCTACTATCCTACTTACTACCCTACCTACTACTCTACCTACTACTCTACCTACTACCCTGCCTACCTACCTACCACTTTCTCACCTTTTAAACCTTCCCTGGACTTCCACGAATAATTCAACACTATAATTAGCCAAATCGGTCCAGCCGTTCTCGAGTTTTAGCGAGACTAACGAACAGCTATTCATTTTTATAAAATATAGCTGTACCCCGCGTGCGTTGCAATGCCCTTTTACCTGCCTACGTACCAACTACCTACCACCTACCTACATACTACTAATTTCTCACCTTCTCTGGACTGCCACAAATGTTTCAAAACCAAATTAGACAAATCGGTCTAGCCGTTCTCTAGTTTTAGCGCGACTAACTAACAGCAATTAATTTTTATATTATACGCAAACACCATTTGAAAAATCGTTTTTCTATTGGGAAAGAAACAGTAATTATTTGTGATTATTGTCATAATGTCGTATGGTCTGTTTGAAGTTGTCATTCGTTGACTGAACAACTGAACGTCACTCAATTGTTTTGCCTTCCCGGAACCACTCCACTAACACTTGAACTTTATGGGTACGGTATTAAAGCTCAAATTGATTTTACGTTTTAGTTAGAAAACGTTTGTATGGGAAAAAGAAAAGGGCTGTTTTTAGGGCTTTTCCGGCCATTATTCGAATTTTTCTCGCCGTAAGAACCATCCTTGAACTTCAACGAACATTTAAAAAAAAAATTCAGCCAAATCGGTCAAGCCGTTTTCATGCCAAGTCGTGACAACGGAAAACGGGTTTCATTTTTATATATATAGATTTATAGGGAAAAAGATCGAATAAACTAGAATTGTTGAATTTGTCTTCATTAGTTTTATTTTTTATTTTTTTTTTATAATTGCCAATCAACTTATTTTTGTCTACGTAAGGCGGGTTGTTTTCTACTATAGAACTTTCTTGTGCCTAATGAGATGATGAAATGGAATATTGCTAAATATCTAATAATATAATCTCAATAATTGTTTGAGCTATATTTATATGTTTCAACCCCCTTTTTTTTTGGCGGGTGGAAAATCATCAAATAACCCCTCCCGCTCTTGGGCAGAGCGAAAGGGAGTGTCCGACTTCTACTGACTAAAAACCACACATGTTCCTTCTTAGCCCTTCATGTCGAGGCCGCGGTATCTCTTGCGAACAACCCGCAGCTTTCAACCCCTTACAACCCTTTTTTCGCATTGAAATCGGTTAAGTAGTTTTGGTGTGAAAGCGCGACAAACAGACAAACAGACAGAGTTACTTTCGCATTTATAATATTAGTAAGAAAGTAAGGATAAGGATTTAGAGGTCCCAGCTGGGCTTCGGGAAACTTTGAGGATGTCGTTCATCTGAATCGAAATATGTGCAGGTTCTATATGTATGTCCATGATAAGGTCTCACATCTGTGAATACCATTATGCTTTGGTTCCCTCTGAATAATGTGAAGCTGCCCACTCCGAAAACTAATTCGTCGGATACCAAGATGGCACTAGAGCCGAGCTGTTGGTGGTTGTCTTTATTTAATATGCAAATAAAATATCCCCATTCTTGAGGAAACCAATCGTCACAACTCACCAAAGCGTTATCCTCTGGTTCATAATCAACTGTCCTTACCGCTCTATAGTTATGAATATCATTTTCCGTTAAACCCAGTGTGGCGAATCTGAAGTAGGCACCCATAGAGTCTATAGGAGTCGCGAGCTGTGTGTAAAATATACCGGGCTCATTACTGGTGTCTTGAACATCAGGAAAATCTTTCGGGGTGTACTCCGATGAAGGCACTTGGCTGAATGAAATATCTGCATATATTCTGAGAACTAACAGGTCGTGTAGCGGGCAGTGTCGCCGATCCGCGCCGTGCCACAAATTACCTTTAATGTTCTCATCCGGTAAAAACTGCACTTGGCGCCCGCAATTAACTTTGTGTCGGTATAAATAATAACTATAAAATCCGTTTTCCTGCCTACGGCGACCATATATAGTAGTAGCAAGTAGTTTTTTCCACAAAGTTTTGTTGTGAAGTATCCTTCTGAACGGATTGTATGACGTCAGTACTTGATTGTTTGATATCAAAACTCCTACAGCAACGTTCATATAATCTTTATCGTTAAGCGGATTATGCATATTTAACGTCAGGGCGACAAGTCTGTCAAAATAAAAGTCTTCTTTGTAGTACGATAATGGACTGGAACTAGTCCAATCCGCTCGAACGCAAGTCGAATTATATTCTAATATGATTTGAAGTGTAGTTGATAGCCTGAAACAGTTAATATATCAATTTATTTGGATTCGACACAACATTTTGAATAATGGTTGAAAGAAAGAAAGAAAACATTTTTGTTTAGCACATGCCACAAGTGCACACAACAAACAATAAAGATTATAAAAGAAATTAAAAAACTAAACTGAAAAAAAAGGTGTGTGCATCTCACGGTTGCGCCAAATAGGACCAGTTCAGCAAAATGCCGAGCAGCTAGTGCCCGCTAGTGGTTGACACAGTCCGTCATTAATTATTCCTTGACTCTTATAGATACATTCCTCAGAACATTTTCTTCACTTCTCAGATGTATTGCTCTTTGTTTTTCTTTTAATCAGCCCACGCTGTCCCACTGCTGGGCAAAGGCCTCCGCCATGGCTTTCCAAGTTTGTTTGCTAATTGCCTTCTCCGTCCAATCTGTTAAGAATGAGTCCTGATCGTCATCTATTGCTCTAGTAAACAAAAAATCGGACATGTGCGTGTCGGACCACGCACAACATAGGATTCGCCGGTTTTTATTTTAAAATATACTTGCCACATAATATTCCATGTTCCCAACAACGGTCCCAGCCTCACTCCTTGTCGGTTTCTCTCGTTACACCGATATTTGACTGGCATTGCAGGATAATAGGGATGTTTACTGACTAAAAAAAATATGATTCTAGTAAGTCCGTCTGTTAGATTATCGAAAAATATTGGATACGTATTTTTTATTTTATCAAATCAATAAAAAATGACGAAGATAAGACGCGTCAAAGATTTGAGTGGGGGGGGTTGTGATTTCACTCACCGGTAAAAAATGTCATACTAATGTCTTAGAATATGACGTCACACGAGTTTTCAAAGCACTGTATCGTCTTCATTGTTTGTTTACTTGAAAAAATAAAAAATACGTGTCCAATATTTTTTGGAAATCTATCTGACGGACTAATTAATTTTTTTTAGTAAATTACCCCATTCTACACACTGCGATTACTTTCATTTAGTTCGCTGATAACAACCACTGGCTGTTGTTTGCAGGAAAGCACAAACTGAGCAGGACTGGCCCCACTGGCGACTGTCTTTATACTAAGATTTCGATAAAACTGTTCGTAAACACGAATAATAACAGGATGAGTAGAAATGAATACAAAAGTTAACCATTCATGTTTGCAGATATGTGCTATTTGTAGTTAACATTTGTAAATATTCCACTTATTGAGTGTTGCCCATGACTCATTCGTAGATAATATAATTATGAGTATTTTCTACTTTACTTTTTAGGATTCTGTCGCCAAAAACTAAACCCTACATAGCAACTTCACACGTACACACGTACGCACGTTCATCACGTATAAACTATGTGTATTAGTTTTCTCACTCATTGTTATAAAGATGTGAGTAACCATAGCACTAAAATATGCCATCATTTCAGGTAGTGTGTCACTTGGAATACTGTAACGGTGTCTAGCAGATTTTTCGTTCTGATTTCCCGACGATTTCCCAAAAATCTAAGTGGTGACGATGATACAAAAATTCTACGTGTAGTGTTTAACATAACATTACGCCTGTATTTCCCGAAGAGTTCAGGCAGAGGTGTACCAATTAGTACCTAGTGTACCTACACCTAGTTTCTGCCAGTTATGTTTAAGCCCCATACAATAGGGGCAGGCCTATTGCCATCAAACAGACACACATTACAGTACAGTGTTTATCGGTAGAAAAACAAGAAAACCCGTAAAAAATGGATGGGTAAAACCAGTGAGTTTAGAGTGCTATCGTCCGACTGGTACGTGTACGTGGAACTTCTAGAAAATTACTTGTAATACTTTCTTGTGAAAACGTTTGAACAACTAACGGTCATCATGGAAGAACATCTTAAGAAAAAACTGTCCATGCGCCTTAAATTCCGTGGACGTGGTGGATTTTGCCGAATGTGGAGATCTATCGAACATTCGTTTGAAACATGTGCAGCGGACGAAGTTTGGTTGAATTTCGCGCGTATTTAGACGGCGATACGGCGATTTTTTATTGTGTCAACCACTTCCATCCCCACCACGTGCCACCCATCCCGTGTTACAATAATATGGCGTAATACATAGTGAGATGTCACATCACATCTGAGAAAAGAGTATTACAAAAAACACGTTTTAAATCCTGTAGTCGTACGTAGAAAACCCAATGAGCGGTTGAAAAAGATCAAGTGTCATGAACCATTTAATATAGAGTAATTAACCCCATAATACGGGTTAACCTTTACTGTAAGGTTTTTCACCTAACCCCAATTATTGTTACCTTTTTGGTCCCTGGTTGGAAAAGCTATTACTTATTTGTATCGTTTTAAACCGTACACGACACGAGTAACAACATGTCGTTTCAGAAATCGCTTTTCTGACTAAACAACATGAGATGAACACTTCACTGTGATGAGATTTCTGCGAGACGTTCATATTTTATAGCAAACAGATTGTTACGTAGGAACGAGTGAGTTATGTGGAAAACAAACTTAAACTCATCTCAAATGAGACTAAAACTAAATATTGTTTCAAGACACTAAGCAGAAAATTTGAAAACATTGCAGTTTTTGTACGACAGCTTTTTTATGACATATTTTCTGAAATTTTTGTATGACATTGATTGAACAGCAGATTATTTTGTCTGATGATGATAATGGAGGCCTGTACAACAGTGGAGTTATACTGATTTACACAACAATATATATTATATATGTCGCCGCGAGAGATCGAATAATGATTTATTAAACAGAGGTCTTTAACTAGAACTATAGTTAAAATTAAGATAAGCTAATTGATTATGAATATTGGGATTTTAATGATTGCTCACTTCAAATTAGGCTGTATGAGAGACGCGTGAGCACAGAACATCGCGTGAGACGAAAGATGAACGCACATTATCTCGTGTTTAGCAAAAATTGCAATTGCAATATTAAGTAAATGAAAGTGGTTTTTGATGTGATTAATATTAATTAGTGCAAACGAGAATTGTAACATGATTTAAGGCTTGTATTCACGCCAATGACCTTGTGCATACAAACTACCCCTCTCGGTCGTAGATACGGACTTTAAACGGACGCATTTTTCATTTATTATAATTAAAATAATACATATTTTTAAAAAGTAACAAAACCAAATTATTTTCCTTTGTATTTCAAAGCAGTAGATATTTTTTTTATATTATTTTGTTAAAAAATGAAGGAGTAAAATGGTTCCATTCAACAATTTGGAGGTGATTTTGTGGATTTTTTTTCTTATTATGTGATACCGATACAAAAATTATGGCTAAACCAAATTACGTGTCATATCATGTAGATTACTAACAATTTTTCTCAGATGTAATTTCTCTGTAAGTGCCGATGAAAAACTGCTTCATCTGCACGCTGTTTTTAAGCTTTTTCAAGAGAGGAGCCTTAAATGGAGTTTCTTAAACCCATTCGTCTCCATAGTAACAATGATTTATGTGAATGTGTCTCAACCTCTGAAAAGTTTATAAGTGCCTGTAAATGGACTATTCTAAATAAACGTTTGGTGTTTGAGTCAAGTATTGTGTGTGATTTCAACTACCCATTTACCCATCTGCCACGAAGAGGAATCTAAGGCGAAGACAATATGGCGGAGGCCATTGATATTTAGGAGCAGCGTTCCTCAAGTGGTTTTCCCGCCGTAACATCAGAAGAAAGGGATTTTATCTGCGCTTTGCTCATGAATATGCGCCGGAACATCCAAATGATGACATACAGGAAAATATTGAACTGAAGACTGATCGTCTAAAATTTGGCTGTATTTTCATCATAGTGGTTGACAGATACCAACATAATTCAACTTGAACACACATGACCCAGTAAGACAATAAGTTCACATGAAAATACTTTTTACATGGGAAAACAAACAATGAAGTTTTATGTGCTAGAAAACTTCATAGTCCAATCAAAGTGACAAACATACAGTACAGCACAGAATGACCGAAGCAGCAAAATAAAAGAAACATGAACACTGGGAAAGCATATCAATAAATTAACCTACGGGATGGAACATCAAACCCGGGAAGTATTTTATTTTATTCATTTTAGTAACTGTAGTGCAGTTAACAATATTTTAACTTATCACATTACACACTGGCTAGGTTAATTGCCACCTTAAATCGACACCCGTGGAATTGAAATATTAAGACATCTTTAATCACTCAAGGAGTGATAAGGTCATTACCCATTCAATGTTTTTATTAAAATTTAAACCAGGGTACTTAATGTGTCACAAACTGAACACATGAATCAAATGATAGTTAGTTACTTGCATTCACACATTAATTAATTAACTAAGAATTAAATCTTGTTATGTTTTAATATTATGTCATTCAGAGTAAAACATGCAATAGAAATAATTCTTATTAGAAATCCCTCATACTTGATATTCAAGTGAGGAATTGCAATTAAGTACTTTGTACAAACTTGTAAACATTTGTATTGGACAACATGTATCAAGATTCAATAAAAAAAAAAACAAACAAAGTTGTCCGTCACTGGACACCCGGCAGATGTGAATCTTTGTATTGTAATGACACAATATGTCATGATAAATATTACAATACTTAACTGCCTCCTTGGTCTAGTGGTCGCAACCGCAACTGTTGAGCATGAGGTCCTGGGTTTGATTCCCGGGTCAGGCAAAGTGTTATTGGCTTTTTCCATCAGGAATTTATCAGTAACAGCCACGGAGTCTGGATTTGTGCCCGGTTGATGGCAATAGGCTCGCCCCTTATTACATGGGACTTAACAACATAACTGGCGAAATGTGGGTGTACTATTAGGTACACCTCTGCCTAACCCTTCGGGTATTACAGGCGTGATGTTATGTTATGTTTAATATTACAATAATTATTTATTTATTCAATATCTATCAATCGAATCTGTATCTGACCTTACTACATCACTAATTGATTAGCTTGAAGTTAAAATAATAATTGATCCACATTAAACATTATTTTAATGGCGAAACGCAATAATAGCATCATACTACATATTTCCCATTATAGCATACGAGTTGGATTCAAAGCCAGGGTTCACATGTTTCACATAAGTAATGCTTTGTTATGTAACTGATTCATAAAACAAAACAATTAACAAAACATCAACGTTGTTCAACAAATTGTGACAATGAAATTCAGTGCGATAATTCAACAGAAAGCAAAGCTTTAAATATGTTAATAAAATGTGAATGTTTCACTAGTACAGTAACACAACCAATAGTGTTTTTAAAGTAGTTTTAATCATATTAACTTTCCCATCTTAGTTTGATTACCATCTAAGTATGATAACTATTTAAAAACAATTGATTACTATATTTTCATTACTAATTTAAACATTTAGTCAGACTGCTTTGTGGGCCTAGTAGTCATGGAACATACAATTAAAGCATGTGGGCCTGGATTCGATTCCCAAGTCTAGCAAAGTGTCGTTGGGTTTTTTCATCAGGAATTTCTCAGTAGCAGTCCAGACAATAATATTAATGGCATATAGTCTTGCCCTTTAACAAGAGGCTTAGGCATTACTGGCAAAGTGATGATGTACACCTCTGCCTAACCCTTCTGGGATTGCAGGTGTGATGTTTACATAACATCTTTTATTGTTCTATTATTTACCTGCATGACTTTTACATTCCAGATTCGAGGCAATTATATTATAAAAGAGGAAATGATAGTAGAGCAAATTCACTACAAATACAAACAACATCAAGTACTACAGCCTGGTGAACAAATGACCGTGTCGCCGGCTATGAAGCTAACAAATGAGAAATAGCATGAGGACAGCCAACCCAGAATGACTGTTTCAGTGTTTACACACCATAAGTTAACATAAAAGGTGAGAAGTGCTTTCAAACTACTTCAAACACTTCACTACTGATATCAAACAGTGTTGCATTAAAAGGCTCAATACAATCGCCAATCAACCTACCTACCTACATGATGCTCATGTGTGATGAGTATCAGGTATTCTAACTATTAACAAAAACAAAGTATTAGTACTAACAGTAACTAATGAAGTATAAAATAATAATACTCACAAAAAGCTAATGGTATCCGTGGAGGAAACAACTAGCGCAATAAGTAATACCTACTCACAATGAATCACACAAATAATCTATCAGTAAAGAACCAACACAATAAATTATCTATCAACAGCCGTGTAGGCACTTGATAATGAACCCACACAACAAATGATCTATCAGAAGCCGTGGAGGTGACTGATAATGAACAAACACAACAAATGATCTATCAGCAGCCGTGGAGGGAACTGATAAAATAATACTCTCATGTTATCCTGCTGGGTCCACGGCGTATTAAACGCCCAGAGCCTGGTTCCTTATATCCTGTCAAATCAAAGACTTCGTGCCTGTCACGGAGCAATGGTCCTAAACTCCTTATCCTTTAATCCTGTCAAATCAAAGACTTTGTGTCTATCACAGAGCGGTGTTCCTGATCCTATCCTTTTATCCTGTCAAATCCAAGACTTTGTGTCTATCACAGAGCATTACCTTCCCGTGAGAATGAACAAATAAAAACATACTACTCACACTACATTTACCAAATACAAATCACAATGTCTAAAGCTATCAATAATTTTATTTAAAACGAATCTAGTAGACAGTAGACCTATTATACAAGGTTGCAAAGTCATAGTAAGCAACAATATTATCTGTTTGCTGAAAAAGCAAACAGCTGATCAAACAATATCAATAAAATCAATGTTGTTCGATAATTTTGACAAAAATATTCTATTTAGCTAGTAGCTAATCAAACAATATTTTATTCAACTAGTAGCTGATCAAACAATATTTTATTCAACTAGTAGCTGATCAAACAACATCAATAAATTCAACTAATGTTGTTGATAATTTTGCCAACAATATTCTATTTAGCCAGTAGCTAATCAAACAATATTCTATTCAGCTAGTAGCTGATCAAACAACATCAATAAATTCAATTAATGTTGTTGAATAATGTTGCCAACAATATTCTATTTAGCTAGTAGCTAATCAAACAATATTCTATTTAGCTAGTAGCTAATCAAACAATATTTTATTCAACTAGTAGCTGATCAAACAATATCAATAAATTCAATTAATGTTGTTGATAATTTTGCCAACAATATTCTATTTAGCTAGTAGCTATTCAAACAATATTCTATTCAGCTAGTAGCTGATCAAACAACATCAATAAATTCAATTAATGTTGTTGAATAATTTTGCCAACAATATTCTATTAAGCTAGTAGCTAATCAAACAATATTCTATTCAGCTAGTAGCTGATCAAACAATATCAAATAATTCAATTAATGTTGTTGAATAATTTTTCCAACAATATTCTATTTAGCTAGTAGCTAATCAAACAATATTCTATTCAGCTAGTAGCTGATCAAACTATCAATGAATTCAATTAATGCTGTTGAATAATTTTGCCAACAAAATTCTTGTGAGCTAGAAGTTGATCAAACAATATCAATAAACTTAATTCAATTAATGTAATTGAATCATTCAGGCAACAATTGTTTTATTAAGCTAACAGCTTAGCATCCAATAACTTGAATAAAAATTCCAAACAGCTTTATATGTCTGTAACTGTGCATGTGTGTCTAGCAAGGTGATACAAAAATGCATTGAATGTCAGATCTATTACAAGGTTTCTATGTTGAATGAACCTTCCTGTTACTAAATCCTACAATTGAATAAACATTGTAGGATAATAAAAGCAACAATAATCTGCCGACAAAATTTATCTCCACTATTTCAGATAACAACCACGAGACTACACATAAGACAACGGACGGACGAGCGGACGGCAACGGCAAGTGCAGAGCGCGCACCGCCGATCAGAATGGCCGTGTCGCCGCGAGAGATCGAATAATGATTTATTAAACAGAGGTCTTTAACTAGAACTATAGTTAAAATTAAGATAAGCTAATTGATTATGAATATTGGGATTTTAATGATTGCTCACTTCAAATTAGGCTGTATGAGAGACGCGTGAGCACAGAACATCGCGTGAGACGAAAGATGAACGCACATTATCTCGTGTTTAGCAAAAATTGCAATTGCAATATTAAGTAAATGAAAGTGGTTTTTGATGTGATTAATATTAATTAGTGCAAACGAGAATTGTAACATGATTTAAATGGAGTTTCTTAAACCCATTCGTCTCCATAGTAACAATGATTTATGTGAATGTGTCTCAACCTCTGAAAAGTTTATAAGTGCCTGTAAATGGACTATTCTAAATAAACGTTTGGTGTTTGAGTCAAGTATTGTGTGTGATTTCAACTACCCATGTACCCATCTGCCACGAAGAGGAATCTAAGGCGAAGACAATATGGCGGAGGCCATTGATATTTAGGAGCAGCGTTCCTCAAGTGGTTTTCCCGCCGTAACATATATTATCACAATTACAATCACTCATTTATTATTACAATTATATATTATCTATTTAATCAAATCTTAGCGCTATTAATGTGTAACATCTTTCTTCTCGCTTTCGTGACTATCTCTGGGACCTGGAATATGTGGGAGTGATTTCGTAAAAAGGGACGGAAGAGTGAAACAGAAAGTCGTTGAAACGCACTCTATTTAATTTGACTAATGAGCGCGCGCAGTGTCGCAAAGAGTTCAACTACTATCAAAACTAATTAAATTATTAAAAATATAGTATGCTTATTATAAGTTATTAAACTGACATGGTCACTAACACTATTATTAATACTGAAAACGGGATAGTTACCATGTTTACTTTTTGTTACGAGTTCCCGAAATTACGGCGCTGCTACAAGCACCATGATCACAGTTGAACTAAAGTAAACATAAAAACAAAAAGGTAAACATGGTAAATATCCCGTTTTCAATATTAATAATAGTATGCTTATTGCTTAGAAAATACAATATTTTTATTTCCATATAAGTGACGAACAATTATCTATATCGATCAAAGTCAGAGCAACTCACTTCATGTTCTTGTTAGATAACCTAACTTTGAATCTCATAGGAAATAAGTTGGGAATCAAATCAGACTATCTAAAAGTAGTCCTAGATGAGGCAGCGGCTGAAATAATGGAAACGTTGTCGAAGGCCATTCCGTGTACCTAAAGAGTGGATGAGATATCAACGTATATAAATAGTTTCTATGTACCCAGGCCATCATTCCGAGCCTCTCGCTCACATACGAATATTTCATCGGTAATTTAAAAACTTTTTAACAAAAAATAAAACCGCCTTCAACAAAAAATAAAACACAAAAAAGTGAAAAATAAACTTTAGAAGAAAAATCAGCTTCTGAAGTCGGTGACTTTTGTTTGTTTCATTTCGTTTTTTCGCCACCGACTTCGGAAGTTGATTTTTCTTCTAAAGTTTATTTTTAGCATTTGCTGAGATGCAGAGAGGTGACGTGTGTTCTAGTAGATCTCGTTCAGATTTAATTTGAGTTTTTAGTCAATATTGGCAGTAACGTTTCTTAAAGGCTATGTTTTTGTATCATAGGTTCAGATTCATATTTATAAGGAATAAAATATCTTTTATTTTACAATGTGTATGTGCGTTATTTGCAAACTATATTAATAAGCTTATAAAATATATACAAGTATCAGAAGGGAAAAATAATTACAAGGCGTCAGAAAATCATGCATTGAAAAAAAGAGTCTACTCTCTGTTCATGAGAAGAGTCGGCTAACCATCTGGTGATATCCCGGAGGCACCTGCAGTAGCCGCCCCAGCAAAGCATGCAGCACTAGGAAAATGGAATGGCGCAAGGAATAGAATAGTATACCAAAACATACCCTAGAACCTACCCCTTGCTCACGAGATACTTGCTCAGTCAGTACACACTTGTCGCTACAAGCGTGTAACTTACGTGAAGAAATCGCTCGAGGCTGTGAACAGCGCCTTAGAGAAACACAAGCAATATTATACTCGTACGAAGGCTGAAATACAAAAAACGAAAGAAGTAGGTAGGTAGATATAGGTATACTTTTTTTTTTCTCCTCCCGCTCTTGGGCAGAGCGAAAGGGAGTGTCAGACTTCTACTGACTAAAAACCACCCATGTTCCTTCTTAGCCCTTCATATCGAGGCCGCGGTATCTCTTGCGAACAACCCCCAGCCCCGACGGGAGATATAGGTATTCTTCTATCACAATCATAAACACAACGAGTCACGTCGACAGCCCACCTGCCACCCGCCGACCATCATGGACAAACAGTCTCCAAGTAATAACATACTATGATTGAGTTCATCCCAGACACGAACAAATTTATTCATGGCATTAGAACTTGGCGGGAGTGCCAACTGCACTGGCGTACTACGAGGTGATAACACAGTAACAGTATTTTAGCGAAATATGCAGGCATTGTGATATAGCCAGAAATCAAATATGTATTTATCACTGTACGGATTAGACAGCTGAACTCTGTGTGATTATTTCCTAAAAATACTATTTCGGACTCCAAGCTGCATGGTCCTCATTAGGATCCGACCATTATATCTGAACTTTAAAAGAGACCTTTTTTTTTTTTTTGGGGTGGGAAATCATCAAATAACCCCTCCCGCTCTTGGGCAGAGCGAAAGGGAGTGTCAGACTTCTACTGACTAAAAACCACCCATGTTCCTTCTCAGCCCTTCATGTCGAGGCCGCAGAAAAAGAGACCTTTGAGTTTCTTTTAGGCTGTTATGTAGCCAAACTAAGCCAGTTATTCGATCAAAAGCAACGCACGCTCCAAAAAACACCTTTCATAAATGTGAAATAAATAAGAGTAAATTGCCCATTCTTCGCCCAACACTGGGCAAGTAATAAAACTGCTAAGGTCCACTATCCTCCATAAACCTAGTGGCAAGGTGGTGAAATGCCATAAATTCATATTCCATTTGGCTAGCACAATACAATAGAGATGCTACTTATCGATGATTTGATTTATCGGTATCGATATTAAAGTATTATAGTCGATAGCAAGGGATAATAAGTGGTACGAGCGATCTGAATACATTATGCAGAGTGGTGGATCTATTAGTATTATCATTAATCAATTGATTTTGGCTGTAATAAAGTTAGATGTTTAGGTATAGCAATTTAATCCAGGGCAACGAACATTAGTAACCCAATGTGGGTTACCATAATCTTGTAAAAACAGGTGTTTGCCGTACATCTAATATCTACTTACTTGACATACGAAGAACCTTTTCCACTATCTTCCTTTAAATCTTATTTCGCTCACTGCAGGCCTCACAAATAACTGACCAAACATAATGTGCATGGACTAGTTGGACGGTTAAAAATACACGCTAACATTGATTGATAAAGTTGTATTGCAGATTGTTCCAATGGGTAACATATTTGGATACTATTGGTGAGGAAACACGAGTACCTTTAGTCGGGATGTTTGCAGATTGCAATGCAAACAATATAGCTGGAATACTTTCATTAGGCTAGCTGGTCATGCGAGCTTCCAATTCTCAACTATTTGCTTCTATCGCTGTATTGTTTGTATATTAATTTTATGTACAACAAGGACGATGATAATGATGTAACATGTAAGTAGGTTTTATAAAAATAAAAGTATACCTACCCAAATTATTTTTGAAGTCATTCGGTTCTTGGTCTGTGAATCACCCAATAACATAAGACCATCTTAGAAAGGCAATTTGAAAGAACAAATTATCGACAAATTCCAACTAGTTATTCTCCACAGCTCTAGCTGTCCACTCGTAAAGATGACCGCACACGGAGACGTTTTACGACACATTAAAATTAAAGTTCTCGCGAACAGCGAAACATACTCATAGCTTTATGTATGTATCTTATATTATATACAACTCATGTATTATGTACGTATATTATCTCAAGTAGTTTTATTTCTGCCTTATTAAATGCGTCTCCGTGTTCAAGCCAAATTTGCGCAGGCAAGACCGTGGTGAAACCTGTGCGTGTGGTAGGTCCATTACGTATGTATGACCGCGACTTTTTAATACCTACCTACCTACACCTAATAACAAAAATATGGATCACAGTAATCTGAATTTAATAAATTATTATATAATATATTTTGACTGAATTTTTAAGTCTATATAAATCTCTGCTTGCAATTTGGATAATCAAATAGTTCTTCACAGGGAAACATTGTTTACACGTCGACGATGTCGACAAAAATGAGGCCTGCGCGTACTTAACTGAGCATGTGGTAGTGCCGTCTGTGTTCAGATTTTTCGTGCGAGAAACTTACGCAGGCGGGAAATGTGGTGAAGCATGAGCGACGAGTGTGTGGTAGGCCCATTAGAATTTAAAATTATAAGTTGATAGCTAGAATTTCTAGTAGCTCGGAGTCTGGATTTGTGTCTAGTTTGTCTCGTTTTACTTGGAGAGACTTAAGCCTAACTGCACGCGTAGTATGGCGATTCTATCTCTATTCTACCAAGAATAGACAAAGCTTTTTCCATACAATTTGACATGAAATTTTGCTACAATCTGTCATTTTGTCGATTCTTCCGTCGACAAAACCCGTTTCTACGGTGGCATGCTACGCGTGCTGGTCATAATGTGAGTGTTGTGTACACCACTGATCCTTTGGAAAAAGTAGCGTGATTTTATACTATGTTATGATAAATAATAATAACTACTACTTTTTATATTTTTAAATGTTTTTATATCTTTTTTTAAGAAATATTTAAAAATGTATTTAGTATGTAAGAAAATGAATACAGGAGATAATAATATGTCTTTATTTCGGATATCAGGATCCGTACTTAATAAAATTCACAACACACAATGGAACAAAATAGTTATTTGTTATACAAGAGTGCAAAGTTGCTTTTTAACCGCGTGTTCAATTTTGATGACCGAGCAAGCGAAGGATTCTAAAATTGAATCACGAGCGCAGCGAGTGATTCAAAATTAGAATCCTGAGCGTTAGCGAGGGAATCAAAAGAGCACGAGGTGAAAAATCTTTGCACTCGAGTGCAACACGTAACTTTTCATTCCACCTCAGCGAGGAAATGACTAAATGCAAAAAAAAAACGTTTACAATCACAAGATAGGTACACTTTTATTTCAGTTTAGGTATTAATTACTACATTATGACAGGTAAGTATTACAGAATAATCTTTAAATTATAACAAAATAATACTAAGGTATAATTAAGAAAAATTTTAAAGTAACGTTGCTACAGTTATTTAAATTGAGTGTAATATTTTTGTTTGGTACTGTAATATTGGTGTTAGTCACTTGTGTACTGTTTTTCGGTAAACTATCTGTCATACTTAATAGTTGTACCGATTCATCGGATTCCCTTGGCGTGAATGTTGGAGAGAGAGGGAGATGGTTAGGTGTTTCATAACGGCTTATTTTTGATGTAGAAGGGCCAGTCCAAGGATCCGATTGAGGCTCTTTCAGTGTAATGGCTCCTACGATGCCTTCACATATTTTAGACTTATTTTGGATGGAATCCTCTATGTATCCCTCTACAACTGCATTGGACTTCCAGCCTCCGTGGCGCTTAAGGGACAGGAGATCAGCTCCGGAATCAGCCAAAAGTGTGGCTGAAGTTCGTCGGAAACAATGACCCGTGTACAACAGGGGTTCTGGAAGTTCAAGAAATGTTGCTATTTCTCGTGGGATACTGCCAATTTTATTAGTACCCATAGGCTGTCTAACACACTTTCCATTGCGATACTGTAGAAAAAATCGATTGATTGGAGTGTTAGGCGGGCGTAAGGCTTGATATTTCTCAACAATCGTTACGTATTCCTTGCGAATGACGAAGTTGCGGTCTCTTTTTGTCTTTGTATTAGGTAAATTAATTAATAGTAAGTCATCTGAATGTTTCTCAATGTTTTTGACATTAAGTTGTGTTAGTTCATTAGTTCGACATGCTCCGTTTATTCCAATAATAAGAACAACCTGTAACGTAAAGAGTATTGTAGTAGATAAATGAATAAAATTGATATGGACGCATAATTATGCCTATCAACATCTACTAAGTATACTATTTAATTGAGATTAATATACTTAAGTAGATACTGAATGTGCAACTGACTTACTTTTGCCGCCAAATATACGGAATCGGGTGCTTCGTTAAGAAACTTTTCAATATCAGATACTGTGAAAACCTTCGATTTTTTTGGTTGATGACCAGATGAGGCTCTTTTTAAAAATGCCACTAATTTAGGATAGGTATCGATATGTTTGTCTTTTTTCATCTTTATTGTTGCTTTTAGCATCGAATACGTACTCCATAGAGTGCTTGCTTTCTTGTTCTCGGATAATTCTATAAAATATGCCAGCAAAACGTTTTCTGAGAAAGTTTTGGCTCCTTTTGCTAGTCGCCACGTGTTGAACATATCGTACTGTTTTAAATACTTCTCGCGTGATTGTTGAGGGAGAAAGCTCATTTGCGCATTATTAACAGTTTCAGTCAATTCTGTTGGCGTCAAGCAAACTTCCTCGTCGCTAGAATCACTCATTTTAGTTTTTTCACTTGTTTTCAAGTTTCTTGTTTTTAATATAAGGTTTAACAATGACGTGAAAAATGCCGCGTAAAGAACCGCGTACAAAGCAAATTGAAAAAAGAACACCAAGAAGGTTCCGAGTCTGAGTTTTTAACAAATTAAAAAAAAAGTTGTATGATATATTCGGCACCATAGAGGTAGCAGTAAATAGGTTTATAGTCCGGTCAATTTAGACCAAAAAATGAGAGTGAAGTTACATAAAGTCCCAACAAGCTGAATTTCTGTGAAGTTGTTCAAAACATAATTATAAACAATGTCTAGAAGTTCCCCATCATTCCCCTGTAAGGAAAAAAAAATATTCAAGATCAAAGGTCAAAAAATGAGTTTTTCGCGATTTTCAGCAAAACGGTAAGTTTTATCATAAAAGTACCTCAGACAAAAATTGTAGATCATAAAATTATCTATAAAAATGTATCAATACTTTTTTTCTTACGAGCCACCGTTTCTGAGATATAACGATTCAAAAAGTTATAAAAGTTGTTATCGTCATAATATGCACACGTTTCCACGCCACCTATGAGGTAGTGTTAGCGCGTTTTTTTTAACGTGGTTTCCCCAGTAGGCCTACTCCACGGGTCAGTTGTGATCCTGTTTAATGTAAAACTATTGCAAAATAATAATATAAAAAAACTACCTGTTTAGATAAGCATCGATATGCATGTTTCGTTAAAAATACTAAAAATAAAAAACAAGTTCAATTAGCTTGTCTTCCTCCAACCTCAGTTGCTGCTCACCAACATCTTTTTCGAGTATATTACCAAGTTCAAGTGTGGCTTGGTTATCAGCTAGACCCTACAGACTGGGGTTGGAAGTTGGTCAACAATATATTAGAGCCAGTTCAAACTTTACTTCCACTTGCGCCGGAAAAACCGCTGAACACTATTTTTTGCAACTGCAAAAAGGGATGCAGTGCTAAATGTGGTTGCAAAAAAGTCGGACTGTCTTGTTCTTTGGCATGCACAAATTGTCAAGGCCGGTCGTGCTCTAATATTGAATCACAAACAATGGAGGATTCGTTTGACTCCGACGAAGTATCATGCGATACATCGCTATTGACGCAATTTACTTGCATCCAAAATGAAGATGAAGAAGAAGCAGGAGAAGAAGAACAAGAAGAAGATCAAGAAGAAGAACAAGAATTTGAAACTTACGAATAAGACAAATAAACTTCAACACTTTTTTTTCATTTACATCGCTTTTATCTTTCCCAATCTTTGAAAATTTCCGTTATTTTGCAATAGTTTTACATTAAACAGGATCACAACTGACCCGTGGAGTAGGCCTACTGGGGAAACCACGTTAAAAAAAACGCGCTAAGTACACTACCTCATAGGTGGCGTGGAAACGTGTGCATATTATGACGATAACAACTTTTATAACTTTTTGAATCGTTATATCTCAGAAACGGTGGCTCGTAAGAAAAAAAGTATTGATACATTTTTATAGATAATTTTATGATCTACAATTTTTGTCTGAGGTACTTTTATGATAAAACTTACCGTTTTGCTGAAAATCGCGAAAAACTCATTTTTTTGACCTTTGATCTTGAATATTTTTTTTTCCTTACAGGGGAATGATGGGGAACTTCTAGACATTGTTTATAATTATGTTTTGAACAACTTCACAGAAATTCAGCTTGTTGGGACTTTATGTAACTTCGAATGTCTAAATTGACCGGACTATTAATGTTTTTTTTAATTCACAAACTTAGTGCACACGATGTTCTAAATTCAATTTACTTTATCCTCTAGAGAATAAAAACGGCTTTTCCACTCAGATATTGAAGATTAAAAATACTCTTTCCGAGATGGTGGGATGAAAAAAATATTACACTCAAAATCATAATCAGTATTAAAATTAAAATCGGACTCAAAAACAAAATTAAAATCAATTAGTGGAGTGCCGTAAGATTTATACCTCGGAATCCAGGGCCGGTCAATGAATCTTCATAAAAACTTTTGGACTGCATTGGTAAAAGCCCAAATAAAGAAGTTAAAAAAAAAAATTGCGCGCTCTTCATTTTTTTTTTTTAATTTTAAAATGTACTGAAAATGAGAGGGACAAGGAAAGAAGAAATGTTTAGAGCTAATGAATAATATTTTCACCGTAGCTTTATTGTTAATTTATTAATATTTCGTAAAAAATAACGAGTTACAACAAAAAAAAATTAAAACGTATCTATCTAATACCTTTATACGAGCAATTCTTGTAATATAGTATTATCTGAATCTCGGATACGGCTCCAATGATTTTCATGAAATTTAGTATGCAGGAGGTTTTGGGGGCGATAAATCGATCAAGCTAGGTTTCATTCCCAAAAAAACACGATGTACCAAAACAACCAAGCAAATTTCGGTCATCCAGGTACTATACATTTTAACATTATTGGTGTATTGTTGGTGAAGGATTAGTACCGCTGCATCGCTGTCACCAAAGCATTCTAAATAAAAAACAATCCTGTGGATGCCCTGAGTTTAAGGCCTCCTGCCAGAGGCATATCTTACTTATATACATATTATTATAATTGCGAAAGTTTGATACTCGTCCACGCAAAATCTACTGAACGGATTTGGTAGAAGAATTTCGCTTGTTAAAGATGGTTTACAACCTGGATTAAAACGTAGTATACAATTTTACCTCGGTAGTATGATCCGCAGGGTCATTATCGAACTTTACGCGGGAGAAGCCGCGGTCATAAGCTAGTAACTGATATACTATAAGTGACTAATCGCTAAGTGCACCTCCTGTGGGGTTACGGAGCTCAAAGTAATAGGGAAACCAGTACACTTAGAAATAAGAAATACAGATATCCGTCATTCAGATCGCGCAGCCGCGGTCTGACCCTTGCTAGAGCCAGCCTGCGATGTTGAAACACTAGTATTAAACCAGCCCCTAAATAAACTCTCTCAGATTCAGCCTGTCCCTTTGCTGCCCCCCCCTCAGTGGCGTCCTAATGTATAGTACCACACGATCGAAATTTGCTTGGTTGTTTTGGTACATCGTGTTTTTTTGGGAATGAAACCTAGCTTGATCGATTTATCGCCCCGAAAACCCCCTGCATACTAAATTTCATGAAAATCATTGGAGCCGTATCCGAGATTCAGATAATACTATATTACAAGAATTGCTCGTATAAAGGTATTAGATACTATACGTTTTAATTTTTTTTTTGTTGTAACTCGTTATTTTTTTGCGAAATATTAATAAATTAACATTAAAGCTACGGTGAAAATATTATTCATTAGCTCTAAACATTTCTTCTTCCCTTGTCCCTCTCATTTTCAGTACATTTTTAAATAAAAAAAAAAAAAATGAAGAGCGCGCGAATTTTTTTTTTTAACTTCTTTATTTGGGCTTTTACCAATGCAGTCCAAAAGTTTTTATGAAGATTCATTGACCGGCCCTGGATTCCGAGATTTTACAATATTTATGCTTTACGGCACTCCACTAAATGTCAAATTAAAAATGAAAAACAAAATCAAAAGTAAAGTAAAAAGTTGCACTATTACGTACTCGACAAATAAGATGAGATTGATTTAAAGAATGCCCGCCCGCGTGGATGTCGGTCAAATTATATACTAAAACCTTCCTCGAGAACCACTCTATGCATTGGTGAAAAGACGTGCAGTCGTTTTTGTGTTTATCGCGAACAGACAGACAGACAGACGCGGCGCAGGACTTTGTTTTATAATATTCAGTGATAAGTAAGTCAAACTGTGCAGACAAAACGTCTCAAGACCACATCCTCAACCCGTCACTTATTAACCAACAACAGTAATTAAAGCTATACACAACCGTAACACAGTTACATCGTTCTTAACTGAATACAAACCGGACCGTATCACCGCGCAGTCCGTAACGTGATTACGGCGGCTGTCCGGTCCGGACACCGGGTGGACGCTGTGACAGCAGATAATTTCATTATACAACATATTATAATTTTCCCGTGAAACGTGATTGGTTATCGCACGAAAGCCGGTGTTGTGGTGAGGATTTTGATTATATTTTCGCTGACACGTGTTTTCCGTGTAATCAATCTTATTGTTCTTAATTTTTTCGGAATTGCATCCACCACTCTAGGCTTTCGATCACCTGGTGAAGGTTGCAGGGATCCGCTGGATGCGAGACGCACGGGACTGGTCAATGTGGTGACACTTGGGGGAGGCCTTTTTCCCGCAGTAGACGTCTTTCGGCTGAACTGATGATAATGATGATGATGAACCTAAAGGTTGACTGTTAGAAAATGTCTATAGCATCAAGTGCTCTGTGCATAATGTGTGTTCTAATTCAAATTCTTTATTGCAATCCATAATGTACATTTTCAGGTAATCTTCTTCTATATCTATCTATACATATAATAAATCTGTAGAAAAATCTTTTTTGTACATCGAAAATATTAAAAAAAAAAATTGTCAGGGTATTAAAGTATAACCAACAGAAGACATTTCCAGCATTTTTGGAATTTTTGTCTGTTTGTCTGTTTATCTGTTTGTCTGTTTCGATGACTAAGCATCACGTCAAATTTACGAAACAAATGTAGATAACTTTTATACATAAACTAGCTGACCCATGCAACTTCGTCTGCGTCACATAAATCAAATCATATCAACATAAATTGAGTTAAATCGTAACAAACAAAAAATCTTATCTTTCCTCTTTATAATATTAGTTTAGATTTTATTAAAGTTACAATTACTATAGGTATCTCTTACTGTTATATATACAGTAACACCTTGTACTTGTAAACATTATGGTGCAGTAAATATTTTGAATTTGAATTTCCCGGGGGCCAGAATCCCCACGTAGGGGCCTACATTGCGATGGAACGCGCGTCAGCCGGTTGCCGCACCGGACCGAACGAATCACTGCCGCGAGAGTATTTATTTTGTTGCGCGGATATTTTTACATTGCGGTCCGGCCCTGGTGCAAGCCATGGTCCGGGGCGAGGAGGAATGGGACGCCGTCGCCTCCTTCTGCGAAGCAGTGATGCTAGCGAAGGAGGTGGCGGAACGTGAGAGGGAGAGAACCTCTCGTCCCAGCCGCCGCGGGAGGCGCTCCGGGCGTCGGGGGCCACGTGATGGCTTCCGGCCACCGTAGACGCGGGCCTGTGGACGGTGAGTGATGGGTAAGCTCGCCGTCCGTCCGTCTTATGACGACGACAGGCCGTGTCGACGGCGCGTTCGTGTTCCACGCGCGCCTCAAAGAGATGTCAGCAACATGGAAGGGGCCCGCAAGGGCCGACGCCTGTCGAGGCTGCGGGTTGTCCGCAAGGGATACCGAAGCCTCGACATGAAGGGCGAAGAAGGAACATGGGTGGTTTTTAGTCAGTAGAAGTCTGACACTCCCTTTCGCTCTGCCCAAGAGCGGGAGGGGTTATTTGATGATTTCCCACCCCCAAAAAAAAAAAAAAAAAAAAGGGTAACCGCGGCCTCGACATGAAGGGCGAAGAAGGAACATGGGTGGTTTTTAGTCAGTAGAAGTCTGACACTCCCTTTCGCTCTGCCCAAGAGCGGGAGGGGTTATTTGATGATTTCCCACCCCCCAAAAAAAAAAAAAAAAAGGTATTTGTTTGAACTGTATAAAGTAAAGGGCACAAATATTCTATATTAAATTTCCGTGCTAACAAACACATTTATTTAGATATAGATTAATACCATAAGGGTTAAATAAGCTTCGCAAACTATCTTTCATTTTAACCAAAAATTGTAATAGTAAAAAAAGGTTATAGTGAGTCAATCTTAAAAGATAGACATATGCTGTCGCGGACTTTTTTTTAGAACTTTTAAAGAGGAACAATTCCACCATACACAATATTTGCGTAAATTAAAACGTTTTCGCAGCGCACGCAACGGAAGCTCTCAAAAACGAAATATTTTTCCCGTTTTTGCAACATTTTTCATTTATGCTCAGCTCCTTTTGGTTGTAGCGTGATGTTATATAGCCTAAAGCTTCCCTCGATAAATGGACTATCCAACACAAAAAGACTTTTTCTATTCCAACCAGTAGTCCCTGAGTTTACCGCGTTCAAACAAACAAACAAACAAACAAACAAACTCTTCAGCTTTATAATATTAGTATAGATATTGTGCGTAACTTGGGCTATTACTTAGTCTTTGTTTCATCGTAATCGGTGCTCTCTATCAAAAGATATATGCATTTATAGTTTTCAAGAAGAACTTATCATTATGGTCAAGAATGAGACAAGCAACGACATCTATTGAACGAATATGGTACTTATTAATAAATGCCTTCACAAGATAACTTTAAATAAGTAATGATAGCAAAAGGTACGTAGATATTAGTCTAAATGACGCTGTTTTCAAAATCTACAAAGCCTAAACCCTATAGTGTGTTTGATCGCTCTTTTTTAGGGTTCCGTAGTCAACTAGGAACCCTTATAGTTTCGCCATGTCTGTCTGTCTGTCTGTCTGTCCGTCCTCGCTTAATCTCTGTGACCGTTAGCACTAGAAAGCTGAAATTTGGGACCAATATGTGTATCAATCACGCCGACAAAGTGCTAAAATAAAAATTGGAAAAAAATGTTTTATTAGGGTAGCCCCCCTATATGTAAAGTGGGAAGTGTTTTTTTTTTTAATTTTAACCATAATGTGTGATATATTGTTGGAAAGGTATTTAAAAATGAATAGGGGTTTACTAAAATAATTTTTTGATAATGTCAATAATTTCGGAAATAATCGCTCCAAAAGTAAAAAACAAAGCGTCCCCCCCCCTCTAACTTTTGAACCATAAGTTTAGAAAATACGAAAAAAATCTGAAAAGTAGAACTTTATAAGGACTTTCTAGGAAAATTATTTTGAACTTGGATGGAAACAACAGATGGAAACTGCAGTTAACCAATATAATTTGGTCCCTGAATCGTATGAGCGCCTATACAATCCAGAGGTCAAGTTTCATTTGCCCGTATTTTTTTTTTAACTTCGTTTACATAATATTTTTATATACTATACTATATTATATAACTATACTACGGAACCCTACACTGAGCGTGGTCCGACACGCTCTTGGCCGGTTTTTAGCAGTTTATCTTCGTCTTCGACAGATGGCGTTATTCATTTGATGTCATTTTCTAAACCGCGGTGTTATTAAATAAACATATGTTTCATGAATAGTGAATAGTCAACAAATAAAGATTTATCAATTACACAGTATAAAAATACTATTTTTTTTAAACTAAATTAAAATTGGATAAAATCCACGGCATATTTTGTTTGTACCGTGTGGGAATCGAACCTGCGACACGCAGTGCTACTGTTAATCGTCCAGCCACTGCACCAAACATGTCTTTATATAGATGTGGTGTGTTGTTAGCCCTATGTGTCGAGGCCGCGGTATTTCTTTCGAACAACCCGCAGCCCCGACGGGCGTCGGTCCTTGGGAGCCCTTCAATGTTGCTGATATCCCTTTGAGACGCGCGTGGAACACGAACGCGCCTCCATCGTCATAGGACTGACGAACAATTAACTAGCCCGTTACCCGTTCACAGGCCCGCGCCTACGGTGGCCGGAAGCCATCACGTGGCCCCCGATGCCCGGAGCGTCTCCCGCGGCGGCTGGGAAGAGGGGTTGTGTCTCTCTTACGTTCACCTCTTTCGCTAGCATTACTGCTTCGCAGAAGGAGGTGACGGCGTTCCATTTCAGATTCGATGTCCCAGACTCGGTACAGGTACCTCTTGAAACAGCCTCTAATCCCCCCTTTTTTGTGGTTCGTAAATTATCAAATGACTCATCCCGCTCTGGGCGGAGAGGAAGAAAGTGTCAGACTTCTACTGACTAAAAACCACCCACGTTTCTTCTTAGCTCTTTGTGTTTCGGGGCCGTGGTATCTCTTGCGGACAACCGTCAGCCCCGGCAGACGACGGCAGCAACAATTAAGGGGCCCCAAAGGACCCCTTAATTGTTGCTGACATATCTTTGAGGCGCGCGTGGAACACGAACGCGCCAACGACAGTACCTGTCGACTATAATGTACCCGTTTCAAATTTCTTCAAGATCCGTTCGGCCGTTCTGACGTGGTTGATTAACAAACACCCATCCATCTAAACTTTAGTATTAGACATAGTCAGTACTTTGCATTACCCTCTTCTTATTTTCTACAGCGGCAGTAAGTTAACGCAGGGCAATGATTTAACGTACTTTTATCTAAGCGACGCATTTTAGTTTCCGACAAGCACGCGAACGAAGTCGCGGGCACAGCTAGTAGGTAAAATAATTCTAGACACACTTATGGACCCTGTCGGGCACAGCAAATATATATATAAGTAGAGAGTATAATATAAGAATATATAAGTAGATATAGTGTTTGTATTGAAGTAAACAATTACAGATTTAAACACATCACAGTTGGGGAACAATGCGTTGTGTCAGTTAGAGTTTCACGGAACGTTTTGCTAATCCATACACGGACATAATTTTTATGAAGGCTCATCATCATCATCATCATCTACCTAGCTTTTTCCCAACTATGGATCTATTCCCAGTGTAAGCGAATACCGCTGAATACCAGTATTTTACATGGAACGACTGCCTGTCACATAGGCAGTCCTTCCATGTCATTTCACAGTTCCACATCCCAATTAGTATTGGGTAATAGGATACCCCTTGGGGTAAGACTGCTTGTCATACTTTCGGGAAAGCCACTGACTACCTGTAACGACTGTTATACTACAACTGACAGCCTGAACCAACGGTTAACCAACGCTGACTATAGGCTTATGCTCACGGGTTTCACCATTAGGGTGAGCAACTTGGGCGTTAGTGTAGGTGCACCTTTTTACAAATTAGAAAAACGTTTTGGAATTTCATAATAATATTTGTGAAAGTAACGTATAAGGGTGAGCCAAACGAGCGTAATTTTGTGAGTCATGAGTCGCAGGATTTCGGTCGCAGAAATTTTGCTGCGTTAGTCTAATTTTAGTATTGTTTGTGTATTTAAACTTTGACATTGATTTTAATTTTTGATTTCAATTTTGACATTGATTTTAATTTTAATAATGTTGATTATGATTTTTTTTTTTATATTTTATTTTGACATTGATTTTTAGTTTGATAAAGAGGTATGGATTCTGATATCAGAAATAAAGAATTATTATTATTATTATTAGGGTTTCATAAAAGTCCTATTTGATTCACAAAGCGACGCAAAATGAGTTCTTCTGCGCTCGTCTGGATCCGAATAGAATTTCTGCCGGGCAGAATTTCTGCGACTCACGACTCACAAAATTACGCTAGCTTGGCCTCACCCTTATACGTTACTTTCACAAATATTATTACGAAATTCCAAAACGATTTTCTAATTTGTAAAAAGGCGCACCTACACTAACGCCCTAGTTGCTGCACCGTGAAAAGCGCCTTTATACCACATCACATAGACCGCCATGGTCTGAAGGGTCACATTTTATGGGCAATTCCGTTCGGTAATCGTCGCCATTACGCTCGGATATCTTCGGCGGTAAGCAGACGGGTCGGGGGTACTTTTGTTTTATAACGCACTCAAATTGCAGTTGCGAAGGCTGATACAGATTTGGGCGTTTTTAAAAGTGTAATAACAGTGAAAGAAAACTCCATAAGGAAGCCGGTACATCCTAGAATCAAAATTTCAGAGATATGTTGCATCTGCCAATCCCTACTGGGACCGCGTGGTGGCCTATAGTGCACTGGCTTGAGTCCCAGCAGTGGGAACCTTACAGTCTGATTATTCTTATTATACTATACCATAAATATCATATTGTTTTTTTTATATTTATATGTATAAAATATCGAAACTATGAAAAATCAAAGCATTCTAAGAAAACGTTTTTGTACTAACTCTCTGATCTGTAACTATATTGCGGTCAATTATATTGCGATCAACTGTAATAGAACTCATCATCTTCCTGCCGTTATCCCATTCTATTTGGGGTCGGCGCAACACGTTTTCTTCTTCCATTCTTCCCTGTTACACGTCAAGGTGGCGTTTATTCCTTTCTCATTCATATCATTCCTCACACAATCGATCCATCTTTTCTTTGGCCTTCCTCTCCCTCTCCATCCATCAATATTTATATCAATCACTATTTTAGTCACATGTGTTTCATCCCTCCTCATTACATGACCATACCAAGATAAACGACTTCATTTCAATTTTTCTGTAACAGGTGCCACTTTCAAACTTCCTCTAATATACTCTATCAACTGTAATGGAACTAATGAGACTAATTTTATTTTGCATTTAAAACAGAATGCCAGTTCCATGGAAAGAACTACTGGGAGAATAAACTCAGTAGTACCAGATAATGGAACTACACAATAAGTTTTACAACTTGCGCATAACCAGTAGTTTTACGACGTGAGATGAACTTCATGCATTCTCATATTATAAAACTGTGTCGATATCACCTTTCTCATCACGTTTATAAGCCATTTAAAGTTATTTTTCGTTTAACTGGGGATTTTGATAGATTATTTTTATTATATGGAGAAATATTTCGGAGGTTAAATTATGTTAAGCAATGATTTTCAACTTAGATTAAGCATATAAATACTGATGATTGAACCAGTCGCCACATTCGCTCTATATTGCATCTGTTCGAAGCAAGGGCGGATCACTTGTTAATTATATACTTAAAAAGAAAATGTCCATTAATCATGTTACTAGAAACTTATCATTCAATAAGCCCTTTTTTTTGGAGGATGAGAAATCATCAAATGACTCTTTCCGCTCTGGGCAGAGCAGTAGGGAGTGTCAGACTTCTACTGACTAAAAACCACCCATGTTTCTTCTTAGCCCTTTGTGTCCGGGGCCGCGGTATCGCTTTCGAACAGCCCGGAGCATTTATTAAGCCCTCAAGTTAAGTCTTCACCGTGTGCTCATGCTAGGGCCTAAGTACCACTTAGAAAGACTTGAGTAAAGCTAGCCTAAAAATTATAAGGATTATACATTTCATAATAGTCTTTTTATCAGGAAAACCTCCTTAATTTACGTCTGAATGAGGAGTAAGATCTCTCCCGAGGGTCCGAGGGCTTTCGAAGAGGATTATGTAAAGCCGACGGGGATTTGGTACAAGCCTACCTTATTTATCGAAAATAATGTCAGGAGGTCTTGGAAATTGAGAATACACTGAATGCGTGATAGATTTGCGTTTTGATATCGAATACTATGTTAAATATTTTATTACTAAAGGATATTCAACAATGCAAAAATACCAAACATGTTTATTGATTATGAGAGTAAACTAACTATGTACATTAATTAAAAACTAATAAATAAACTAACAAGAAACTATAAAAGGCATCAAAAAAGTGCTCCTCAACGCTGTCAGCCGGTAATGTGCCCAAAAGACTGCTGGCATTGCCACGTTGTATGGCAACACAGCCTCTGGCCAAGATAAAAGCCAGCCCTTGGATCACGAGAAGCGTCAACTAAGCGGTTTGAATACTCCTTTTATTTAAAAAATAGGATTATCATTATCATCATTCATCATTCTCCTTCCCTTATCCCAATTTACTTCAGGTCGGCGCAGCATGTCTTCTTCTTCCAAACTTCTCTATTACTCGTCATGTCAGCAGTCACCTCCTTTTTAACCATATCATTCTGCACACAGTCGGTGGCGGTGGCGTAAAACGAGTGATGTACTTGTAAAACAAATTGCTTATGCAGGCACGAATATCTGTAATTCACAAAAATAATGATAGTGACGTGATAAGAAATAAATCATCTCATCGGCCCAGCCCGCCTAATTTTGGTAAATAACTATTGTGCATGTGTTATAAAATTCGTAAAATTATATATTACAGGCAAATAAACGAAAATAATTAATAAAAAATTCTATGCATTTTCCTTTCTTAGAATTTCACATCAAGTTTTTATTAAGACTTTTTCATTCAAATATAATAATAATGATGTTTATTCTGTAAATTAATTATTACATGTTTAGTTTATTATTGACCATCGATACGTGTACGTGCCTTGTGAATGAATGATCAATGTATTTTAACAGAAACGACCCTAAAATTAACCATGATATTCTCCGTAACGTCCCGAGTTCACCTGGATCCAAAATATGTGTCACACTGTTATCTTCCGTTTCCACGTGATCGGGCGCCGCCCGCGCGGAAGCACTTGTTCTACTCACCTCGGCTCCCGCACACAATGCCGTGAATGTATGGATGGGAACCCTAATGGAGTTCCATGCGATGAGAGCTGATGGACTCATCTATTTCGGAACAATCGTGATTTATAAAATTATATTTTAGAGTAGGTACCTGAGTATTGTGTGGTATGAGAGTTACGTGACTTAGAAAAGTGTAACACCGAATAACACATCCCCATACGAATACGAAACACTCAACAACGAATGCACGCAATCTCGAAAAATTTAACAACGAATGCACGCAACCTCGAAAAATTTAACAACGAATGCACGAAACCCCGAAAAACTGCCATGCGATCTCGCATAACTAAATCTCTAATCCACCTATTCGAAACACTTACAACGAATGCATGCTACCTGTAATATCTCAATAGGATAACTCCTAAAAATTTTGATTATTTAACTTGATTGGTGAGGTTGGAAGCATTGAGATAAATTCATTTATTCAAACAAGGGTAAGAATCAGCACATTTTTAACGCCTAAATGACAAAAGCTGTTCACCAAAAATACGTAATTATTTTAGACCTTAACACGATTCCAGATCTAATTACCACAGTGTGGTTATAGAGTCTGTACTTTGGGGTGGGAGTGGAAATTTAAAAATGATAAACTTTATGAAATTCACTCTTGGCCCCCGGGGGCCGAGTGTGGACTATAGTTAGGGGTCGAGGGGCCGAGAGTGGACTAAACCTTATTTATAAGCAAGCCGTCTTACGAGGGGTGTAGCAATAAAAAATAAGACAGAAGTATAACAAATTAACTTACCTAGGCTATAGAGTGTGAGCACACATTTGAGGGCTTCAGTGACCGATGAAAATTTTAAAATTAACTATTTTCACTAGGAAAATATGCGTCGAAAACGACCAATATTCAGTTTTATTAATCCCCGACGCACAAACGACGGGGTGTTATAAGTTTGACGTGTCTGTGTGTGTGTATGTGTGTCTGTCTCTGGCATCGTAGCTCCCGAACGCATGAACCGATCTTTATTCTGTTT
This sequence comes from Diarsia brunnea, assembly GCA_949774965.1. Taxonomy (NCBI): domain Eukaryota; kingdom Metazoa; phylum Arthropoda; class Insecta; order Lepidoptera; family Noctuidae; genus Diarsia; species Diarsia brunnea. The sequence goes on from OX459002.1 coordinate 20,674,781, forward strand.
TTTTTTGTTTGAAAGGTGAATTAGTCGAGAGTGTTCTTAGCTATGTTTGATGAAAATCGGTTCAAGATGGCCGCCGCCACAAAATGACGGATTACATATTTTTTCACAACTTTATCAATATGGGTATCAAATGAAAGGGTTTGATTAGTAGAATATTATGTACACTATGACAAATTTCAAATCCAAGATGGCCGATTTAGATATAGATTAATACCATATGGGTTAAATAAGTTTCCCAAAAATAATTGACTCGGGGTTTTTCTAAATTTTTAATTTGTACTTGTGTTGCGAGTCATGGGCGGAACAGGGGATCTAAAATGGCCACTTTAGTAGATCATAATAATATATGAATTGCGTTAAATTTGGTAAAATGGACCAGTCATAATAGTAACTGCGTCTGTGACCATTTTACAAATTTTAACGCAATTCATAATATTTTCTGCTAAAGTGGCCATTTTAGCCAACGTTTATAAATGTGACGTAGACCGAAGCAACGTTAAGTAAAGATACCCTTTCTTTTTTTGAGGGTCATCAAATGACTCCTCCCGCTCTGGGCAGAACGGTAGAGAGTGTCAGACTTCTACTGACTAAAAACCACCCATGTTCCTTCTTAGCCCTTTGTGTCCAGCCCACGGTACCTTTTTCGAACAACTAGCAGCCCCGACGGGAGGTAAAGGTACCCTAGCATTTCGATACGAGTTCCAGACATGAGAAAATAATAAACTTCCCAAAAACACCTTTAGCCATTCTCCTGAATTTCGCTGTAATAAATAAATAGCAAGTTCTTAGTCGGTAAATATTAATTGTTAACAGGATCAAGCAATTAGGCCGGTAGGTAAATATTTACTGAACGGAACGGTTCCATCGTCAACACGCGATATCTCGACGAGGTATCGATGACAGCGGGTAGCGGGTAGCGGAGTGTTGGTAAGGAGTAAGCGTGGTTGGAGAGAATCATGCAATTATTATTGTAAACTTAAGGTATTTTTTTTAAATTACGCCTTGTATAATGAGGTTATACAAAACACTCTTTTTTTTTGGGGCAGTCGTGTAAAAAATAGTACGCATAGTTTGTATTTATAATAACGTACAGTTGTCAAAGTCGCTCACAGATTGTGTTTTTTGTAAATAAACTAAGTATCCCCGTGATTGTAAAAATGATGGTTGATTACTTGAGTTTTCTCTTACTTTACAATAAATCAATGAGCTGGATTCTACGTACTTCCTTTTTATTTTATTAACAAGCGCGAAAGAGACTTTTATTATACATAATCATGCTACTCGCCCCGCTAATGTACCCGCCCCGCTAGACGCTGTTACCCAGACCTCTGCCTTCAAAGTTAAAGGGATGGTAATTTGGTTGTTGATAACTATAGTTTATCTGTTGGTTGTTAATCGTTCGTAATGGTATTAATGGGGCTGTATCGGTAAATTATGCTTTTGTTATGTTCCGAGTTTCCGGCTTGTAAATGTTTTTGTCTGAAACTCTCCGAGGTACAACAACCATTACGTTTCGGTAGCTATAAATAATACCAAATAAACTCACTTTTCGTATCTGTCTGTGTCGCCGCTTAGATTTTCAAAACTAGATATACTTACTTTTATATTGTTGCTAGTTTTGACTGTAATTTCTTCCGGAAACGAAGAAATCTCGATGTTTTTTTATCAAGTCGTGAAAATCGCGCGAAGTATCTTTGCTTATTAGAAATTGTAATTAGACTGTATTACAGGTAAGAATAGTGTCGAAAAATATTGTAAAACAAGCCAGTATAGTCAAAATCATTTTTTTAAACAAGCGTTTAAATACAGACGTGTTCGTGTGTCTTCTTATTCGTTTTAGAAAAACCTTTTTAAAAGAAGCTACGTAGCTATCTTTGGGAATCCGCCATATTGGATCACTTAGCTAACCATTTTTATCCAAACTAAACGTGTATGCAAAACTTCAGCATAATTTGTAGGCGGTAAAGGTATAAAAATAATTTGCAAAATTTGACCTAAACAAACAATACAAGTTAAAAAGTAAAAGCTTGTTTAATATATTCCGTTTTTGCTTTCAAGCCCCAGTTTCAATAGATAGAAGCCAAAGGCGGTATCGTATCGGCAGCAGTGACCGACTCAATCAGTGGCCGTCAGCATCATGTCACCGCTCTACGTCGTGTCGTATCGACAGACTAGTTTCACGCGTCACTGGTGCCTCTAAGGAATTTCACTACATATGTGCTGGATGTACAATAATGGATAATTGAATACACACACAATATATTGATTGAGTCTTCTGAGTTTGTTTCGGTGTGTCGTTTCAGATTGGAAACACTGAATTTTCTTAGAAATCTAACTATAATGTTTGCTAAACTATAGAAACAAATTATTATCTGTCTGTCTGTATATATAAAATGCAAATCTGACTGACTGCGGATCAACGCACAGGCCAACTTAGGGCTAGAAACTTAAAATTTCGCACACGTATTCCTCTTAAGACGTAGGTATCCACTAAGAAAGGATTATTCGAAATTCAACCTCCAAGGGGGTGAAACACCCGTCTGCGGGTTGTTCGCAAGAGATACCGCGGCCTCGACATGAAGGGCTAAGAAGAAACATGGGTGGTTTTTTGTCAGTAGAAGTCTGACACTCCCTTTTGCTTTGCCCAAGAGCGGGAGGGGTTATTTGATGATGAAAAAAGGGGGTGAAACAGGAGGTGAAAGTTTGTATGGAAAATCGTCATTTTTGATATTTCCGACAAACACGCAGCGAAGCCGCGGGCAACGTTAATGTTATCAATAACAATTAATCGTAAGAACAAAGTTATCATCAATAACACATCGAAACTACGACGTGAAATAGATTATACGAAAGAGCATAGTTTTTCTTTTAACAATGATTATTCCCGTTAGTAAAAGAAATGTACATTTGTACTGTTCTCCTGAGCCCTGTTGGGGCAATTGTACCATTAATTAGTAAGGTTCGGCTTTGTGTTGTCTTTCTCAATAAATTGACGCACCTGTGTTTACGAAAGTTTTAGTGGTCCCAGGTGTCTCGTCTCAGCAACATTCAAGTAAACTATAGATGCATGTTGTAGGACCAGAGCCATCACTTGTTAATTAGTCAAAAGAACAGCCCAGTGGGTACTATTATGTATTCTGTGCCAGTGGTACCAACCCGCAGTGACTTCCACCAGGATGTCATGTGTCTGTCTTCAAATTTTTGGCCCATAGACTAGCCAGTTTCCTCTTTATGTATGCCTTCAACGTTTTAAGAGTATTTGTGATGGAATAACTTACAAAAAGTGAGGTTGCCTGTCAATGACATAGAATTTTCTGAAATTCTGTATTTTATATTGATCCCATAAATGGAAAATAAAGCGGTAGTAGATAAGGGGCGCATAACATTTTACCAACTTCAGGTTATCACAAACGCATAAGTTTTGATAACATGTTAAGCGGCTATAAACAATACAATCTTGAAGTTACTTTCCAACATTTTATTATTGAAACTACATTAAGTGCATATGACGACTATCTCGAGTCGTAAAACTTTTGGAAATAAAAATATAAATGTCGTGTCACGTGTGATAGCGCATCACTATACAAGAATTTTACTCTTCTTGTTTGTTTAGTGGGAACTATAATTGTTAGATGACCTTCGTGTTTTATTATGTTTCAGATGAAAAACGAGCTAACGGTCGTCGTCGTTTTAAAAAAATTACAATATCAGAAATTCAGAAGCGTCGCCGTCGCGTTGCCAAAACAAACATGAAACTGAAAAGTAAAACACACCCAGACGCAGATGCAAAGCTCTCTAACCAAAGGCTGGTTAAGCATATTTCATTAAATTACTGGAGCTGAGACATTCTAGCTTATCATTTCTTATTACTTGGTGACTATTTGAGTTTGAACAAGTTGCTCTTTTAACCGACTTCCAAAAAGGAGGAGGTTCTCTATTCGGGTGTATGTTTTTTTTAGTAATGCTATTTAAAAGCAACTACTACTGCCCACGACTCACAATGGTAAGTGATTGCTATTAGCAGCCTTTTAGGGACAGGTGTACCTAAAAGGTGGTGTGCATCAGTCAACGGCGACTGGTGGACATTAGTCCAGTTAACAGTGTTACTGTAAACTTAACCGCATAAGTTCTCCACAAACACAGGTTAATTGACATCTTGAGTAGATTCGCACGTGAACCTGAAGGCAATAGTTAGCAGAATATAAAACCCAGTTATCAATTCTTCAAGCAGTTATTATGGCAGCAATAGAAACTTTATTGGTTACTGGTAAAAACACCATATTTTTATGGTGATAAAGTTTATGGCGAAATAAAAAGGGTTTACAGTTTAATGTTCAAGCGAGCGGTTTCTTTGCTGAAACGTATTTATTTTTAAATTATATTCTATACTCGTATTTACGACTCAATTGTTTTATCGATTACCTTTAATGTGAAGGCTGAGGTTTAGTGAGGTTCTAACAAGACAGAAAAGGGCTAAGTTTCACAAACTATTGTATCAGCCACCTAGTCATAAAGATATTTATAAAAAAAATGTGTTTAACATGTGTATTGTAATTTATAATAATATTCCAAATGAATTAAAATTGTTGCAGGGTACTGTATTTAAAAAAAAATTACAGAGTGGCTACAAAATTATTGTTTCTATAGCATTAAGGAATTTATGGAACTTAAAAAATAATGTTAATGATAAATGAATATGAATGATTGATGTTAAAATAATTTAATAATGATTCTAATTGTATGATAATTTGACACAAATAATTGTAAGGAGATAATTTGCACGCTTGCATGCAGGCAGTATACAATGACTTTTAGGATTTAAGATCTTTCCCTATGATTTTGATGTATTTTTTGGCAAATAAACAATTTTGATTTGATTTGAAGCACCTGTGCTTATTTGATTTGTGTATAAGTGATGGAGTTGGCAAATGGATAAATAATTTTACAGAAAAAATGTCTTGGAATATAAAATACTTACTTACCTAGCAAAGAAACTGATATCACCCGACTTAGGGAGGAAGAGAAAAAAGAAAATACAAAATGGGATGTTGACATTGATTGAACGTGAATACCAAAAATATCGCTTCAAATTACTTCGATTTAGATAACAACAAATACTTTTATTCTAGTAAAGAAACAACCACGCTGAGTTTACGAGGTTCGCAGTGTAAGTTACAACTTGCGTGTCGACTTACGTCTCCCAACACGAGTTTCTCATTCCAAATGACGTTTCCAATCACTTAAAATATTCCCTAAAGTTCTAGCCAAAAAATATTCCTGAAACGAAAACGTTGTAGAAAGTAAAATGGGGCAGTAAATAAAGTCGCCACCATAAAGCGGCAGTAAATGATGTAACAATGGGGCCATCCGCCGTAATCAAGCGATTCGGCTTCCATTGCTGGGTGTGGCCGCAACCAAAGTTATTGATGTCTGTGTTGCCGGGTGATGGTCACCGCTGACTGTTCTTTCACACTGACCGTGTTGTGCACTATTTGTAAGGATCAGCCAAACAGTAATTGGTGTGGACAAATTGTGAATTGGCGGACACCGGACACTGACTGATACTCTAGTAGGTCTCTACTGGTTTGATCGAATCTTCGATCGAAAATTTCTTTAATTATCATTTTTTTATGTGTTCAGCTTTGTAAGTTAAAATATTATGGCATTGATAGCTAGACAAATACACAAGGTCCGTCATTCCATGTCCCAGTTGGGCGCCAATAAAATTATTCGTTAATTGTTAGATCGACAGCTTAGTTCACATGGTTTTGTACACATTTGAGTCTTCTGTTTAGCAAATAAACGAACGTACCATTTACTTTCCTTTCTTTTTTATGGGTATAGTTATCTAAAACTTGGGACAAGAACGGGAGACCTTTTTATAAGCTTTTTTAAAAAGAAGCCTTAATTTTTTAATTAACCGACAAAAGTGGCTCAGTTTATTAACGAACTTATAAAAATAAACTTTATACAGAAGGCTCTATATTTGTTTGGGCCTTTTTAATAAACCAATGAACCGACACGAATCATAATAGGCTTAGGCCACTGGAGCCGATAGGCTGTTCCTTGTAAAAATACTCCGCCTTTGATAACCGGTATATGTGGAAAACATCAAAATAAACATCGGCCTAATTAAAAAGGTACAAAAGTTTAAATATACCTTTTATTTTGTTACTGAAATAGATAGCAATGTTCTTGTATTATTAGATTGATATTCTCTCGTCTTCGTATCAAGTATCTTCATATATATTGTGTACATGTCTTGTTTTAGTTTCTACTAGTTTTTGACCGCGGCTTCGCTCGCGTCACTGATATTATAATACTTCGCCCGCGTGGATGTCGAAAAATATCCCAACAAACTTTCATACTTTATTTAACTCCCTTAGAGGTTGAATTTCGAACAAAATATACGAAAACCTTTCATTGGAAACAGCATGAAAATCGGTGCAGTCGTTTTTGAGTTTATCGCGAACAGACAGACGCGGTGGAGGACTTTCTTTCATAATTTGTGGTGATGTCGTGTTAGTGATGAAGTATATCAAGTAAAGAAATAATAATATCTCCTTATTATTTCACTTTTCCCTACAGTGGCCATTATATAAATCACAAACCAATGAGTATTTCTGATAATAAGTATTCGCTCTGGGGCAACGATAATTAGGCAGCTTGTTTCATGAGTTAACACTAACGAAATATGCCTTTCGTAATTAATTATATGGAATATATTCTGTTATGATTCGTTTAATTTACCTCAAGCAGTACATTCAAGGACAATTGATAATAAAAGAAAGCAAAAATATCAAGAGAAAATGTTTGTATTGTAAGTTTGGATGTAGGGGGAACTATTGATTCGATTCCGAAACTTCTTTCATTAATTGAAAGCTGAATTATCCCTGATTGTCATGCGGTATATTAGAACGTTTCTGAAGAATAAATGCCAACCGAAACCGTGGGCAGAAGTTAGTTTTAATAAAACTAAACGTACCGCGATGTTCTCGTCATTATCCTTTTATTGCAACTCGTTGAGCAAATGGGCGTCCGATTCAGGATGTTAGTTCGTTGTTTGCGTCATAGATGGCGCTTCAGTACTTTTTTTGTAGGGTTTTTCTTTTTTCTGTAGGGTTTTTGGTGCTATGCAACTACAATACTATTAACAAAGTAAGTAAGTTTACCAATAACATTCCATGGTTCTTACAGATTAACAAACAAAAAAAAACTTATTAACTTTTTTATAAAATCTAAAAACGTACTAAAAGTAAATTAAGGGAAAAAAAAATCGTTTAATTTTACTAACATCACTACTTTGTAAACCAAGATATTCTGTACGAAATATAGGCTTTTTTTATTTTAAGGACATTAAACAATAGCCAACTGCATACTCATACATTGCGATGACGTCACGGCAAGTTTGTGTGTAGTCACCTTAACAGTGCGTTTGGCTCTGTATTTCGTAATTAGGTTCCCTTGCGTCTGCCACGGTGTGTTCATCACGCTATGTTCTGCTTATTTGCATTTTATAGGTGGGGATGATGGTGGCAGTATACAAGTCACAACTAGCTAATTTGAATAACCGTAAACCTGGAAAGAGGTTCCCATTGTTTTTAATTTTACCCTGAAATCGCGTAAAGCTTACATTGCTATGTTTGTAATAACTCGATAAAATGTATGGAACAATTGATTATTTTTAACATTTCTGGATTTAGTCTTATTGTGTCCATTCAATGACGTGTTTGCAGTTATTTCAAATGCAGAGACAGACCAAATATCTCGTGATTTTGAATATGCTCCTGATCCAAAAATCTCTAAGGATAGCTAACTAGAAGGACCTTGGTATAAACAACCATGATCATCATCATTTCAGCCAAAAGACGTCCACGCCCTCCCCAAGTGTCGCCACATTGACCAGTCCCGTGCGTCTCGCATCCAGCGGGTCCCCGCAACCTTCACCAGGTCATCGGTCCACCTAGTGGGAGTCCTTCCAACGCAACGTCTTCCGGTTCGCGGTCGCCGCTCCAGAACTTTTCGGCCCCATCGGCCATTCGTTCTGCGAGCAATGTGCCCTGCCCACTGCCACTTAAGTCTGGCGAACAACCATGATACAGAATCATTTTCCTGCTCCTTCATCTCATTGAAAATAATGTTAAGGAAAAAGGGTGACATACGGTATTCCTTCAGTAAAGTCAGACCAATAAAGCCGTCAATCAAATTCCACCATAATTTAGTCACACTTCCAAACGACGAAGATCAGCATCTGCGACTCTCGAACATAACGCCCCATTCACAACCTCGGACGATGGCGACTTTAAATAATAACATCCACGCACGTAAGTTATTTCCTCGGACGGTTCCGTGAGAATATTTCGGTGGCTCGTGGTATATAGTACACAACTTATACCAATACCTACTCGTCCTAATGTGAAGGTCAGTTGATGATTTTGTCGAAATCGTCTGTCGTCTGTCTCACATTATGAATCAATGAATATGAGCACACCTTTCTAATACATGTTGTATGCTTAATTTGATTTTTCCGCAGTCGCAGTCGCAAAACGCTTGAGACTGAACGCGTGTAGTTCTTGGGCAAGCGGTAAAGGCGTCAACACACACGCGGCCCGCGCATACCCGCGTTTTATAGTCACAATCATGTTTATAGCTCGCGTGATTGCTAGACGCGTTAACTCGCGAGTAAACGAGAAAGCAATAAGGGGATAAGCTTATGGGAATGTGTGAAACGATAGAGATTTGATGTCGAAACGTCTTAATAGGAACTTAGGAAGGCAATGTTGTTTGCTAGCTAGGGTACTGTGTTAATGTTCAGGGTAGAAGAGGAGATTTCGTTTTCTTTATTCCGATGTTTTGTAGATTTTTAACTTCGTGAGGACAGTGGCTCGAAAGTCTTACAACCAGTCTTACCAAATGGTATCGTATTACCCAGTACTTATTGGGTTGTGGAGGCTCCATGTAAAAATAAAACCGACTTCAAAAACACAAAAAAGTGAAAAATAACTTTAGCTTCTGAAGTCGGTGACTTTTGTTTGTTTTATTCAGTTTTTTTGTCACCGACTTCAGAAGCTAAAGTTATTTTTCACTTTTTTGTGTTTTTGAAGTCGGTTTTATTTTTTGCAAAAAAGTTTTTTTATTTTCCCATTTTTAGTTGTAATATCCTTTACAAATATTTGATATTCATTAATTTTACGTTGTTAACAATACATGTCACGGTAATAGGCTTATCCGCAATAAAATGGAACTTAACATACCTAACTCTCGAAATCTGGGCGTTCTGTACACATCTGCGTACCCCGTCAGATCATACAGGCGTGATGGTAAGTTAAGATGTTGCGTAAACAACAAACATCCAAGCGATTGCAGCAATCACGACAGATTTGCCGTCTATTTTTGAAGAGTTCTATTGTATATCTCCGAAGATCAGGATCAGATCTTCACCAAATTGAAATGGGACCACTTCAGGAGTATACTCTTTCAAATAAAAAAAAAAATTGAGAATCGGTTCTCAAATGGAGGAGAAATCAGGTAACATACATAAAAAAAAAAAAAAAAAAAAATACATACACACGAACATAGAACCTCCTCCTTTTTTGAAGTCGGTTAAAAATACTGGCATTCAGCTGTATTCGGTTAGACTGGAAGCCGACCCCAACATGGTGGGGTTTTGTGCGAGTGAGTATGGGTATGTTGATTTACATAACATAACATCATGTCTGTAATCGTAGTTTATTGTTTAATTTTCTGTTCTCTAACATTATTACTTCGTGAAGATTGGCACTAAATTAGTATCTAGGTATTATGTAACAATTTACATTTAAATGACTAGCCGTAAGGTGAATGTTCTACAATAATAAACGCTATTTGACGAGAGTAATTACTTTTTGGAATTAATTTCTATTCAATACTTGGATCGTATTAATAGTCTAGTGAATAAATTAATCGAAAATGTGAACCATTCAATTTAACCCTTTTTATTTTTTTTTGGCGGGTGGAAAATCATCACATAAGTCCCGCTTTTGGGCAGAGCGGTAAGGAGTGTCAGACTTCTACTGACTAAAAACCACCCATGTTCTTTCTTAGCCCTTCATGTCGAGGCCGCGGTATCTCTTGCGAACAACCCGCAGTCATTCAATTTAACCCTTCAGTGCACATGGATTTCAGTATCTACAGTATTTTATTTAGCCCATTGCGATGTTTTCTCTTTAATTTTAATATTGCAAATAAAAATAAAAATAATGTATAATATCTACCAAAGAAAGGAAAAGAGCTCTTGGAAGGAATTGGGGGAGGCCTTTGCCCAGCAGTGGGACAGAGCAGGCGAAAGAAAAAAAAAAAAATCTACCAAAAATACAGATCATCTAAAACATGGCAGAATCACGTAAACGCACGTCAAATTCATGTTTAATGTGCGCGACAAAATAAATGAAACACGCATCGACTCCAATTGCGAATAAACTGCGTTTTCCATCCGCGAGTTTTATTGACAGTGTGTTCCTCACAAGGGACGACAGTGATTCATTATCATCGACACAGTGTTGAGAACTCAGTTGTGTGTCTGTGAGTTATAAAGAGCGTGTCGTGTGTGGCACGGTGTCCTAATTTCGTTGTTGTCAATAAAGGCAATTTGATGGCAAATCGAACAGATGGGAGATCGTTAGAAGTCTACTGTGGTTTCGTGATGACGGGTAAAACGAGTTAAATAAGGGTTACCGAAATATTTCGATACCGTTATTTTTTTCGGTAGCGGAATTTTGAGGTTTATAAATGCATACCGGTATATTTCGGTAGAAGTACCGTAACCGTTATAAATGTATCGGTAGCGGTACCTTTATAAATAGGATTTTCTTTGACGCACCGCCTCGCCACTCACACACACAACACACAAAAATCTACAAAATACACAAGTTGTGACGTTTTCCACCGTGCACACGCGCGCCGCGCCCCGTCTTGCATGCATTAAATATGTACCGAAATCGTGTAAGGGTTAAATAACGGTTTAGCCCAACCTATATTTTAAACCGGTACCCGTATATTTTTGAGGTATCTTAACCTTTAACCGTAACCGCTTTCAGTCCCTGTTTGCAAGTATTAGTGAGCAACAACGGAAGAATGATAATAATGGTAAGAAAGGAGGTGTCTCATGAGGTGACGAGAAACAGAGAAGTATGGAAGAAGAAGACAAGCTACGCCGATCTCAAATGAATTGGGATAAGGGCAAGAGAATGATGAGTGAGCAACGGATAGCAAAGAGTTTTAAGAAGACTTTCTGTATATTGTGTTAGATCCAAACATTTGAAGACATGTAACAGTTACCAAACCGCGCTGGGTCCACGTGGTGTATAACGGCCTGGGTACCAGCAGTGGGACCATTATAGATTGTTATACTGGACTACTGTAGTATTGTAGGTTAGATAGGTAAAATTACATTACAGGCGGAAATGTAATTCATCTAATTACAGATGTCAAATAGCACCACTGATGTCTGACATACTCATTACGAGATAAATCCTTCCGTGATTAGCTCGACATTCATCCAATTAGCTGTAGTGATTTAAGACTTGTAGTTACCTAATTAACTGTCACTATGATTGCTATTGTGACAGCTAGACTAGCATTAATCCTGCATTCGATTCCCAGGTCGGGATAGGTGGTTGTAGCTGAGTAGCGGTCACGTTTAAAAAGGACTATAATAATATGCAATTAAAGATATCTTTATAAAACTTAACTTTTAATGACTTATCTTGCTAAGTAGCTACATTTTACAATGAAAAAAGTTTAATCGCTTCTAAAGCAAATGTGTAGGTACTTAAAACATAAAATCATTAGACATGAAAAATGGCAACGTAAGATTGCTTTTCGACTGTAGCGGGTGTCTTCGGAAGACCAGCTTCCCAAACTTAATAACACGTATGAACTTTACTGCCACAACAAACACCTCACTCTACCTACCCTTCATAAACATATGCATTTACTGATTTAATTACATATATCTGAGCAACCCTATCTAATAAATGTAGTATTTAGTAAATCTGCGCATTAACCCGCACACCCCGTATTAACCTGTACGTGGCGGGATTGCTCACGCGCGCCGCTGCAGGGTTAAATGGGTGCATGCAGTGCAATAAGCAGCCGTACCAAGCAAGCGGGTGCATGCTCTTGTGATATTGCTGCTATATGCATGCGGACTATACGGGACCTGGAAGTGGGGCTGCTCCGTTAGTACATATTAAAATCTCGCATGGCCCAACTTAATGTTCTAACTGTGAACGGCTTAGATAATAAAATTCATGGGTATCCCATGAGTTTCTTGTCATCCATTTATTGTAGTCCATTTAACACTGACTGACGATAGGGCAACGTTTTGCAATTAACTGGTAGAATTAAGTAATGGTGATTCCATTATTTTGAAAAAGGGAGTCATCCAGAATGCGTTAGAAGAAAGTAGGTAAGTAAACGGTGAACAAAGGTAAGCCCTCACCTCACACGCTCAGACCCTGTAAACTAAATCGCATTTTGTTAATTTAAAAGTGAATATTTTTCACTTTTATGTGTTTTTTATTTTTTTTTCGCTTTTTTATTTATTTATTTATGCACACACAAAGTACAAAAAAAGGATAAAAACATAACAAACGGAAGAGCACAAAGGTGTTTTTGAAGTCGGTTTTTTTTAAAGAATGCGTTTGAAGAAAGTAGGTAAGTAAGCGGTGAACAAAGGTAAGCCTCACCTCACACGCTCAGACCCTGTAAACTAAATCGCATTTTGTTAATTTCTAACTAACTAGCATGAGATCCTGGTAGCTCCCGCTCCAACTTCTACAGCGGTATATTTCAGCGCGATTTTTTTGGTTGATTTCGCGCTTTTCAGCGGTATTCTATTCTATTCTATTACCCTACTTGTCGATGCATCACTGCTGAATGTATTAGCACATAATATACCCCGCAGTAGCAGGGTTATGTCAATATAATGCATTAGCATGTACCTACCACACTCGCAGGGTTAACGTGTTGAAACTATGCTGGGTATCTGCGGTTATAGGTGCAAATTGAGCGGTTGGAATAGTGTTTAGAGGGTAATATTGTACATTCTGTTAAAAAATACAGTTATTGAAAACAAAATTAGTAGACGACCCTAATTGATTTTACAACTAGTGCAAGACAAGACATTTGGCCTAAGGGAGGAGGGAGTTTTTTCATTTGACACATACAGAAAGTTCTATTTTTAACCGACTTCCAAAAAGGAGGAGGTAATCAATTTTTTTTAAATTTTTTTTTTGTATGTTTGTTATCGCATATCTCCGTCATTAATGAACCGATTTTCAAAATTCTTTTTGTGTTTCAATAGGTATACTCCCGAGGTGATCCCATTGTCACCAAATCAGGATCTGATGATGGGATCCCAGGGAAATCGAGGACAACCCTCAAATTTTATAGGCACATATGATGTTTTTCATATATTTTCTAAAGCTGTTTAAGTATTTGCGTCTGACCATTATAATATCATGTGAATTCGCTGATGATGATGGAAGGTACAACTCCTCAACGGTTAGGAGTTAAAAGAAAATTCTTTCTTATTTATACTCACTTATGGAGCGATAATTGTATTCTTTCAGGATATTAGGTTGACCCGAGGTGGTCCCATTGTCACCAAGTCAGGATCTGATTAAGGGATCCCAGGGAAATCGAGGGCAACCCTCAAACTTTATTGGCACTTATGACGTTTTCCATATATTTTCTAAACCTGTTCAAGTATTTGCGTGTGGTCATCACAATATCATGTGGATTCACTGATGATGATGGAAGGTACAACTCCTCAACGGTTAGGAGTTGATAGAAAATTCTTTCAGAACTATGCGTACTTATAAAGTGTTAGTTATATTCTTTCAGGGTATTAGGTTGCCCTGATGATAGAAGGTAAAACTCATTAACCGACTTTAAAAAAGGAGGTTCTCAATCTTTTTTTATGTATATTCACCGATTACGACCGTTAAGGGTTAGGGTTCTTGGTTGAATGTTAAATGTATAGTAAACATTTGTATAGGATATTACAACTAAAAATTGTAAAATAAAAAAACTTTTTTGCAAAAAAAAAACCGACTTCAAAAACACAAAAAAGTGAAAAACGAAAAACACAAAAAAGTGAAAAATAAACTTAACAAGAAAAAGCAGCTTCTGAAGTCGGTGGCAAAAAAAAACGAAATCAAGCAGACAAAATGCCACCGACTTCAGAAGCTGCTTTTTCTTGTGAAGTTTATTTTTCACTTTTTTGTGATATTCGTTTTTGTGTTTTTCACTTTTTTGTGTTTTTGAAGTCGGTTGTTTAATTGCAAAAAAGTTTTTAATCTGAAGAAATCCAAACGTAATCTGTTCAACTTTAAAACCCATGAAATAAAAGAATTTATTAAACTGGCAAATTCTTATTCACAACCATATTTTTCTCAATATAACGGTAAGTACCATGGATAAAGTTTAATGCAAATAGCGCACACAATACCTACTATAATATTATATTTCACAAAGATATTGGATTTCTTCGTAATAGTTTCTCATATTTCTCGTATTTTTTGACTAGATTGAATGTTAAAGTTGACTTTCGTGGTAATACTTACTGAAACTCTAAAAACCAGTTTCAAGAATAGATTTTAGCCAAATTTTAATCATATTTTCAGAGTATTATAAGACATTAGCATTTTGAAGTCTTGCCAGGTCATAATGAAGTACTGTACCTATTTTGTACCTCGTAGTAACAAGCTACCTAAAAACAAGAGAAGAAGATTATGCTGCAATGCAATTCTGTTTATTTGCAAAATTAAATTTCCTTGCAGCGCCGCTATTGTGCTACCTCACGCATATTATAAAGCTAGTCTAAGTTATTAATTGCGTCTACGTGTGTCCTAATTAGCTGCTCTCAGGCGTGGCAAGCGAATTTAATTAATTAATACGATCTCTGCAAGCACGATGCGGCTCAGACAATAATAATATGCACTTAGTTATTATTAGGAGATTGAGACAATATGAAACATTACAATGTATTTGCTTCTATGCCTTAGGCCCATGGCGACTTTTTGATCCGATGATGTCGGCATGTCAGCATCGCTATTGACGAGCGTTAGTTTTGTGAGCTAGCGACCGTATCGCGACTGTATCAATCACACGAACATGTGACAGCATCGCTACTGCATCGCTTCAAAAAGTCGCCGTGGGCGAGCGGCCTTACCCTTCGTCTTGATGAAAGAGTTCGCGCGCCAAACTACCGAAACTACCGAAACTACCGCCAAGCTATCTGCAAGCGATACGAGTGGCGAAGCTGGAAACTTCATCATCGGCCTAGCCTTTTCCCAACTATGTTGGGGCCGGCTACAAGTTTAACCAAATGCAACTAAACCACAGTATTTTACATGA
The DNA here is from genome assembly GCA_949774965.1 of Diarsia brunnea. Taxonomy (NCBI): domain Eukaryota; kingdom Metazoa; phylum Arthropoda; class Insecta; order Lepidoptera; family Noctuidae; genus Diarsia; species Diarsia brunnea. The sequence continues at coordinate 20,690,183 of OX459002.1, forward strand.
ACCGGCTGCCTACCTGACCTCCACAACTCACTTAGTACTGGGTAATATGATACTTCTTGGTAAGACTGATTTTCAGACTTCTGGGCCACTGACTACCTATAACGATTGTCAAATGTCAGCCGACACCAACTTAACGTGCTGAAGCCCGATGCGGTGGTAATGTGCGCTAGTCTTACATAAGTAAACAAGCTATGTGCAATATGCCTTAAATATGCTCGAGAGTACGCGATGTTCAGTCTGTTCAAGCGTTTACAGAGGAAATGAAATCCTAATAAACACATAATATCACTTTAGATATCGTCCGACTCGGTTAAATTGCTAAAAGCGACACAGATACGCCGTTCACTATAAGTTCTCACTGTGTCCGGATTTGGAATGGTTTTCATGCTTTTCTTCCAAATATTGAAAACACTACACCTCTATTACCATAGCGATAGAGTGCACATCCCCAAATCAACGAATAGTTATACGAAATCTTTATTAGATTTTCCGCTTGCGCTGTTGTTTTCAAGTGTTATTGCAAATCTTGTTTCTTTGCTGTGTATTTCAATTTCAAAAGCTCTATTTTAAAAACAAATATAATAAGGAAACAAATAGGAGAGCACTTTAGTTTTATTTGAAAACTAGCTGACCCGCGCAACTTCGTCTGCATCACATAATATAGCTTTTAGCCTTTCTCGATAAATTGACTATTCAACATATTAACTTGAGTTAAATCGTACTCGTATCAAACAAAAAAATTTACCTTTCCTCTTTATAATACCTATTAGTTTAGATTTTCTTCGATTATATTATTAAAGTGACAATTACTATAGGTATCTCTTACTGTTAAATATACAGTAATCCATTGTACTTATAAACGTTATGGTGCAGTAAATATTTTGAATTTGAATTTTTCCGGAGCCCCCGGAGACCAGAATCCCCACTTATCTACCGCACCGGACCGAATGACTGCCGCGCGCGTAATTATTTTGTCGCGCGGATATTTTGATATTGCGATATCTTCTAAGATAATTGTTTAAACTGTATAGAGTAAAGGGCACAAATATTCTATATTAAATTTCCGTGCTAACAAACATATTTATTTATATATAGATTAATATCATATGGGTTAAATAAGCATCGCAAAATAGCATTCTTTTTAATCTAACATTTTAATAGTAAAAAATGGTTACAGTGAGTCAATCTTAAAAGATATATATATGCTGTCGCGGACTTTTTTTTAGAAAATTTAAAGAGGAACAATTCTTTCATACATGATATTTTCCTAACTTAAACCGTTTTCGCAGCGCACGCAACGGAAGCTCTCAAAAAGGAATACCTTTTCCCGTTTTTGCAACATTTTTCATTTATGCTCCGCTCCTATTGGACTTAGCGTGATGTTATATAGCCTAAAACCTTCCTCGATAAGTGGACTATCCAACACTAAAAGAGTTTTTCAATTCCAACCAGTAGTTCTAGAGTTTACCCGTTCAAACAAAAAAACAAACAAACTCTTCAGCTTTATGATATTAGTATAGATAAATGTTGTCAGTTCAATTTAACCTTAGAATACTAACCTGGGCCCCGAGTCTGCTATTCAATAGTGTCAGAATGGTCTATCAGTGATCTCATAATTGTTGATTTTGACAAGTTTGGTGTTGTCAAAATCAACAATTACCCATGGAATTCTTGCAACGATCTGGGCCCCGAGTCTGCTATTCAATAGTGTCAGAATGGTCTATCAGTGATCTCATAATTGTTGATTTTGACAAGTTTGGTGTTTTCAAAATCAACAATTATGAGATCACTGATAGACCATTCTGACACCATTGAATAGCAGACTCGAGGCCCAGGTTAGTGAACGTGGTATATAAAGTATTTTATACCACGTACAATATTGTATAATTAACACGTACACTGAATTTAAAATTTACCTACGCCTGATCATATTTTTAGTCTTTCAAAGAACTGTGTTTTCAACTAAAGTAATTTTAATATTTAATATAGTCATGCATTAGAATAGTTTAAACCTGAAAACTGTACTAATATACTTACTATTATACCTACTTAATTCTCGCTGTCTACTGCACGTGCTAATTATAATTGAGTATTTTAACAAATACGGCAAACAAAACAATGAAATTTTAATTTACAAACATTTCTTTGTACAATTTAATGTACAACGAAGCACTCCTCTTAATTGGTAGTTTTAATATTTTTTACAATTGTGTATTCCAAGTAAATTAGTATAATTAAATTATTCACTGAAAACTAAAAGGAAAATTAGAACTTTAATACTTAATATTTAAAACTCGTGTTTAGTTTGTTTTTACTAGTAAGGCTGCTGCCAACAATTTAATTTAGTTTTCAGTTTTTCTCAATTTGTATAAAATTAAAGAAAGAGGGTATTTGGCTCATAGTTATGAACTTTCTTTTATTTGAGCCCGAAACAAGTAAGATAGAAAGAAAATCCTCCCAAAAATTCACAAAAACACAATTCAAAAATTAACATCACAAAACCGTACTTTTGTTTTTATTATCGGGGATAAGCTATTGTCCTATGTGTTAATCTAGGTCACAAACTATATGTGTGCCATTGTTCATACAAATCCGTTACATCCGTTACTTATCGCGATTAAACAACAAACATCCATCCATTCATCGCTGCGCACCCACTTCAATGCACGCTCACAAACTAATGCATTCATAATAATAATAAATGGCTAGCCTTTGACACTGTCCCTCATTCATAATTACGGGTACGTATTTGAATATCGAAGATTAAAATACCTACGCTTAAAATATCGATGTTCAAAACATCGAAAATTTAAATATCGATTGTATCAAAATGTCGAAAATTGTTATACCTACGCTTAAAACATCGAAAATTAAAATTCCGAATGATTAAAATTTCGAATGATTCAAAATATCGAATGTCATTATGCCTAAGTTCATGATATCTACGTTCAAAATACCTACTAGTTAAAATACCGAAAAAAAAATTATACAGGTTGTAAATCAACCCATCACACAGCCGTTAACCAAGCATTCTGTACATCAAACTAAGTACCCCTACGCAAAAATTTTTGCTGGGAAACGTTTTTTTTTTGGGGAAAAATTTGTAACTTTGACCCCCAATATCTCCGTAACTAGGGGGTTCCCAGGTATGGTCTAGAACAAAAAAATGATCGCAGTGGTTATATTGTACATTTGCGTACAAATGTGTTTTATTTTGGGTTTTTATTATGTAAAAATAATTAAAGTACCTACATTACATGAAGTTTTCTTTGTTTTTTTTGTAACCCACCTAGTAACTGATTACCATCTAGCAAACAAGCTTGCAGAAATCATGCAACATGCAAGCAAGCATGGTTTCTGTCACGGCTCCGGCGCTGCAGGGCTTCGGCAGTCCCACGCGAGCTTAACGTCGCAGATGATCTAAACGCTCACCACCACCTGCTCCTCAGCTCGCGGGCTGCCGCGCCCCTCCGCGCCTACGCGATTCTAAATTACACTCTAGGGGTAGGGCATACAAGACTACGTAGAGTCGATTTTGCAGCGATACGTTTCTGTCACTAACTTTAGTAGCATATCATATTGACTTTCAAAAATATATTTTAATTTCAAGACCTAAATAATACCTTCACGATTGACCTATGCTTGTACACTGGACACTGACTTTCATGGATAAAATAGGTCGAAATTGTTCCAAAACCGAATTAGGGTACCCCGAATTTACGTAGTCTTTTGGCTGTTACCCCTAGAGTGTATATAAAAATCCGGAGGCGCGAAGGGAGGGCAACCCCCGCTCGCTGTAACAAAGCATAGGCACCCATAATTACCCAAAGAGCCTGCTACAAACATTTTGCTGCGCAGTGCACGGGTACGTATTTGAATATCGAAGATTAAAATACCTACGCTTAAAATATCGATGTTCAAAACATTGAAAATGGAAATATCGAACGACCATAAAACCGAAACATAAAATATCGAAAGTTTATATTATCGAATGGTTAAATAACCTACGTCCAATACATCTAAAATCTAAATATCTACAAAAGTTACATCGAAATACAGATTATCGAATGTCCTAAATATCGAAGTACAAACTATCGAACGTTCTAAATATCGATGGGTACATATATTATTTGAACATCGAAAATTATTTTTTTATGTAAGTAGTATGAGTGGAAAAAGGTTGCTTCTGCAACGTCTCCGGCGCTACGGGAAGTGCAACCCCTTCGCCCTTGCGTAACAAAGGATAGGCACCCATGTTCACCTCCGCAGCTGTTGCTGTTGCCCTCCCTTCGCGCCTCCGGATTTTTATATACACTCTAGGGGTAACAGCCAAAAGACTACGTAAATTCGGGGTACCCTAATTCGGTTTTGAAACAATTTCGACCTATTTTATCCATGAAAGTCAGTGTCCAGTGTACAAGCATAGGTCAATCGTGAAGGTATTATTTAGGTCTTTAAATTAAAATATATTTTTGAAAGTCAATATGTTGTGCTACTAAAGTTAGTGACTGTAACCGTATCGCTGCAAAATCGACTCCACGTAGTCTTGTATGCCCTACCCCTAGAGTGTAATTTAGAATCGCGTAGGCGCGGAGGGGCGCGGCAGCCCGCGTGCTGAGGAGCAGGTGGTGGTGAGCGTTTAGATCATCTGCGACGTTAAGCTCGCGTGGGACTGCCGAAGCCCTGCAGCGCCGGAGCCGTGACAGAAACCATGCTTGCTTGCATGTTGCATGATTTCTGCAAGCTTGTTTGCTAGATGGTAATCAGTTACTAGGTGGGTTACAAAAAAAACAATGAAAACTTCATGTAATGTAGGTACTTTAATTATTTTTACATAATAAAAACCCAAAATAAAACACATTTGTACGCAAATGTACAATATAACCACTGCGATCATTTTTTTGTTCTAGACCATACCTGGGAACCCCCTAGTTACGGAGATATTGGGGGTCAAAGTTACAAATTTTTCCCCAAAAAAAAAACGTTTCCCAGCAAAAATTTTTGCGTAGGGGTACTTAGTTTGATGTACAGAATGCTTGGTTAACGGCTGTGTGATGGGTTGATTTACAACCTGTATAATTTTTTTTTCGGTATTTTAACTAGTAGGTATTTTGAACGTAGATATCATGAACTTAGGCATAATGTCATTCGATATTTTGAATCATTCGAAATTTTAATCATTCGGAATTTTAATTTTCGATGTTTTAAGCGTAGGTATAACAATTTTCGACATTTTGATACAATCGATATTTAAATTTTCGATGTTTTGAACATCGATATTTTAAGCGTAGGTATTTTAATCTTCGATATTCAAATACGTACCCCAGTGCACGGATAAAAGCCACCGATACGACCCCCTCAATCAATGGTACACATGTATACTACGTAATTGGTGAGTCAGGGAGCGAGCAGCAGCCTGTGAAATCACTGTTAAGGTACACTTCCACCGGAGAATATTAGTTGCTCGAGTTGCTCGTTCAGAAATACAACAAACAATTTACTGCATTACTCTTTGCTGCTAGAGATACAGCCACGACATGTTGGGTGATGTGGTGACTCATCATCATCATCTTCCTGCCCTTATCCTATTCTATTTGTGGTCGGCGCAACACGTTTTATTTTTCCATTCTTCACTGTTAGACGTCAAGGTGGCATTTACTTCTTTCTCTTTCGTATCATTCCTCACACAATCCATCCATCTTTTCTTTGGCCTTCCTCCCTCTCCATCCATCAACATGTGTTGACTCATCGTCATCTGCCTAGCTTTTTCGCAACTATGTTAGTCGGCTTCCAGTCTAGCCGGATGCAGCTGAATACCAGTATTTTACGTGGAGCGCCTGCCTATCTGACCTCCACAACCCAGTTAATACTAGGTAACACGATTCTCTTTGGTAACACTGGATGTCAGCATTTCAGGCTAATTACCAATTACGATAATATAAAAGCTTAGGCTTAAAAGATAAGGTAACTCAGAAATAGGGAATGTTATTAAAGAGCATTTGAGGCAATTATTGCCACAACAGTGGATGTAATTTTAATTAAACATCTTCATTGTGTGTTGCTCGATACTGAACGCTGAAATACCTGTGTAAGTGTAGCTTTATAGACAGACCAGCTCGAAATGGAGTCACGTCTCGTTTTACTCTCCACTGGTCGCAATTATTGTATTATTTGTGATTCTGATAATACCTATATTTATGTGCTCTGCTTGTTAATATGAAAGTAAAATATTGTCTGGGTAAACAGAAATAAAATATGTGCTTATAAAGCACATATTTTATTTCTGATTGATTGACATGTATGTTTTTTATGAAGATATTTCTTTTCATATATTTATAGATTGGTACTCAAATGCAGTAACCAAATAAATTATATATTAGCCGAAAAGAAAAAAAATGTTTGGAATGGAAGAATTAACTAATTTCATAACATTAAACTATGATTCGTAGACCGATATTTAAAATATCTGTCCACGAAAGTATCCTATGAATCATAAGCTACCCGCTCTCTAACACAGCTGGTACATACTCAATATTTTACCATAATTTCCACATCAGCATTTCAAAATTGCTTGAACCGTAACTGCTTCCATCAAAAACCTTATGGACTACTATACTATATTAGAGTCATCTCTTAAATCACAGACTCCTAGATTATAAGGATTGTACAAAAAACGTGATCTCTTTGACAAAAAAGATTTTATAAGACTTCGTAATCCTGCGTAAGCTGCTGGGGTACGCAAAATTTATTATCATGTCTACTATACATTTTTGTACAGATTTACGAATAAAGCTACATACATATAACCGTATTACTAGTCGCTCTGTATTAAATACTAGTATTTAGCTGCGGTTAGACTGAAAGACTGACTCTTATTCCAAAGTGAGAATAAACTATCTCATTATTATGGGTGTACCAACCTCCTGCCTAGCTTTTCGATGAACATATTCCTTCCTTTTTTTAAAACGTTGCCCCATACTAGGAATTTCTCCTGTATCATGGGTGTGTTCACAAACATTTAAACTTTCCGGAACAACTATCTGTAGGCCCCGCAGGGACCGAACCCGCGACACGCAGCCCAGCAGTCAATTACTTGAACCACTGCGCCAACCGTGCCGTCAAAGTATTGGTGGTTTTTTGAGGATAATATATTCAAAGTATTGAGTATTTGTGTATGTGAGTTTGAACGTTTGTAAACGCACCCACGATACAGGAGAAATTCCTAGTGTGGGGCAAAGTTTAAAAAAAAAGTGTTCGAAATAAATGAACGTTTCTAGCAAGGTGTCCTGCACTTGAAGTTTAACATTTGCGATAATTACTAGAATAAGTAAACAAGTAATGTTTATAGATCTCGGTCTACGAAAATCTAGCTAAAAACTAGCACCAATATAATCATGACATGTTTCTCCCCTGTCTGAGGAGTGCCCTTCACCCTGTAGTGTATTATTAACTGGGTGGTAACGTTTTTTGCAGAGGTTTGAATATGATGTAAAGAGTTCGTTAATTACGCTCGCGTAGTGTTTAATTACTAAAATAACCAATTTATTTGTGTTTGCTTCAGGTACTCACCAGGTTATGTGTTACATAGAAATTAGTTTGGTCCTGAAAATATGTTTTGTAAGAGTGCTCACTATGTTTGAAATTAAGTTTATTATCACACTTATAAGATAACTTATTAAAGAGTTTAAATTATGTGTTAGTAAATATGTTTAATTTTTCAGCCCAAATTGAGTGGCTCCTAAATGTTGGATAATGGTATAGTTATTAGTCGCTTTGCATTGCTATTTAGCTTGTAAGGTCTAAAGCATAATAAGCCCCTATTGCTGACACAGCGACCTCTTCTTTGAGAGAGTGATAAAGCTGTAATCTTCCTGTCTTCAATTTTTTTTCGATTCTTGGAAATCCGATTCTTGGTTTTCTAACACGATTTCTTTGTCTTTGTTTTTTTTAAAAACGTTACCCCACACTAGGAAGTTCTCATACATCGTGGGTGCATTTACAAACAGTTAAACTACCTTCACCTACGTAGTAGATACCCCATATCCTAAGCCAAATACCTTAGTCAGAACTAAAGATGAAAATAACAAGAAGATATCGTTTACTGAGAAGCAACCCCAATAAAACTATGAGCAAACTATCCCTCTTCCACATCAACATCAGAAAAATACTTCCGAGAACGGAGGCTGTATCTCATGGAGGCACTTTGGTGTAAATTTAATCAGCGCCTGGTCAAGCGCGAGCGCGTAAAAACGCAACAATAGTAGCAGCGGTCAGCGCTGTGTTACTTTACGTACCGCTAGTTACACCGTCACGTGTGTGTGCAGTTGGCTGGAACTTGGTGGAATTTCGTAACAAATGCTGTCGAGTAATCCTACTAACATTATAAACGCGATAGTTTGTAAGTATGGATGGATGGATGGATGTTTGTCATTCTTTCACGCAAAAACTACTGAACAGATTTGCATAAAATTTGACACACAGGTAGTTTATAACCTGGATTAATACATAGGATAGTTTATATCCCGATTTTATCTTCCCGTGGCATAATTTTTGAGTTGTAGCGGGCGAAGCCACTGGAAACGGCTAGTACATCATAAATGAAGAAACACAATGTCAAACTATACACTTTTCTTAATTTTTTCAAAGAATAGAGACTTTAGAGTGAGTTTAGGTTGTGTTTGTTAAGTACGTATTTTCAGCTAAAAAATAAGTTCATAATTACGTTAAAAACTTTTCATAAAGTGCTCGACTGTAAAATCTAATCTCAAAAACTAATTTTATCTAGGCACTCATGGACGATCATACAAAAACAGCTTCGTCCCAAACGGGATAATTGACTACAATTTATAAGACAACCATATTACTAAAACAAAATGGCGCTACTTAAAAACCGTCTCCAAACATCCCATTTGTGCGAACAACACAATCCTGTATATAAAAACTAATTGATGTTAATATCATCAGCATTTAATTAAAGTAAACAATTAATTTAATGAGCGTCGCCAACTCTATTGTTTTAGAGAATAAAGTTACGAAGCAATGTGACAGGCGGTCAGAAACCTCTGAAAGAAAAGTTAATTGTAGCTTACGACTTTACGTCGTAGTTTTTAGGGTCGCTAGTCCCTTGGCAGCAGTATATAACATTGTCGACCAAGATGCCTCAGTTCCGGGTTTGGCTGAGTGTTCATATTGAACAGTTTTTGCGCGCTTTGTGTTCAGCGACGAGTTTACTTTAAAATGAAGAAGCATTTTCTCTGAATTTGAGACCGCTGGAATTCTGTGTTGAAACAAAGTTGTTTTGTGAAATATTCGCGATTCTACTCAAATACTTAGGATTCTAGATTACGTTGCTACTATTTATTATCTACGTGATGCTTTATGATATTGTAATGAACCAAAATGGTAACTAAGCTTGACCTACACGAACGAATCTTCAAAATAAACAAAAAATACTATTCTCACAAAAATATTCCAATCTTAATAAGACAGACAAAATATGAGGCCTGATAAAAGTAGGGCCTATTTAGGCACACAATGGCCGTCCACGTCAGGCCACTACATCTGGCCTAGATCTTGGTATACAAATATTTCATTAACATGAAGATGGGTCGGCTAAATGAGCTGTAGTTTATCTGTGTATGTTTGCATATATGCCATGTAAATATGACGTTTGACATGGAGTCGTTAGGACGACGCCGGGTTAAACTAACATCAGATTATGTGTGAATTTACTCAATCTGTCTCAAGTATTTCTGCAATATTATATTTTCACTTGCAAAATGGAACCAATTCACAACTTTTTGGAATCTACGTATTGCCAATATTTGAAATAAATAATATGAGACATACGTTCTAAAAGGTGATATATTGTGCACACGATAAGGAATTTATTTAAAAATTGCTGGCTTATCTTGTCGTTCCTCGTGTGTACTGCGGGTAAGTTTAACAATTGTATTTCGCAGGGAATGGCAACATTGTGGTATGGGAACCGCAATATTCAGCGTAACATGTCTGTGTATGAACAGAGAGCATTTAATAATAAAGTCATAAAAACTTGCTAGACTCCAATGTCGTTGGTCCTAAAATTATACACACTTTTGCATAAAACCAGCTTTTACAATCATCTATATTCAAAAGCGCATAAAGGATTCTGAGCATTAAGATATTCAAATCAGGTTCGTGTCAGCGAAAAAAAATAAAAAAAATCGACGAAAGTGTTTGAAAATCGAAGTTTTGAACGAAATCTAATTTAGTTCGAATTAACCGTGGTGCGGTAGGTCTGTGCATCCGTAGATCTGATATCTGCAGCAGACATCGATGCCCCCACTTTGCACTGGCGGACAAATTAAACAGACACCCCTTTATTGCTAATGAAATTACATTTAATTAAACCCCACGAATTTATCTTTATGAGAGTAGGTGTGGTCGAAATTTCGTATGGGCGATTAAGTTTTAGACGTTTGAAATACCTTTTTATATTATGTCTTACGATCAGATTAACTACTTTTGTTTAAATATAACTTCTATAGAATATTGTGAGAGCTTACAGTTTTAAACAGAATAATGAACACGAAATCAGTGGTTGCGTTAAGCCTGCGTCGAAAATAATTTTCAATGGAAGCAGCAAGTAATAAAGCGAAGTTGTCAGTCATGACCCGAAAACGTTCAATTTATTGTAGGAAATTCTGAATACATGAGGAACGGATTGGCAACTTCCTGTAAATGTAGCAGCTATTTTGTTTGTGTAAAGCTGTTACTTCATGATTTCCCGCTACTCACGTTATATTTTCGAAGTGACGTTACTTTAACGATTAAAATTGAACGTCAGATACTTACGTTAATGAAGGTGAAATTCAGACATAAATATGAAGTCTGGAAAAACTTATTACGACATATTTTTATTGTTCATCAGAGTTACACAGACAATATTTATTACTCGTATGTCTAAAACTTACTAATCAGTTGTCTATCTAGCTGAATTGTCCAGTTCTCGTACAGAATTACGATGAAAATGAATAACATTCAGACATTCAGGTAACGTTTCATAAAAACTCCAATATAGGGACGTAGGTAATAAAACCAAACAGAATTACCTGTCTGTCTGGCCCTCAGTCCGTCGACTCATCAAATCCGAGGGACGTGGAACGAAGTCAGACGAGCATGTTTATTGTGTGTCCCAAAACTTTTGTCCTCCAGTGTATTGAATGCAGATTGCAGCAATATTATTAGAAGTTAGGAGCGCTAACAAAGTTCGTGCAATGAATGCAGACACAACACCTGTTTATTATGTACGGTCTCCTTTCAGACACAGCCTCAGGCTATCCGAGTTGACTGGAACAAATGATATTTTATACAGGGATGCTCATGTAAATTGGTTTAGATACTTGGTACTTGGTATTCTCTAGAAAGTGGCTGAAGTTTAAGGAGCTTATTATTTCTCTGGGGAATTAACGTCTAGCCTCGTTATTATTTACTTGAGGTCTCGTGTTCATAGACGGTAAGTACTGCTCGGACAAGTATAATAATTGGATTTTCAGTTACGAAAGTTTTAATGGATACAACTTGACATTGTTTTCTTAAAGCGGTGCGGCGGTGGTTTGGAATCGTTGTAGGTAACAAGCTTAGTATAAGAAACATTCTGTGAACTTCACGTATTAATTATTTTATTAATTGAATTATTTCTATGACGTATGAATGTAGGATGGAAATTGTTCCACGGGAGTACACTATAGGGTGCAAACAACGTTTACGTGTCAAAAAGTTTTTTTAATTATTTATATATTATAGAAGTATTGGTAACATAAACAAGGTATCTACTTGTTTCGCATACTGTTACTTATTTCTCCAAGCCGGCCTTGGCTTATTAAGGCTTCCCCTCAACGACTCAATATCCAGCACCCACACCGGATAAACGCAATAGTTCTCACTATGTGTGTCATACAAGGAAAATGTCACACGTGTTCGTATGTTATGTTAATTAGTACTTAGCTGAAGGCACTTCCAACGTACAAGTTTTATTTAAATTGGAACTAGCAACCGAGTACTTGTTATAAACCTGCCACTTTCAGAGTTTTATTTTCTAATTATATTCGTGTGAGCCAAGCAAATAGTCTTCTTAAAATATAATTTAAGGTAAATTAACGAAGGCTTTATTTATATTTAGTTACACGTGTCCCGTGATGAACAAAAATGTATATATTAAGCAAGAAGAAACTCACGTTTACATAATCTACTACAAAAACGTAAAATAATAATAAAACATGTACATAAAAGTATAACAAAAGCAGAAAATAATTAAAGGGCGTCAAAAAATTTCGTCCGCATCGCTGTCAACGTGGAAAATGCCGAGAGGGTTCTAAAACGGGTGGAGGACGACGAATGATGTCATTAATGTTGGCAGAAGAAACTTCAATCAATCAACTCAGCTTATCGGAGAGTCAGTCCATGTCAGGATACAGGCCTCTTCAAAGTTGGCACACAGCATCCTGTCTTCCACATACCGCATCCAGTTTGCACAGCCGCTTTTTAAAAAGTCCGACACCATGCTTGTAATACGCGGCTTCGATAACAGGAGTCTTGTTACAACAGCAATCACTTTTCACAATCATGGCCATTGTCACTTCAGCTTGAAAAAAAATGCTGTTTAATTTTTATACTGTCTCCGCTACTTATGAGGACAATAAATAATGAGCAATCTTGAGGTTTCATGTTTAAAACTTAATAAATAAATAGAGGCTTCTGATTTTATGTTTTAATTAAAAATACATAAGATCAATATCAGGGTTCGGTCTGGTTCGGTCTTATAACAGTTAAAGTCGAATATTCCGTGATATCATAATATATATGACGCGATTATTCGTGATCATGTAAGCCGGGGTCTAATTAAGGCGGTCGCGGTCATCGCGAGCCCTTTGTTAGACGTGTCTTGTTTACTTGGTATTAACTGGAACCGAATATTGATATAATATTAAGTTAAGCTCTGGATCTGGTATTAATTCCTGTTTGTAACGGAATCCCTTTGTGACAACCAGGGTTAAAACATGAATACTATATCAAAAAGCAATGGATTAATAATTTCACTTGGCAATGCGTAAATCGTGAAAAATGTTAATGGAAATTTACTTCATGCTTCTCCCGATCTAGCTATCAAATCTAGGACGTTCCACGTTCTGTAAGCGAACTTGTGGACACTTAACAAACGGGGCAGTTAAAAACTGAAATCATTGCCTTATTTTAGTTAATTTAAAGTTACTTTTAACCTACCGATTTCTTCAAGAAACACAATAGTAATTACACCCGCCATTAAGACAGACAATGTCAGTTAACACTTAACCCGTTCTACCTCAAAAGCACTTAACTTGAACTCAAGCAGCTTGTTTACGAGTGCAGCTGTACTTAACACGAGTACAAGCGAATCAATGCGAGTTTATCTACTCTTCGTTATTGTAATGAGCAGCGCACATGCTGTGGGGTATGGATACAGTGACAAGAGGAGCGATTTAATGTGAAACTGTCGTTCTTTTAGTAACATACCATCACGCCTGTAATCTCCGAAGGGTTAGGCAGAGGTGTAACTAATAGTACACCCACATTTCGCCAGTTATTATATATTTGACGACACGTTTGTGTCGCGGGTTTAATACTCAAAACTTTATTGCATTCCACACGTATTACTTAGGTGGTAAAACTTAAAATTAGATCACATGGACCCTGTTGGGCACAGCAAAATAAGTGAGTTAGGAGAGAGGAAGCATTTTTAAATTATAATTAAAACATAGTTGGTAGGTAATTTCTGAGACAAACTAATAGTAGGTATAAAATATAAATTATAATAATAGGTCAGATACAGATAGTTGTTCCGGGTATTTGTGTATGTGAGTTTAAATGTTTGCGAACGCACCCACGATACAGGAGAAATTCCTAGTGTGGGGAGTGCAATTCGGACTGGCACATGAACGGTTCCGTGCCATTGTAGCAGAAATTGAGAGATTTTCCATATTTTTTTTAACATCATAGTCTTCTAGGTTTTCCTGCAATCTATAAGTGTTGAACTAATTTCTGTATTTTTGCAAAATTTTAGGTTCAGTAGTTTCGAGATAAGGGGGGGGGGGGGAATGGTCGGACGGACAAACAGACATATGACAAGATTACCGCACGCGTGCGAAATATGTTGCATTTCGAACCTAATCGTCGTGCAAAAAGAGCTAGTTTTCGAGGAAGTGTATTGAAAAAATATTTTCGTTGTACCTATAAGTAATTGTTTTCCGCTAACAATTATTTGCGACCTCTACCTAACATTTAACAGGTATTAACACAACGACCCCTACAAAGTAATCTACCTCAGATCTTACTTTGTACAGAAACCCTCCGCTCAGAATAATTCCTCAAATAGAATTCACATCTGTTTTGCAGGTACTCGGCCGTAGCCGCGCTACGCCGTAGACCCATGCTACGCCGTAGACAAGTGCTACGATGTAGACGGCTACAGTTTTATCTCTTGAAAGAGATTTCAGTAAACGCATTTTTCTTTTGTTTTAGCTTTTTTCAAAGGCTGAATATTTTGGTATATTTTATTTATTTTTTCTAGATTAGGGCCATAAAGATAACGATGTGGACAAATGTAAGCATATTTTACTTTTAAAATAAAAGTGTTGGTATTTTTTCCAGTCTTTTTTTTTTTCTTTTTATCTCATGTGATGAAGGTTATCTTGTGTTTGGTCAAATAGGATTTATATTAAAGTAGGACCTTCACAGAGATCTTGCCTACTGGTTTTCTTCAAGAAGTTTCTCTCCAAAGACATAATCTTTATATTTTTGTGTTCTGTGGCGTCAGTATGAAGTCTTTACATTTAATATTTAGTTGTATGTTAGCAGTAAGTACACCAACAAATTCATTTAACTTTGAAGTTTTCTTGGCAACGTCGTAGTTTACTTTCAAGTTACAAACAGTTTATTTGATTAACTTGAAGTATGTTTAAACTAATTTTCCACTTGTAAGTTAGTGCTTCTTTGAAGAATGATTATAACTTTGTATCTAGTTTAAAGAATATATTATGAAAAGTTACTAACTGTCATTTCTTTTTTATAAATATGTATTATGCCCTTAATGTTTATTATTTAACTGTTCTAGATGGTTCTAGAATAACAGGTCTGATGTAATATAATTCGATTTATGAAAAAAAAAAAACTTTTTCATACAACGTATTGTTCAGTGAACAATTATGAACAAAAAGCAGAAAACGTGAGTGCGGTGTGCGTGTGAGCAATTATATAATACTGACCGCCAACTTGTAGCGAATGAGACTGGACTACAATTGGAACGAACGAGCGGCTGGGAAATGACATCATATTATATAGATGAGGTACAGAGAATGTCCTGTCGAGGGTGCGGGTTGTCCGCAAGGGATACCGAGGCCTCGACATGAAGGGCGAAGAAGGAACATGGGTGGTTTTTAGTCAGTAGAAGTCTGACACTCCCTTTCGCTCTGCCCAAGAGCGGGAGGGGTTATTTGATAATTTCCCACCCCCCCAAAAAAAAAAAAAAAAGGTACAGAGAATGTGGTATGTACCACTTATACAAAATAAATGTATTATGTATCGTATGAAGGATTTGTTTGTTAGCAGAATAAAATATAAGTGTGAATTTTACTAAGTATTGACTCAATATTCATACTAAAAATAACTTTTGAAAAAGTAAAGAACGATAAGATCGCTCCCAATTTGACTTGGCTTTGTGAGAACTGCGCTATTTTACATAAAGTATAAGTAATTTTATAAGTTACACTTACAGAAGGCAAATAAATTGCTATCGGCAGCACCGGCTCCCAGAATTGTAAGTCATAGGATTCCAAAAGCATTTTTTTCATCTTCACTATAAACCCTGCCTAAACCTCTTTTGATTTTTAGTGTTGCATTAATTCTGTGTTGCCTTTCTTGTTCTTTGAAAGGAAAATCTAATTAAATTACATGATTGCTTGATGTTAAAGGAAGTTTTGTAAGTCGTTAGTGGTGTAAAATATTAAGCACGGTTTAGTGTAGAGGTTACATTTATCTATAATAATAATGTAATGTGTGCTACAATTGTAGTTAGTGTGTTGCAATCATTTCGCTCGTGTTAGTAAAGAACATTAAAAATAATTTAAAAAAAACGGAAACATGATTGTGTTGTGTCTCAGAACTTTGTAAGGCTGCCAGAATTACCGATTTCGTATTGAAAGTCAAGACACAGTCAGTTTCTAAAAATGTGATGTCATTAAGTATTAATTTACTTTAAACTCATGTTCAACATAACAAAACATCTAAGGCGTTGTTCAGTAAAAGTTTGGCGAGTTTAGAAGTAAGTAACACGTCTGTACTAAATTTTCTTTAAATAAATGTTTAAAAAAAAAAAAAGTAAAATTGTAACGAATACAAAAATTATACATGGACCGGTACTCTTTACGCTTATTTAAAAGTTTGAATTTCACCTTTCCAAGAAATTACAACCTTGAGTATTTGATATTCATTTCAACTTGATACCTCCACTCGTTTCTAAGAAAATGAACCTTAACAGTCAGACAGTAATCGTCTGTCTGTTTAGGTTATTTTTTTCTGAAAGTTTTCTATTTTTAACTCCAAAAAACAAGTAATCAGTCTTGTAAAAATTAATTAGGCGTATAAGCGTAATTTTCCGTATCTCTACTTTGATAAAATAAAATTGTAGCCCATCATAAAATTAGTTTTACCGGTGGCTGTAACTGGAACACCACGTCGTGTTCGTGTCGCTAACATTACTAACGAGCTCCGAAAGCTCCGCATAAATAAAAGTTTTCACTAAAAATTTCAGCTAAAAATTGTACTCCATTGAAAATAAAAAACTACGCCATAATGATTTATAGTTTCTGTAAAAATTCACTGCTGTGTTAGAATATAGTTTTAAACTTAAAGCTGTGTGTGCACGGGACGATAAATTTTTCCTTACTTGCACTTAGAACTTTGTCTGCTTCTCTACTAAGTAATATCAAAATGTTGTAATTTTTCTATTGCACGTCAAAAGCGACGTTTGTTTTGAGAAGAAATGAAATTTAACTCGAAATAGTTTTTCTGTATAAAATAACATCACGCCTGTAATCCCAGAAGGGTTAGGCAGAGGTGTACCCATTAGGACATCCACATTTCGCCAGCTATTTTAAAGTCCCATGTAATACGAGCGTATTGCCATCAACCGGGCACAAATCCATAATCAGTGGTTGCTATTGAGAAAGTACTTATTTCAAACCCCAATAACAGTTTCCCCGACCTGGGAATTGAACCCACGACCTCCTGCTCAGTAGTCACGGTTGCGACTAGTGAACCAACGAGGTGGTTTTAACCTAGTGTTGGTAAATATATATATTTTGTACTAGCCTGCTCTGTACCACTCCTGGGCAAAGGGTTCCCTCCACTCTTTCCACTTCTCGCGAACCCGCGCGTCCACCATTCCAGTTTTGACGGAACCGATGTAGTTCATCCCGCCATCTCCTTCGTGGCCTGCCGTGACCCCGTCTCACTGTGTCAGGGCACCAGTTTCCTGCTATTTTGGCCCACAGTTTGTCCGGCATGCGGCAAACATGTCCTGCCCAGTTAAATTTGAGTTCAGCAACCTTTTGGGCCACGTCAGCTATTTTTGTTTTTGGAACGCAGTATTGTGTTTCGAAAACGATCCGTTAATTGAACACCTAGTATACTGCGCTCGATTGCTCGTTGGCTATTTATTAATTGAAAAATGAAAGTAAATGTTCAACACAACAACACATCATCACGCCTGTAATCCCCGAAGGGTTAGGCAGAGGTGTACCTAACAGTACAAAAAAAAAAACGAAAAACAAAAAACAGCAAATGCAAATGCAAAAAAAAAAATGCTAACAGTTAGAAATTAATTTAAAAACAAAAAAAAACATAAAACTGCAAAAAACAATACAGCAAATGCAAATGCAAACAAAAAAAAAATGCAAATGTTAACAGCTTTAAATGAATTTCATGTGTTTTAATGGTAGTTCTTGGTATTAAATAATTATTACAAAATTTGGCCACGGTTTTGTTAACGTTTGAGTTATCGGTGTGTTCCTAGCTTTTAGTTTTAACCGCTTTTACATGTAATGCAGGTTGGAGCTGAATTTGAAGTTGAGTTTAGCATTTTTATGTTAAAATTACGTGCAAAACTAAATTCTCTTAGAGTGGAGTGCTGTGTCATAGACATAGATCCTAAGCTTAGATTTATGGCAATTGCTCCGCTATTAATTTTAGAAATTGTCTTCTGGAAGGATTATTTGGAATTGAATTGGTAATATCATAAGGTGTTGGTGGCGATAACTTGCAGAATGTATGAATATTATCATCGTTTGCTCTTAAGCGTTACTTTTAAGCGGTTGGGAACTTGAAAAGGTACCCCTTTATACTTTATTAGATTTAAGTTTTACCTAGCATACCTACGTAGTACCTGGGCAAAATACAAGAAATTGCTTTACCAATTAAATATAACCTAAAACGAAAAGCTATAGTTTGATCATTAGTCTCAATCTCATTGAAATAACCACCAAATTTTCCAAAACAACCTGAATATTTATTATCACTCATCAAATTACATAAATCAGATCTCCAATAAACCATCGCGCATTGTCAAAGTTAGATGGTCCAGTTACGTTGAAATAAAAACGAAAATAAATCAAGCTCCAGATAAAAACTCTAATTAAAAAAGTCAATTGGCGAGAAAATCGAATTCGGAATTAAAGCCATTTGTTCTATCTGTAGAAGCGGAACCGGACATTTTTACACTCACATTTTTACGAGTTTTAAACACCAAAATGAGCTAGAAATATGTAAGTCTTACTTGCGGTTTCGATATCTACCTATCCTTTTCCCAGCCATGTTGGGGCGGCTTCCAGCCTAACTGGATACAGCTGTCTACAAGTAGTTTACGTGGAGCGACTGCCCATCAGAAATTTAAATGGCAGTCGGGACCAACGGCTTAACGTACTTTCCTAGGCACGGAGAAAGCTCAGCATGTAATGCCCAATCCACTGACTAACCTAGGCAAGTGCGGCTTAACCTAAATATCCACCCGAGCGACAGTTATTATTAAACCACGAGCTCCTCATAATCAAGTCGAGCATAATCAAGTTTTTTCAACTGTTAATATGGCTGTCCGACAGTCTACAGTTTAGTTTTAACAATTATTTCACACGAGCACCTAAACCTTGATACTCCTTTTAACCTGCACAGCATCTCTGCTAGCGTTAATTAAACTTCTAAATTAAAGTTATATTTTGCGTGTAAGTTAGCTGACATTTCCAGCAAATTCATAACAAACACAGTGTAGTTATCGTATAAGCTGAGGACTTATTAAAATGCATGGCTCGTCGCACGGGGGTGTTAAGTGCTATAATAAAAATTGTAGAAGGAGAACTTTTTACTGCCCAACTTTGGTCGCTCTCGCGGCTATTGACTGCAAAAACGTTGGTAAAGTTGGCGTTAGTTATTACTATTATATAGAGGTTCATTTCGAATGGCAAAAAGAACGAATCTTTTATTCACTAGAAGTTGAAGGCAAAGAATTAAGTAGAAATTATGTTTGTGTGCGTTCAGCTGTAGCTTGAGTGTGGCAGCTACTGCGGAGAAACAAATGCAAATAACTTAGAACAAGTCACAGCGGGCCCCGATGTGACTTGCGATGCGACGGTACCGTGAAGGAAACAACTGACATACGCGACGGTTGTTTGATGCAAATCGTGTAGCAAAGTCGCATTTCCTAAGGTCGAAAATAATGTTTTTGTATGATCGCTTGCAGACATACGAAAAGATTCAGATTGTCACCTTTTATAATTTAGCCCACGCCGTCCCACTGCTGGGCAAAGGCCTCCCCCATGGCTTTACAAGTTTGTTTTCTAATTGCCTTCTCCGTCCAATCTGTTAAGAATGAACCCAGACGCCAGCGTTTCTTGGCCCTTTCTCGGTGACGACGGCCATCTTCAGACACCCCATTGTGTGACTATCTTGATTGGCTACTACATAATTACAATTATTCTGTAAGCTTAATTTATTCTGTTCAATTTGCTTACTAAAACAATTTCGGACCGTAAGCAAATTGAAGAGAAAAAATTGGGGAAAATTATTATTATTTTATAAAATTAGCGTTCTGGGTCGTAAAGCTAACACAAAAGAAGAACCAAGAAAGATATAGATAGATCTATATCTTTCTAACTTTTAGTCATGTCTGGTTAGAATCTATCCTAACTAACTTCTGCAATAATGGATAACTTTATTGCCCGTTTTCATAAACACTTACAATATTTCCTAGTCTTTTCGAATTAAATCAGACTCAGTGCTAACTAACCTGACATTTTCAATACTGGATAACCTTTTACCTTCATTAGTGTTAAGTTCACGCCCTCACATAAGGTACCAGGCAGCAACGAGTTACGTATAGTAACATTGACCTTTATATGTCCACTCCCCGTATGACATTTAAGAGTATACTATTAAACAAAGTTTGCTTTCCGAGTCACTGAAGCTGTAAATTGTGACATTTAAAATGAACGACCTTCAGATTGTGCAGCTACTTCATATAGGTAAAGAAAATAATCATTACAATTCGAGTTAAAGTGTCAATAGGGGATCGGACTAAAAAAACTAATTAGTCCGTCATATAGATTTCCAAAAAATATTGAACACATATTTTTCCTTTTTTCTCAATAAACAAAAAATTAAGAAATACTTGTCATATGTCAGTACGTTTTTTACCTACAAATGACGTCACAACCACTCGTGATCTTTGACGCGTTTTATCTTCGTCAATTTTTAGTAATTTGATAAAACAAAAAACACGTATCCAATATTTTTTGATAATCTAACTGACGAACTAATTAGAATCATATTATTTTGATCCGATCCCCTATTATGCTTGTTAGTTTGGTGGTCGCAATACACGACTATTAAGCTTGAGGCCTTGCCTAGGTTCAACTCCCGGTTCGGAATAAATTGTTTTTCCATTAGAAATTGGGACATTGGTGACGGCTCATACGTTGAATTAGCAACTTCTTCGAGTCAATCTATGGTCTATCTATTATATTCGCTACAAGTTCTTGAATTTAGTGGTAAGAGCACATAGCGGGAGGTTTGAGAAACATAATGTATCAGCCTGAAGTCTAGTTATGGGAATAGGCTCATCCAATAACTAGCAATCATCATCAGCCTACAATGTTCCCACTGCAGGGACTCAGGCCTCCTCTCTAGGAGAGGGATGGACTATAATTCACTACGCGGGCCAAGTGTGGGTTGGTAGATGTCACATGTCTTCGAATTTTTGGTTCTAAGACATGCCAGTTTCCTCAAGATGTCACAACGGTGAAAGAAATCACTGTTGTGAGAGCAGCGATGATTTGGGTTCGAACCCACGACTTCTTGTTCGAAAGTCGGGGCCCCGGCTGCCATCACTGGGCCGCTGCTCAAAAACTAGCAACACGTGAGTGTTACTTAGCACATCTAGCATGTAATGTTGCTAATTTCCATCAGTATTAAGTAATAAAAAATAAAAAAATAAAATAAGAACAAAAAAAGAATATAAAAGGACAGTTAAACAGCATCATTTCAAACTAGCACAAAAAGCTTTCGCCAGTTTTCAAGCTGCTTGAGAAGTGAAGATAGCACCTGGGAGAGAGCCAAGACCTACATATGCGACCTAGAGGTAACAGCATTACTCTTGTTTCAAGTAATTTGTCGTCCTCAGCTCTTACTAACACAATTTATAGGCAATTCCTGTTTGCTTGAGGCGTTATGAAGTACCTACTATATCCACAGTTGATTTGACGGCCACCTATTGTAATATTATTGTTGGCCACCCGCAATTCGGTATGTCACGTACACGAATTACTAACTAGCTTCAACCCATGTATATAAAATGTTCACAGTAATATACCATCCATTGTAATAATATTGAAGGCCTTTGGCATAGATGATGATGCCAAAGATGATGAATGATAATGATGTATTGTCTGTAGCCACGAGCCACTAACACTAACTAAGCGCATGCATAATTCTTTTCATACATGCGTGTTTGAGTGTCAAGGTCCAGTTGTGATGCTTGTTCTCGACTAACTATGTTGGTCTCGACTAAATAAAACTGCTTTTCAATATGCAGACGAAGACTATAATTTTGACTGAGTGGTTACAATGAAGAAAGCGCATGGTAAATGAAGGCGAGCGAGTGTCCCTCGGTATGCTCGGTATGGATATGTTCTTCTGTCATGACGTAGGATCGCGATCCTACTGGCCGGTGCAATGTGATGATCCGGAACATGCGCTTAGTTAATGTCTAGAAACGGTATTACTACTCTTATTTCTTGTCGTATAGATCTAACTTAATGTTTTTTTCTGTTTGGGCCACGTTAGCCAGCTTTATTGCAGCGTCAGAGGCGTTGCTATGATTTAAAAAAATCTTACTGGCTGCTGCCGAAAGGTGCTGATAATTATAAAAATCGTATTGCCGAAAGTGGATTGAGTCTTGCGTCTTGCGTCTATATAGCGGACCATCTATAATATCGTCGTGCAACTCACGGTAACTTGGTTGGTTCGTGGAATTTGTTGACAATATCGCCTGCAGTAGTCTATTACCTACCTATATTGCGACAAGATTGTATCTTGCGGACTGTTGCAGTATTAGCTGCTACAACAATGGCCACTGTCTTCCTCAGGGTATAAAGACGACCGGTGTGTCAAAGGCGTATTGTGCAGACGTCGCGGTCGGTCTTACTATTGAGGCTCTGCTCAAGACAGGTTTATGCACGTGTAGTTCGGTGATAGCTATTGGGCAATATGGTTATTATTGGTTATCACCTATGTGGCGGGGTTCGGGATTCTGTCATCCGCGCATAATGTTTCCACAGCAGGGAGGCTTCCTCTCTGGGAGAGAGAGTGCAGTATGTAGTGATCACGTGAACTCATTACGAATTGGTCGGTTGCAGTATCTTCGGTTTTTTGATTTCAGGACCTGTTTCGTCACCACATGGAGAACAGTGGCAAGGAAATTATATTATACAATACATAGAAATGTCCCTGCCATTTCTGTAACAAGTACTTTAATGGTATCAGCGTTTAACATCGAATTATAAAATATAATAATTTCGGATATCGCTAAGCCAGTTTAAGATTAAAGTTTCCACCGACGTGTAATCAAACAAAAATAACAATGCCTTTTCTAGTCAATAAGGCCCAGTAATTAAGTTAGCTGATCGTATAAATCAGAAATCAGCAGGGTCGTAAACGTATTGATTGGGCTCATGTTCACATCTTACGAGGCTAAGGGCATTAGGGCACGACCACTGTTGTGTGTTATTGTTATCAATAGCAGTCGAGAACTGTGACAAATTGATCTCCCGCGGTTTACAATCACCCGCCATTGTTTATTGCTGTCTATAATAAATGGTAGTTTAGTAGATTAGTATTTTATTCGGACTTATACGTGGTGGTAGGGATATTGTCATAATTATTAACATTTAAAAAAAGATGATTTGATGATTTTTTTAAAAGAAGATGTAGTGACAAAAATTGAAAAGAGTATGCTAAGGTGGTTCGGTCATGTGGAAAGGATGAATGAAAGGCGATTAACAAAAAGTATTTACAAGGCAGATGTGAGTGGTAATGCCAGGAGGGGACGCCCTAGAAAGACATACACTGATCTTATTGGTGACGTTCTTCTGAAAGGACAGGTGCGTAGTACTCGTAACCGGCGTGCGTGTATGACCAGGTGTATGAACGTGGACGAAGCAAAAGGAGTATGTAAGGATCGTAGCAAGTGGCGTTCTGTGGTTTCTGCCTACCCCCATGGGAAAAGGGCGTGAGTTTATGTATGTGTATGTGTATTAACATTTACCATTTCAAAGCATGGATTCCGGAAATACATGGTTTTAGAATACAAACACTGAATTTTTAGTACATATCATAACTACCTGGAATAAAATGACAACTTTAATTATTTAATGAATGGTCCTCCATCCACCGGTCAACCTTGGCAAGTTTCGGTTTTATCCGAAGATCGACCCGTGCTGCTGTTATTATTTAGCCACCAGCTCCTTTTTCGCCTTTCCATGAAATTATTAGTATTCTAGAGTATTGTGAATTATTGTACCTAGTTGTAAGATGAAACCGCAACACGTTAAATATTTATTCAAGGCACATCTGGCTTCAGAAATCCGAAACTAAGTTTCAACGAGAAATAGGGACCTACCGGAATAGCAAACAGATTGCCTTCATAAAATACAGCAGCCTTACCGGATAACCGGACTAGGCGCCAACTAACTAGATAGCCTCAATCTTAGTTCCTAACTTACTTCACGATACTAAAGGAGTTTCGGAAAACACTAGGTTTTTACGAGGCTTTTCCTGTTGCTTTGGAACTTACTTGAAACTGTTATTTACTGTACTGTAGCCAGCAGTAAGTAAAAGTGTATTTATACTAAGATTATAAATCAGTCTGTCCGTAAGCTTTAATGAAATGAAAAGAAGAAAATAGACTGGTTTTTATTTTAACATATTTTTGCCTGTTTTTTGTTAATAAGACCTAAAAAAAATCAAAAGAAAAAAAGTCGACAGACGCGATTTCTTTCTAACTTTCTTCTCGACGTGTCTTGTAACTAAATAAAAAAAGTCCACGAAAATCTGACCACTATAAACTTTGTTCCACCTCTTGAGTATTTTTTGGCGAACTATTGCGCTCGGCAACCAGAGCACTGGCTAGAATTCTGAGTATAGGAAGCAAAAAAAAGAAACCTTTGTTCATGCCTCAAACAGACGCTTTTAATTTTTAGGTAGTGTTTATTTTAAAGTTCAATAGTAAACTGGAATTTTGGGAATTGATTAAATTTTTCAGCTGTTATATTCATTTTACTTTACTCCCTGTGTTATTTTGTAACAAATATTTTTCAATATATCTAGTACAAATGAAATATTGGTAAAAACTGAAAATACTTCGTGAATTTCATTTAGTTTAAAAAAAATATGGTTACATATATACTGATATTTTGCTATTTAAAAAAAGTTCTTGATTCTAAAATTCGTTACAACCCATTCATGCGCGTTTCTGCGTCTATGCCGAATAAAAACAACAGAACGTTTTAAAACCGTTGAACCATAAACACCGAAGTTTAGATAATAATTGGACAGGCACGTATTCGGTAATTTTGTAGGCACCGGGGGCCGAGTGTGAATATCGATGTATTGACTCACTTTACGGATGGGGTGCCAAACTATGACGTGTTTTGTTTTGAAATTTTTAACATCGTGGAGGTTATTATTTATACTGAAAACGGGATATTTACCATGTTTTGTGTTTTGTGTGTCGGGAACAGAATCGTGTAGTGAGTGACAATGGTAGTGGTACCGAACGCAAAAAACGAACAAGAAAGAGGGTAGACCGATTTGTCTGCTCATAAACATCCACCCGCAATGACTTCAGTTTATCCGTGATCATGGTGCTTGTAACAGCGCCGAAATATCGGGAACTCGAAACAATCAGTAAACATGGTAAATATCCCGTTTTCAGTATAAATAATAGTGCTTGTGACCATGTCAGTTTAAAATCTTATATCGTGGAGGTTGATTATAAAAGGATTTAATGTCATTTGGCTTGGAACATCAAGATAAGTCAAAACTTAACAATAATGTAGGTGGGGATATACTAACGACAATGTCTAACAGTTAGAGATTGGAATACACCTGTTCTTAAAATTGTGGGATTTGCTCCACTGACTTTCAATGTCGTTAAAGTCCCAGTAGTGACTTCTTTTACGACAGCTAATGCATTCCCTTTTGCTGTCGGTTTCCCAACTAAAGTAACTACTTTCCTTCACTGTACCAAAGTTCTTTCAACTATGTTTTTCAATTTATTTTTACTACCGTACATTATTACTTTGACAAACAGCTGATGCAAACATCTCTCATTTATGTAAACTTAAAAAACCTTCGTTCTAAAACGCAGTGTATTATGAGATCGTAAAGAGAAGCGATGACAGGCTGGCATCGTGCTCGTAAACCGAACGGAGCTCGGCAGACAGACAGCGTGCACTTCTGTCGGGCCGAGACTAAACTAATACTGTACTACCAACATTATATATGAGACGGTATGAAAGAAGGATCAGAAGGATCGGTTACACAAAACGTGGAATCTGTATAGTTCATATAAATACGGTATAGGCACAATCAACTCGCTTACTAAGAAGAGTACAGTCGACTCACCAACATCAAAATTCTTAACTGTTACTGACACACGCCTTTTTTTAGGACAAGACCGACCACTGCAACTCCTGAAAACCAGAATTAACAGTGGCGACCACCAAAAAAGCGCCAAGGCAATGAACCTCGACGAAGTCTCGGAGAAACCATTTGACTGTCAGAATAGAATAACAAAGGGTAGAAAAAATATTCCACTGACAAAATGCCTTATGGAAAAACCCAAAGCTAGTTTGTTTAACTCGGGATTCAAGATAGTAATCCCGTTTGCAACTAAGATACCAACGGAGCAGTTCCCTACCTAAGTAATCACAGATAAAATAACGTATTACAGTGTCTAAGAGTTCAGTTCTACTCTTGGATATCACCATCATCATCACAGCAGGGACTCAGGCCTCCTCTCTAGGAGAGGGATGGGCTATAATCCACCACGCGTGCCCAGTGCGGGTTGGTAGATGTCACATGTTTTCGAATTTTTTGGTTCTAAGACATGCCGGTTTCCTTACGATGTTTTCTTTCACCGTTTTGAGATCAGTGGTGATGAAATAAATTACACAAAGTAATGTGCCTGTCTGGGTTCGAACCCACGACAAGTCGGGGCCGCCACCACTGGGCCAACGCTGCTCTTAATAACAGATAAAATAATGTATTACTGTATCTAAGAGTGCAGTTCTACTCTTGCATATACTTAGGTGTTAGTATACGACGACACAGTTGGCGCAGTGGCTGAACGATTGGACAGCTGCGCTGTGTGTTGCAGGTTCGATCCCGACACGGAACAAATATACTCGTATATATGTCGTACAGATAGTTGTTTCGGGTCTGGGTGTTTGTGTGTATGTGAGTTTAAATGTTTGTAAACGCACCCACGATACATGAGAAATTCCTAGTGTGGGGCAACGTTTTTAAACAGAAAAAAAAAGTATTGCTTATCCTTGTACGAAGTAAACCTTCTTGGTCTATCCTGGTCTATGTGACAGCATACGTCTGCCATATGAGACGAGCAACTGATGGATATATTGCTCTGTTGTAAATAAAACTTTGTGTTGTCTGCGACTTTACAGCCAAGAGTAGTTTCTGCCGGTCGGTAAACTTGCAACGCATCTGTTCATATGTGAAAATAATATTATTATACTGGCAGGTATATAATCAGTAATCACATACGCTAAAGTAAGTTGAATGAACAAAAAAAGTCATAATCATCAGCTACAGTTACTGCTGGCCTGGGTCGTTCCACTATAGGTCTAAAGCTTCTCGCCACGGGGAGATACTTGCAGTTCTTTTTAGCCATAGGTAATGTGGACGTGGTCGTGAACTTTGTCCAGCTTGTTCCGCGATATCTAGGACTGCCGTGACGCTTCCTGGTTGTGTGGATCACGGACAGATAAAGGAGGTGTGGATCCACTCCAATCATCAATTATTTTGACTATAAAAGCGACAACAGGCTTTAGCCAGAAACAAGTATATTTTATAACTTATCAAAATCTTAAAATAAGCTACTTATGGTTTTTCATCTAGGTCTAAAAGGAATTGAAGAAAAATAACAAAAGCATGCGAAGAGCTGATCTGAAATAGAATCAAAATGAAAGTCTCACACACGAGAGAACTGTGGCTGATATCAGCCGCCTTAGCTTTGTGAACGAGAATGTTCAGTCAGCGTGAGTGTAACGTGGAGACTTTGTACATGCCGTGCTATTCGCACCTTAGGGAAACGGATCATTCGAATGGATAGCTCTATATCACTTTAGAAACCACTGCAGCAATATAACGAATAACTTTAAAATAAATTATTTCTTAAGACAATTATTTATTTATTTATTTATAGCCTTATTAATTTAACAATCTTACACTATTTAAAAATAATATGACACCGGTAACTTAAGGTTGTCTTACTTTCAAGCATGGGCCTCCCCTAGAGCTTTCCACTGGATTCGGTTATGCGCTTGTCTAATCCAAGTAGTACCCGCCGTTCTTATAACGTCGTCCTTCGAATGGATAGGTCTGTATGACTTATGAAACCACTGCGGCAGCATAACGGATGCCTTTCTAAAGAAATTCATTATTAAGACAATAATAACATAACAGCAAACCTGGAATCCTCACGGTAATCTTCAGTTCTCGCCAGTTATGTTTATGTCTCATACGTACATAAACTCACGCTCTTTCCCCATGAGGGTAGGCGGAAACCACACAATGCCACCTGCTACGATCCTTACATACTCCTTTTGCCTCGTTCATGTTCATACATGATCTGTTTCTCATTTCATTTAATAAGGGGAGAGCCTATTGCCACCAACCGGGCACAAATTCCAGATCATCATCATCATCATCATCAGCAAAGACGTCCACTGCTGGACAAAGGCCTCCCCCATAGAACGCCATAACGAACGGCAACCTGCCGTTTGCATCCACCGGTTGCCCGCGACTCTCACGATGTCGTCGGTGCACCTGGTGGGAGGCTACCAACGCTGCGTCTTCCGGTTCGTGGTCGCCAATCGAGAACCTTTCTTCATCGGTTGTCGGTTTTTCGAGCGA
The DNA here is from genome assembly GCA_949774965.1 of Diarsia brunnea. Lineage (NCBI taxonomy): Eukaryota > Metazoa > Arthropoda > Insecta > Lepidoptera > Noctuidae > Diarsia > Diarsia brunnea. Next base: position 20,718,956 of record OX459002.1, read on the forward strand.
TGTGCCCTGCCCATTGCCACTTCAACTTGCATATTCTGAGAGCTATGTCGGTGACCCTGGTTCTTCGGCGAATTTCCCCATTTCGAATTTTGTCGCACAAAGAAACTCTGAGCATAGCTCTCTCCAACATCCAGATAGAAAAACATAATTTGATTCCACTCTGCCTAATCTGAGAAGATATTCAACCAGCACAGCAATGTATGTTCATTTTACTTTAACGGCTCGTAATTATCTATATTGTATATCAACCTAGGCTAGTTCAAAGTTTATGAAACATTGTGCTATTCATAGGAATGTCACATCAACCATTTTATGACTGTAAACCTTCCCTGAACTGCAATGAAACATCATTGTTGCTTAGACAGCTGAACTAGCTATTCTTTGAATCGTAAACTTACACAGTAGTAGACTAGATACACCGTTTCCAACAATGCCAAGAGGAAACAAACTTGTATTAGATTCTCTACTATGTAACACCAATCGCGACTGTAATTCGTCAAGTGTTAGGCAGAGACTTTTTTTGTTCTAGACCATACCTGAGAACCCTCTAGTTACTGAGATATTGGGGGTCAAAGCTCCAAATATTTCACAGCTATTTTCCAGCTATTTTCTTTAATACTAGTTTTTCAGGCTATACGTCTACTTAAATTACCTCCATGACCTGTTTACTATTGTGCTAGTGGGTGCTTTGAAGCATCCACTAGCACAATGTTTTAAGAGTGCTACATTGAGTTTTCCCGTAAAATGAGATTTTCTACCCAAAAAAAGTCGTTTCCCAGCAATAATTTTTGCGTATGGGTACTTAGTTTGATGTACATAATGCTTAGTTTACGTCTTCGTGACGGGTTCATTTACATCCTGTATGCCCAAGTCTCATGTATAATAGGAGACGAGCCAATAGCCATCAACCGATCACAAATCCGGTTTCCGAGAAGTTCCGGATGGCTCTGAAATTCTGCTTTGTAGTCCAAGCAATAAGATATTGAATACTACCTATTTATTATATATCGTTAAGCTTGCGTGTTTATTCACACGTCACAATGGCTACATTTATAAGAGCTTTGTCACAAAAATAGAACAGATACAGATAATACAGTACTTGAAGAGGGCATTGAACCCACATTTCAGAGATGTTCAAGAGCCTCTAGTTCTCTTAGATACAGTCATGTATGATGTAAGTGTGTGAAAGGCACAGTTTTCTAATATTGTGTTCTGAAGGCAGTCATGATTCACGGAAACTGTTCTTTGAGTTGGGTTTTCTTCCATGACACTGATAAGCTTGAATTTGAAGCACTGTTGCTATCAGTCTGATATTCCAACTATGACTTTCTATCTATTTCTAAAAAAAATCTTTGCCGTCATTCGGTTAAATTATATTCTTTATCTTAAATCATATCTCACAAACGAATCACTCTGTGTGCAAAAATATTCTAGACAACAGAAAATATATTCCTATTTCGATCGTATCAAAACGAATCAATCTCCTGGAGAGCGATTCTATAGTTTTCTTATTCTTAAATCAAACAAAATTTTGCTATTTAAATGTATGGAGCAGCGAAATGCGTGGAGCTGATTGTAGTTTTATGGTGAGATCAGTGAGCTGGGGTTGAATCTTGAATGAGTATGAGCACCTGTAGGTTATGAGCTAGACAGACTGCAATACTGAATGTCAGAATAAAAACGTAGAACCCGAAGTAGGTAGAAAATACCTAACTTTCTTTGTTAAAAAGTTTGAATTCCAGTAAATTAATTTTCATAAAGAGATAAGTACTAAATTAAATTAAGAATGGTGTTAAAAACAAGGAAAGAGTAATTAAGTAACATCAGCTGAATGCCTCATAATTGTTTTCATAAAAGTAAATCGGAAAACTTTGTTTGTAATTTATAACGAGGATAATAATCTAATTAGTGAAGTTTTTAACAATTTCTGTGAAAGTATTTAGCTGACCGATATTTTAGGGATGCTAAGTTACGAAGTAAAATGTCCAAAAAAAATAATATGTTTCGCTTCGATCCAAATGTTTGGACTACAATCATGTTAAAATGAAGTTTTTTTGTAAAATTTACTTAATTATAAATTGCTTCATTTTACAGGGATTAGTAAAAAAGTTTGGTAGCCCTCATCTTACTTATGTTTTAACGTATTCATAGTCTGGACGCACCAGATCAACCGTCTTTTAAAAAATATCATATTAATGCGTTAATTATGAGATATGTTCAAAAACAAAACAATATACTGTGTTTTACTTTGTTTATAATCAAGCTCGTATGTTAGATAGAAGTTTTTTTTGTTAAAACTTTATCTTTAGATCTTATATTTAATTGACATTAGTTACATTAGAAAGATTTTATAAAAAAAAAAACGTTTTCCAAGCAGGTAAACAAATGCACGCGAATATAAAAACCTTGTCATGGAAAAAAAAAATCATGGCATCATCCATACAACTGGTCATAGCATTAATTTGTTTTTCTTAATGCAAAAAACACAAGAAATATCCCACTGTGCCGTGCGAACAATAAACCCGTCACATGCAATACACACATGACCACGTTATTATGAGTTGCAATCGCCATTTTTGTCACGTCAGCTCCGCGCGTATAATCCCCGCGTCACGCTAGCCGTCACGCCCCGACACGCGCCGTGAGCACGCTCGTGGCACGACAACCATTCATCTTGTTTTGCATTCGGCGATATTTCCGAATATCAATGTTATTATTGAAAAAAGAGGAGTTGACGTGAACTGATTGTGATGTGTTGTGACCTGTGACTCCTGTGAGGGGAACGTATTGAAAACGTGCCTGTTTTTAACGCGTGATTTGTTGTTTTATGGATTGTATTTTTTGTGTCTTCCTTAGTAAAGGAGCTTGGTATCTGATAGATGTTGTGTCACGTGTGTCTCTGAAAAATAATAAAAATCGTGTTAATACATAATGTCGTGTTTCAGAAAGATTTATGTAGGTAAACAAACGCATGGGTACTTTCTAGGTAAAACAACTACGTGAACTACATATCATTATATAACTTCGGTCTGTAATCCTTAAAGGGTCAGGCAGAGGTACACCTAATAGTACAGCCACCTTCTGCAAGGTTATATGAGGACCATGTTATACGGGGTGGGCCAACAACTGGGCACACATTCTGGTTACTACTGAGACATTCCTGATAGAAAACCCAACAAAACTTTGTCCAACCAGGGAATTGAACTCAGTACCTCATGCCAGTAGCCACTAAACCAACGAGGCATATCAACGAGTCAGTAAAACAACTACATAGAATGAAACACAAAGTTTGTTGTTAAGGGTCCTCTCTCGAAAAAGCTTAAAAACAGCGTGCAGATGAAGCGGTTTTTCACCGGCACTTACAGAGAAATTACATCTGAGAATTTTTTTTAGTAATCTACATGATATGACACGTAATTTGGTTTAGCCACAATTTTTGTATCGGTATCACATAATAAGAAAAAAAATCCACAAAATCACCTCCAAATCGTTGAATGGAACCATTTTACTCCTTCATTTTTTAACAAAATAATATAAAAAAAATATCTACTGCTTTGAAATACAAAGGAAAATAATTTGGTTTTGTTACTTTTTAAAAACATGTATTATTTTAATTATAATAAATGAAAAACGCGTCCATTTAGAGTCCGTATCTACCGACCGAGAGAGGTAGTTTGTATGCACAAGGTCATTGGCGTGAATACAAGCCTTAAACAGAATCCTTATTCCTTATTAACTTTCCGTTTCCTCACAATGTTTTCATGTTTAAATAAACCACACAAATGAAAGTGCGAACCACAAAATGTATAAATAGAAGCTTTCATCCTTGCTCGCTCAATATAAACAAACACTTCGCTAACAATACAATCACGAATCCCAATTATGTGCACACAGTATGTGTATAGTCTCGCGTGCAATTCCCACAGTTTCCGATCTCATTATGAACCAATCGTGCAATCGCTCAGGGACAGTGGTGCACTGTGACGTCACACGATGGGGCGTTAATCACATATTGTCTGCTGAGGCCACTGCGACATGGCGACACTGCGACACTGTGTCAGACACGCGCTAATATGACTTGAGGTAATGGGTCGGGGTGCAGTGATAGCGGGCAAGAATGGTCCTATTTTTAGTACGTTACTTTTTATTTTATACAGGATCAAACTAAATACCTACAGTAAGTTTGGTATCGTTATCTGAACATGATGAAAACAAATAACAGAACATCGCTCCTGTAAGCCTCGAAGGGGTTAGACAGAAATGTATCTAATGGTACACCAACATTTCAAAGAAAAACAAAAATATAAAATAAGGGTGGTATATTCCAAGTATGCACTGCCACTACGACCTCATGAATCAATAAAGCAATTCAGTAATTGGTACTCCATAGTTCCCACATGGACGTTGAAAAAACTCATCATCTGCCTAGCCTTTTCCCAACTATGATAGGGTCAGCTTCCAATCTAACCGGATTCAGCTAAATACCCGTATTTTACATGGAGCGACTGCCTATCTGACCTCCACAACCCAGTTAATACTAGGTAATACGATACTCTTTGGTAAGACTGGATGTCAGAATTTCAGGTCACTGACTACCTGTAACGACTGCCAAAGATCTATATATGGCAGCCGTGACCAACAGCTTAACGTGCTCTCCGAGGCACGGAGGAAACTCGGTATGTCGGTCGATCACCCATCCACAGACCAACCTAGGCAAGCACAGCTTTACCTAAAGATCGACCCGAGTGGCAGATCTTATTAAGCCACGAGCCACGTTGAAAAAACTAAGCCGGGTTTTTAAACGCCTTTCGTGAACCGCAAACTGTTGAAAGTAGTGCCTGCTTGGTTTAGCACAAAATTCTGAGTTGGATGATAGATTGGTTGATTTGGTTGATGTATATCGGACTAGTACTAGTTTGGTTATTGGTTTACGAAAACTGGTTTAAGGTGAATGCGATAAGCTAGCCCGCGAAATTCGAATTTTCTTACGTCTTTTGCAATTACTGACCACTAGTTAACTATTAAATGGTAATAAATCTTAGCTAAAGTAGCACTAAGATGGTTTGATCAGAGTCACGCGATTGGTATCTGAACACGCACTAACTGGCGATAGTTGCGATACATGCTTTTATGGAAATGCATGCAGGAAAAAGTGCTGAGCTGTTCGGCTAAAAATATTGTACCAAACACGAACAGTTTCTATGGTGAAATTTTCTCTAAGTAATACTCGATATCTTTCAGTGAGACCATCTAAGTAGCAAGCTATAGAATACGGTAATTATGCCGGCTGAGCGCACCGTGCCGGCGGCAGCGCCCTACCGGTATGACAGACGGCAGCTGCGCCGGACAGCCTGACAGCACCTGATCGGAACCCATGGGCTATTCTTAGGTGAGCAGTTTTCCTGTTTACTGCTGTGAATGTTTTTCTTAGAGTTGCTATTTCTAAAAATATAATGGTTCGCAGAGAAAGTAAATAAGTAGGTTTTATCCAAGGCAAAAAAGTCAACAAAGAAAGAAATGGAGTTACTTTGAATGGTAATTAAATAAACATTTGTGTTAGTTAGCTCAACACGCTTGTCGAGAGAAGGATGTATCTGTATTTCACCAGTTATGTTTACGTTCCCTATTAAAAGGAGTAAGCCTATTGCCATCAACCGGACACAAATCCAGACTCCGTGGCAGCTATTGAGAAATTCCTCATGGAAAAACGCAACAACAATTTTCCTTTTTTTTTTTTTTGATGGGTGGAATATCATCGAATAACCCCTCCCGCTCTTGGGCAGATCGAAAGGGATTATCAGACTTCTACTGACTAAAAACCACCCATGTTCCTTCTTAGCCCTTCATGTCGAGGCCGCGGTATCTCTTGCGAACAACCCGCAGCCCCGACGGTATAACAATTTACCCGACACAGGAATCGAACCCGGGCCCTCGTCCTCAGCAGTCACCAATGCAACCAACCTCTAGAGAGGTTTAGAGTCTAGAGTCTAGACTCTAGACCAACGGAGCAGTCATAGAGAGGGAATCGAGGCAGTTGTTTAAGTTAGAAAATGTTACAAAAATAACTTATGCTTGTAATCAGTATCCTCCTTCATTTCAATCTGAAAGAAGAAGAACTGACCTCCGAAACACGTTTCGAAGCTTAAATTCAAGTCAGACATATCTGACAGTAAAATGATAAACAACTCAAGAAATACAGGTTTAAATAAAATACAGTGTGCAACAGAAAATAATAAATTCTATAGAAACCTCAGAGCTTTATGCGACGTAACAAGTTGAGCGGCTCCACACAATGAAGTAGTGTTTGAAAGGAGAATCCCCTTAACTGCACGCCCTTAGAAATACTTTATGCTTGGAAAATGTAGCCATTAAAATGTCTATAAGACGGGCTTAGATAGCGCGACACGATTTGGATGTAGGATCGGTCTAAAACTATCACATTAACTGTAGCGTGTGTTATTAACGGTATTTTATTTCAGCAGTGCCTGTTAGCTAGGTACCTAACATTTGATGTCTTATAAGAAAACGCTCTTTGCGTGATTTTTGGTAACGGGTTTGATTATTCAGAATATTTAAATATCCAAACTAGAGTGAACCGAATGGTAACTTCTGGAACCTAGTTTTAGGTCGCAGGTTCGAACGCCAGGTGGCACTTTCTTTTTTAATTATTTTATCACAGCAGCTGGCAAGTTTTTTTTTATTTTTGTACCTACAAAAATATAAATAAAACTTGTGACAACCACGATCCCGCATTGAGCCCACGTGATGGATAGCGGGTCACTTCCTAGCTCCTAAGCGAGTCCTGCGTTTCAGCAGCGGGAGGGAGCAGTCATGCTGAATATGCCTAAGTGTGGACTGAGTTGATTCATTGATGTTACTAACGTTATGTCGTGGAACAGACAGCAACTTTATATTTCTAACACTATGTGTAAAATATTGTATGCTTTCAATACCTGATAACATTACCTCATCCTCATACTTTTCTGTATTCATGTTACGCATACTTGTACAGGTTGCTGAATTCTGGACTGAAAACTAAACTAAACTATTTTTGGAGGGTGGGAAATCATCAAAGGACGCCTCCAGCTCTGGGCAGAGCGGTAGGGAGTGTCAGACTTCTACCTGACTAAAAACCACCCATGTTCCTTCTTAGCTATTTGTGCCGAGGCCGCAGTATCTCTTTCGAACAACCCGTAGCCCCGACGGGATAAAGCACTTAAAAGAGTGTTTGATTAATTTGAACTAACAAAAAACAAATAAAGATGGAAGGAAATATAATAGGAAATCAAACAATAGCTGCACGTGCGGTGTGGCTCGCACCTGTCGCAGCGGCAAAACGCCGTAAAAATACGTCGATGAATAGCTCAGCCGGTACACGGTTTACTGCCGAGAGGGAGGTCTGCATCATAGGCGGAAGCGGGAATACAGAAGTTATTTCCTACAGTATGGGCTCGTTAATGACCAGAGTGTGTAATTTTGGGATCGCAAGATAGTGTGACACTGCATTTATGGCTGCGGGTTGTTCGAAAGAGATACCGATATGATTTGAAAGGGGGGGATGAAAAGATTACTTTTGGTAGCGAAAACCGACATCCACACGGGGGAAATCGCGGGCATCAGCTAGTAACTAAATATAGGTATAACATTTAAAGAACCATTCGTATAATATCATTTCATCCGTGCCTTACACCACACACTGTCAACGGCACGACGCCAAACATCTGGCGACAAAAGAATACGATCCAATGTAAATAACTGTATCATACAAAGTATAGATGACGTTATACGCCAATATTTAAAACAAGGTTCAAGTAAATTCGATAGTGCCAATCTCCGAAATATTACAAAATAGATAACATTAAATGTTTTGTCCAGTCCCTTCTCGCACTTATGAGGTCCATTCTCGCAAATAATTGCTAATTAATATAATATTGCCCCAATTACCATAATTTAACAAATTAATAGGGCAGCCAATCAAATTAACTTGTCATATTTTAGGCACATCGCGTTTTGGCGTTAAAATTGGTAGTTTCTAATTTGTTCATTTTATAGAAAGATACATAAATACAAAGAAGAACTGCTCACTTCATTAGCTATAGTTATAGTTATTCTGCTATCCTATGGTTTTTCTGTTTATAAATAAGTAGAAAAGGAGACTGTGTGTAAAGAAACATGGATGAAAACCAAAACCTTAACTCATTATTTTCTTTCCAAACTTAATTGGCTGCAGTCTAGAAAACACAAGTAATTCGGAATGTGTTTAATTGACTTTAAAAATGTCTGCTGTCGGCCAATCAACGGCGACCAAATAATTGCATCCGTGGATTTCGCAGGTAGCTATAAATTGAGGCGAGCCATTCCGGTTCACGGTGCTCTTTTATTGTAACGAGTTTGTGCGGAAAACTCACAAAAACTCGCATTGACAAAGCACTCAATTGCTATGCAAATGGTATTTAATTGCTTGTTAATAATTCGTTGTTGTTATCCAAAATGTTGAACGATATATTTTTTATAAATGAATTCGTAGCTTGGTTAAAAAATTGGTTGCTTTTACGTTTTGAAACAAAGTAGATTCAAATTCCCCGCGCCCCAAAAGGTAATGGCCGTAAGGCTAGTCCGTGGGTACCGCACGATCTCCCGCGAGGCGGCGAACCTCCTTGCCGGATTGCCGCCGTGGGATCTAGAGGCGATAGTCCTCGCGCGCCTGCATGAATGGCGCGCGGAGGCGCTGCACCGGGGGGTCACTCCGTTGCCGCGGCTAATTGCTGCGCAGCGGACAGACCTCCGGTGCGATCTCATGGCGGCATGGAGAGAGCGACTGTCGCAACCCCGTGCAGGGCACGCCACGATAGTGGCGGTAAGTCCCCTCTTTGAGGAGTGGCTGGAGAGGCGCCACGGCGCCCTCACCTTCCGTCTGACGCAGGTACTCACCGGACACGGTTGTTTCGGGAGGTACCTGCACCGAATCAGGCGGGAGGAAACGCCCGGATGCCACCATTGCGAGGATCGGCCGGAGGACACGGTGGAGCACACTGTAGAGGTGTGCCCCGCTTGGGCGGAGCCCCGCCGTGTTCTCGTAGCGGCGATCGGCGGCGGCGACCTCTCGCGTCCGGCCCTGGTGCAAGCCATGGTCCGGGGCGAGGAGGAATGGGACGCCGTCGCCTCCTTCTGCGAAGCAGTGATGCTAGCGAAGGAGGTGGCGGAACGTGAGAGGGAGAGAACCTCTCGTCCCAGCCGCCGCGGGAGGCGCTCCGGGCGTCGGGGGCCACGTGATGGCTTCCGGCCACCGTAGACGCGGGCCTGTGGACGGTGAGTGATGGGTAAGCTCGCCGTCCGTCCGTCTTATGACGACGACAGGCCGTGTCGACGGCGCGTTCGTGTTCCACGCGCGCCTCAAAGAGATGTCAGCAACATGGAAGGGGCCCGCTAGGGCCGACGCCTGTCGAGGCTGCGGGCTGTCCGCAAGGGAAACCGCGGCCTCGACATGAAGGGCGAAGAAGGAACATGGGTGGTTTTTAGTCAGTAGAAGTCTGACACTCCCTTTCGCTCTGCCCAAGAGCGGGAGGGGTTATTTGATGATTTCCCACCCCCAAAAAAAAAAAAAAAAAGTAGATTCAAATTCAAATTTATTTATTTTTCTTTTTACAAACATAACTTAAATAATCACGTATAAATAGAGTTTAAAATTACATGAAACAGATCAGTTTGACGACACGGTTGGCGCAGTGGCTGAGCGATTGGACTGCTGCGCTGCGTGTCGCGGGTTCGATTCCCGCACGGAACAAATATTTGTATGACCTACAGATAGTTGTTTCGGGTCTGGATGTTCTGTGTATGTGAGTTTAAATGTTTGTAAACGCACCCACGATACAGGAGAAATTCTAGTGTGGGGCAACGTTTAAAAAAAAGAAAAGTTTGTGAGAGACTGGTGTCTGCACTAGGAAAACCTGTATAGCAGATCACCCGAGATTGGAAATGCTTTAATTCATTTCAGGATTTCTGGTTTGAGGATCAGCTTTCCACAAGTGACAATCGCTTTCAAAGCATTTGTACTACAACTTTCAATAGGATTGACATAAGCTATTTAATATGTTTTTGACTTGTCGAACATTATTATTACTAAAACACTAGGCGCCTTGAAAAGTTAATGTATAACTGAAAATTTGGTTTTCTACCCGCAATTCAACTATTTACTACCAAACGACCTACTTCTTTATTCTCAGGCAATTTCCCGCACACGTTACCATATAAAATCTCAACAGCTGGAAACAGGTGAATTGGCCCGAAATCCATAAATATGTTCCAATTGTTACCGGTAACGCGCGCCTACTCCCCTTGCTTGCAAAATAGCTGACTTGTTCTTACCTATACGTGGTTTGTTGAGTTACCGGGACCCCTTTGTATCAATACTGTTTAACCTTTGACAGTATTCTGTAGCCGCTCTGGGAAATATGCTATTTTCCCGCAGCGTATAGAAATGGCAGGAAAATGTGAAGGGTGAATTAGATTTGAGCGGCTAGAAATATCAACAAATATTGCAAATCTGATGATAGTGCAGTGCTTTTGGTACAACAAATGGATGTTGAATACGATGTTTCCTTTGTGTTATTATGAGTTACTCCAGTATATTTCGTAATCACTATTTCCTGCTTGCCTATCACATGTCTGCTACTGTACTAGCAATAATGAAGATAATTTATGTCATCTCAAAGTTATCGAGTATTTGGCTTGAATAGAATAAGCACGAGTGCTGCGTGTGATGTCCTGGCTTCAATTGCCAAGTCGGGCAAAGTGCTATTGGGTTTTTCCATAAAGAATTCCTTGTGCCCAGTTGATAGGAATAGGCCCGCCCCTTATTATATAGAACTTCAAACATAATTGGCGAAATAGTGTGTATTAGGTACTCCTCGGCTCAACCTTTCGGAGATTACAGGCGTGATGTTATGTTATAAAAAACTTGTTACGACATACGCTAGTAATAACACCTGATTAGCTTTCAAGACAAAAGGATCGTCTTAAGATCCTACGCAGTCTTCTCACCCATTGTGTACAGAATCCATTAGATTCAGCGCTTTAACAAAACAATCGTCTATAAAAGAATTGCTTCAATAAAAGCAGGGTTTAAGCTGAAGTGAAAGAAAAACAGTACAAAACCGTGGTTATTTATCGTGAAAAATCGTGTACCGATTTGTAAATATCAGAGTACAATAGAGTTGAGAATATTCCGTACACACAATGTTTATGTTCAAGGCTTTGTTGGCGAACAATTAAACGATTTTTTTCGTACAAAGAACGAGAAATTCAAAAGATTTCGCTTGATAAGGCTCTTGTGGGCTTTTGATATGTAGGACAAGAATATTGTGGGTTATGTTTAGATCTAGTTGAGCTAGCTTTGTTTTGTTTGGGGAGAAAAGATTTGAGGGCCGCCTGGCCGGGGAAGGCAATGTACTTGACATGATGTCTGCGTGTTGTGTTCTGTCAAAGGAACAAACTTATTTTATGTGATTATGATGTATTTTCTATAAGGCCACAGTTTAAACACGGTAGAAATACATTTATACCATACCTACTCTAAAAAGCTTATTTTATTCACGCAAAACAGTGAATAAAAAGGCCTTTTATTCACTGTTTTGTTTTTATTCACTATTTTGGTGTTTGAATTTGGAACTCAAAAATATATCCGGTCTCTATTTCAATGCTTACACAAACTCCTTGCGCTAAGATTCGAAATTCAAAACTCTTTGGTGCAAATAAATTCTCGAGATTTGATTGGTCGATATTTGCGACAAGGAGTTTGGCATTAGATTAAAAACTGTTTTGTGTTCTTTGCTGCCTTTATAGAAAAAAAAATAGTGAATTGGCGCCATTTCAAATACTTACTGTGAATTGTACGGACACAAAGTTTAGTGTTACTTTATAATAAAACGATTGAATTATAATAAATCGATTATGCATTCAAGTGACGAAGGAGATATTGTGTTAACACCTGAATTTATGAAAGAGAGGGCAGCCGATATTGTCGAAAACTTGCTACCCAACAAATCACGCCTGGTTTACATCAAAACCTACGATGAGTTTTGTAAATGGAAAAATGAAAATCAAGCTTCGGGCACATTTTCTGAGTCTGTTTTCTTAACTTATTTTAATGAACTGTCGAAGAAAAGGAAGTCATCGACATTATGGAGTATATATTCTATGTTGCGGTGTACTGTAAAAACAAGGCATAACATTGATATAAAAACATATTCTAACTTGCAAGCCTACCTTAAAAGGCCATCAGAAGGCTATAAACCGAAAAAATCCCTGGTTTTTACCGCTCCAAATGTTGAACGCTTTTTGAATGAAGCGCCAGACTCGCAATTTTTGGCAGTAAAAGTAAGTAATCTTCAACAAATCTTGCTTAATACAAGTAAGTATTTTAGAACTATTTAATTGTAAACCTATCAACATCAATTTTGTAACAGTTTTTCTATTTTTGTTTGCAGGTTGCGTTAATTCTCGGCATTAGTGGAGCCTGTCGTTCAAATGAGCTTGTTAAACTGACAGTGGATGACGTGCAAACGATCTCTGACACTGCTTTACTGATTACTTTAAAGGATACAAAAACGAAAATCGACCGAACCTTCGTAGTCAGAGATGATTACATGAAAATCGTAGAAAAGTATCAAAGTTTTCGTCCTCCGAATACAAACAATAATAGATTCTTTTTGTTCTATTCTAAAAATAAATGTACAAAAAATCCAATTGGAATAAATAAAATTGGTTCCATGCCAAAAGACATTGCAACATTTTTAAAGCTACCAAATCCCGAGATGTATACAGGGCATTCTTTCCGAAGAACCTCTGCCACGTTATTAGCAAACACTGGTGCAGATATGACGGAATTAAAGCGACATGGTGGATGGAAGTCCACTACCGTGGCTGAGGGTTATATCGAAGATTGTATCGAAAATAAATCGAAACGCAGCCTTCAGATAGCAAGCAGCATAAACCTAAAGAAACCTGAAGACCCATGGACTCCACGCCCTTCAACGTCCAAAGATGCCCCAGAGTTTCCTCCAGCAGAAAGTTCTGACCATCGACAAGAAATAAATATTGTTTCACAAATTGACCACCCTAATAATAATAATAAGAAAATTACGCTTAATTTCAGTCATTGCTCTAATTTTAATGTCCATTTCAATTAATGTAACAATTCTTATTTCTTGATTAAATTTCTATTTTCGCTTAAATTATGTCTTTTCTCGTAGTCATGATATAAAGTATAGTATGCAACTCCTGAATAAAGTACGAATTTATTTGAGGGCCATGAATCACTCGCGTCGTTCAGGATTCTAACAGTTGAATCACTCGCTGCGTTCGTGATTCAATCATTAGAATCCTTCACTTACTCGTGACTCATCTACGGCCCTCGCTTTAAATCCGTCCTTTATTCACTAGTTGCATAATATACTATTCTTGCGTAATAAGCCATGTATGATTGCTTTGTTAGGGATTTATATAAAACGAAAAATCTTGGTGATGTCTGTTCAACTTCCTACTTATCTTTGTGTTATCTATTCAATTAACAACAACTACGAACGAACAAAACTAGGCCAATAACTACATAATATATAAGACTGTGTTACTTATTGTCTCGGGGTATTAGGGTACAAAACAGTATAGTAACACATTGACCCGTCGAGCTTGAACGAAAGTTATTTATGAAATAAACATTGCAACATACATTTATATAATATGTTAAATACTGTACTAATATGTGTTGAGATTTAATGCTCGAAACGTTTTAAGAAAGTTAATAACATGTAGGTACTAAACTTTCCCTTCCAAACGATTTTTTTATAATGTTAATTACATACTAGAGACTATAATATGAGCCCGTCGGGGCTGTGGGTTGTTCGAAAGAGATACCGCGGCTTCGGCACAAGGGCTAAAAAGGAACATGGGTGGTTTTTAGTCAGTAGAAGTCTGACACTCCCTTCCGCTCTGCCCAAGAGCGGGAGGGGTTATTTGATGATTTCCCAACCTCCCCTGGGTTGGGAAATAAAAAAAAAGACTATAATATGAGGAAGCTTAATCTTCCATACCCATTATTGTTTCCTCACAGTTCACACACACACACACACACATTCAAACTCATGTACTTTGGTCACACCAACCCTACAGGCTACACACTCTCTTACTCACATATACTTACACAAACACACACATGCAACACACCCACTCATGCATACTTTTGATTGTAAGAAAGAAGATAATGTAATTTTTTTTATTTTTTATTCTTTTTAAATTTAAGTTATCGATTTTAATTATAGTAATTAAATTTTAGCATAATAATTATACGTTTTTGCTATTTGTAAATCACGTCTTGCCTAAAAGGGGGATCCAATCACGAAATTTTGTTTACACCTAAACTTGTTTCTACCAATAAACTATTTTATTATTATTTCAGTTCAGAACGTGACACTCAAATCAATAAATATCTCTGAGTGCGGCAGTAAGTGTGTCCCGCCTGTAAGTAGTGTGCGATGGGTCATAGAAAATGGAAGAAAGTGATGTACTAAGTAAGTATAGTTCTAATTGATTGTCTCCTTACCTGCCACTCCTGTGTGATTGACAGGTGATTGTGCACCTTCTAGAATTAAACCTAGAATTGAAGTTAGTGATAGTGTTTTGCAGGTGGCTACATAATTATAACATACTAGTAACGAAGAAACCTGATTTTCGCATTGCATCGCAGCCATATAAATGTATTATTATATCTATGGTCCTTGCTTACTCAAATCTAGGTAACTTTTATTTTTTTTGGCTCAGGAATCATATTCCATATAAATATATTATGTACTGTCTGTGTTTCTTTATGAAGAACGTAATGGCGTATGAATCCCATGAGTGATGGCAGACCTCGTCAGCCGTGAAGGTGCGCGTTTGTACGGCGACGTTTTGATTAATTCATTCATGGTCTGGAGACCAGACGGACAGGACACAAGTCAAATAAATGTGGAAGTAGGGAAATCATTTTCAGCTGAAAGTTTGGTTTACCTTGAATACACAGAGCACAGGTTGAATATACGGTAGCCTCTAGAGACAGTAGTATAAAAATAAAATTCATAGCGCCCAATTTGTCCTGAGCCTGTCACAGACCGATTCCAAAGTCTGCTTTGACGTTGTAGTGTTATAACTAATCAGAAAACAATGATTCTATTGCAGGCTGCAAGTCTCATCCTCATACCTTTGCCATTGCCTTTGGCAATTTATTTGGTATCAGTGCAGCGCGTGTTATTCTTCTAATATTTTCTATAGTTCGTTAACTCAGCAGTCACCACTTACAAGCTTCAGTAGCCATCAACAATAATCAACATGCTTCACAGGTGCAAAGTAAGAAAGCTTGGAACTACAAATACACTTCACAGAAATGTAAGTAATCATCTTTTTTGTAGTATTTTCTTGACTCATATCAATAAACTCCAATAACACATTGAATTGATGCGTGAAAGTGTGCGCCCTGTCCCCGTAACAGAAGTTATTATCTCATGATAATAACTTCTGTTTGTCTCGTAACGAAGGGGAATCCAAGGGATAACTGTGTGTGATATCAATCACAGTATTCGTTTGTTTGCTTGCTTACTTTTGCGAAAGTTAAATATTTTATTGGTATATTTTTGGCGAGTTTTATAGCTGGTAAAAAAATATTGAATTTATCGTAGATAGAGACCGCCTATTAGAAATAATATTCTCCTAAGTAGCTTCTCGAAATAATCTCAAAGTCATCTTTAACGCCCTTGTGTAGTGGAAATAGAGTACACATTCCATACAGTGTGTGAATAAACCGACTCCAACGGAAAGGATTCCGTTTTTAACCTAAAACAGAAGGTGACAGCTTATAGGCCAATTTCTTCTTGTTACACTATAATCGATCTACCCTAGGAAAGGTTTACATAACCATAAGAACATTAACTTTAATCTAATCTGAATCAAACTACCCTTATCACACACAGCACACTACATGCCATCAATGATCGATGGAGACACAGTGTGTTTCATTTATTCATCCACACTTGCAAGGTGGTCGACACGTCAACACATCGTCATCAACACTTTGATAGATGATACGAGAAACCTTCATAAATCAAATAGCAGTTTTTGTACTCACCGAGTTTTCTAAGGCATAAGAATATTTTTTGAGTGAGGTTACTGATTTTATTTAGTCTGTGGCGAGATTGGTCTTCACAATAGTGGTGTTATAAGTAGAGCACTTTACGTTGAAGGCATTTTAGATGGATTATTGGGGAAGATTTTTTGGTATTTTTGGATCTGGAACGCGTATTTTTATTTCGAGTTGAGAATAGCGTCCGCTTCACCTACCGAGTTTGAGTAGACCCTAATGGCAGATTTTTTTTTTCATTTGGAACTTTCATGATAAGACCTTATTAGAATTTTGCCTTAACACTTTTTTACGTAGGTAAGCACAGCTCATTTACGGGAAAAAAATTGCTGTTCGAACTTTTTGGAATTTGGTTGTCAAATAAATTAACTACTTATTTAAATAGTTCGTATTTTCTAATTTTAATTAAGTTGCATGGAATGGCATCATGGTGTGTCTAATGTTCCCACTGCTGGGACTCAGGGCTCCTCTCTATGACAGGGAAAAAATTACGTAGGATGTCAACTTATTGTTACTACTAGTCTGTCTCTATGACATTAGTGCATTACTAACTCTAAACAATTTTGAATGTGAATTACTGTATCTATCTACTGAACCAATATCTCTGCCTACGCCATCAATAGCTATGATTGATCTTTAACTGCGTACCTTCCATAAAAGTTCAGGAGCAGGCCGAAGGGGTGAATGACCGTGTAAGGGGTAGGATATAGCATCGCCGATACCACAGAACAGATAAAAGAGATTAGAAAGGAAATAGTTCCTGATTTGTATTAGAACGCCTGTCGCCGCTTGTCTCCCACTCTCTATATCCACTACAAGCAAGAGGCTAATACGTACGCGCATAACGCACACAAATAAACCGCACTCACTTAGATCGCGAGCTTGCTACTGGTTGTCACACTAGCGCAAACACTGCGTATGACGTACACTCACACACGCTTTAATTTCTCATACATGTTACGGCGACCAAAAGGTCGATAATTTATGTCGATAAAATTACTTTAGTTTTGTAACTTTAAGTTTTGCAATATTTTGCTTTAATTTCGGAACGGGATAGAAAGAATGAAAAGGTATTTATTTGTCTCACACAGATACAAAATTAAAGATTAAAAAAGTAAAATCAAAAGTAAACATACGAGAAACACTTAAAAATAAGACATACATTTAATTAATTACTACATTTAGTTAGTAGGTATCTATTCAATTCTACCGGTTGCCTCTAGCCATAGTGTTCTTGTATCTGGATCTGTTGGAAACCTGAAAACAAAACTTTGTTGTGTTATGTTTCCATTATAAATTACTAACCTCAAAACAAATTTTAGACGAAAACCAAAATTAATAACCCACAATAAACAATAATTGACAGTAATAAACGAAGTTATTTAATCATATTCATAATAATATCATTTGAATACATTCACACATAGTAAATATCGACATTGTTTACAACTTGGTACAACACAATCGAAACGCATAGATTTTGCAGAACTCAAGCTTTGGCTCGTCGTACGCGACGTTCGCAGTGAACGAAATACATCGCGCAATCGCCCACGCAGTACAAGATGGTACCCACGTATTGCAAGCAATGTACGTAATTTTTTAACTGCTTGCGACAGTATCATTTTTTCTACCAACTACATAATACTATTGTAATAATTACAAATATTACTTGTATTTTAAGGTATTTGGACTTACCGGTGATAAGAAATCCCTTCTCGAGGCACACTACACACCCTGGCTTCTTTTCCGACACATTATAATAGCGCAAGATGGCATAATTCTTTTTTTTCGCGGAGCTTCGTACGCTGTCACAATATGAGCGCGATTGTTGGCCGGTAAATCAAATTTTGTCGACATTTGAGCGTTTGCGACATATGAGCGGCGCGCCTGCCCCGCCCACAAGGCCCTTCTAACCTCTTTATCTGTTCTGTGGCCGATACTATCCGAACACACGGCGCGCCGGGAGGCGAGGCTTGTATACAAACTAGTATGAATTATGTGCCCGAACAGATATTTATTATTCGATATTGATATATTATGGAGAATGTCCTCCGTGATGTGAGGGAGATAAATCATGAAACTTGAGTTTTTCCTGTTGTGTTGTTAACTATTGTCGGGAGTAGAAGGTCTGAAGTCTTTGATGGTTGTGTAGTGACTCGTGTCGCGTATTGATAGAAAAGTGACTTGTTCTTGATAGCAGGTCAGCCGTCCATCTATAATAAATGCGAATGTAACACGGTCTGTCTTTCCGGGCTATTTTGATAAAACTAGATGAACAGGTCACCTAGGCTAAGACATTTATAATACATTCTATTGCGGTAGTTATTATTGGGTACCTACGTTCCTGAGGTATACTTGCCGCGTTCAATGCAGGCGAAGCCGTGGGCAACAGCTAGTCCAGCAGGTACCCAGGTGTACCAAAATATTTTTGTGCTTGAATAATTTTACAGATGTATGAATGTGAAAAAAGGGCAAAAAGAGTATGTAAGGATATTGTTCGCAAGAGATACTGCGGCCTCGGCATGAAGGGCTAAGAAGGAACATGGGTGGTTTTTAGTCAGTAGAAGTCTGACACTTCCTTTTGCTCTACCCAAGAGCGGGAGAGGTTATTTGAAATTTTTTTTTCTACCCGCAAAAAAAAAAGGATCGTAGCAGGCGGCGTTCTGTGGTTTCTGCCTACCCCTATAGGAAAAGGGCGTGAGTTTATGTATGTATGAATACTTCAGCGCTCAATTTCCTGAAACTGTAATTTTCATCATAAAATAATCGAGCACAGTAAAACATACATGATTGTTTGTGACCGCAGTACAAAAACAATGGCTTAGTATTTTTATGTGAATTCATTTCGGCTTATCCTTCTAATCCTGTAGCAGTAGTCCACGACACCCACGAGGGTTTTATATCAAAACCACTCAGCCAATTACAATTCCGTTGTGTTTGCATAATAATAATACCGTAAAACATGAAAATACGTTCACAAAGCAACTTAATGCGAGTATGACTTGCAGGTCAAACATCGCTTGTTTCTTTATTCCTGGATTAGCATGAGAACCCAATTTCTTTGATGTATCTCCAAAGATTTAAACCATCAGACATGGTTTTTTTCGCGCAAGTTCAGGCGATGCTACTTACAACTTGAACTGACCGACAGGAACAAGCAACTTAACCTAACGTTACGTCCTCGTAGTGTTTCATGAAGTACTTTTTTTTTGGAGGGCGGGATATCATCAAATTACTTCTACTGATTAAAAACCACCCATGTTCTTTCTTAGCCCTATGTGTCGAGGCCGCGGTATCTCTTTCGAACCACCCGCAGCACTCATGACGTACTCTCGGTAATAGGGATGTTTACTGACTAAAAAATATATGATTCTAATTAGTCCGTCTGTTAGATTATCGAAAAATATTGGATACGTATTTTTTGTTATATCAAATCAATAAAAATTGACGAAGATAAAACGCGTCAAGATTTGAGTGGGAGGTCGTGACGTCACTCACCGGTATAAAATGTCATACTAATGTCTTATAACATGACGTCACACGAGTTTTCAAAGCACTGTATCGTCTTTATTGTTTGTTTACGTGAAAAAATAAAAAAAAAACGTGTCCAAATTTTTTTGGGAAATCTATGTGACGGACTAATTAGATTTTTTAAGTTAACTACCCTATTCTTTGACTTGATTCCTCCACAGTCACTGTCGCAACATAGATGTCGCTTCGTGTGTCGAGTGAGGGCACATCTTATGATTTAAATATTTAATGAATAAATACTACTTTTGTACACATAAAAGTAAATTGTGTGAGAATGATTATTAATCATCTGACTAAATGTAATTTCAAATTCACGAACCAGCTCTGAAATATAATGTACAAAGAAGTATGATCCGTTCATATCGCAAGTCATGTTTCTGTTATTTATTAAAGGTGCTTTTCGGCGAATGTTCCGACACTGTAAACCAACAGAACATGATGTGCGGTTAAGACTTTACATTGAGAACTTATTTACCTCGTTAGTCATAATAAAGAAGAAAAACTGCCATTTCCCGCGACTGCCTCGGAACGAAAGATATGTATTTATTTGCCATCTACATAATAAAGTAAAAATATTTATATGTACTTCTATTTAAATGAATGAAAAGTAGTGCTCTAGTGATGTACGTAAAAAGTACAGTTCTATGTTTTTGTTAAGTCAGATAACTATAGAATTGTAACTACCACGAATAAGACATAACATCACGACTATAATCCTGGACAGACAGGTAGAGTTGTAGGTACGGTCGTAACCCATAGTCATCAATTTTGGCAGTTACACTAAAGTCCCATGTAACAAGGAGGGGAATCTAGTGCCATAAACTGACACAAATCTAGACTCCATGGAGGCTGCTGCTCAGAAATTTCTGGTTGAAAAACCTAATAACACTTTTTCCTGCCTAAGTATCCGACTCATGACCGCATATGAACCAAATCCACTTGAAAATATCATCAAATGCATACATGGTCTGAAAACTACAAACAAACTACTTCAAGAAATCACATAATGTTTCTAGAAACATCGAAAGTTCAATAAAAAACTGAAACCATACTTCTTGAACTAAACTTCTTAAAGCCAGTTGGTAAGTTTAAAGTCCCGTGTGTCCCAAGTCCATAACTCATCTGATGTTTTATTGTGGACGCAAGTGGGTCAGCGGCGAGCGGCCGGTGGTAACGCATTACCTCTCCCCCGCCACGTCGGTTAAGTGAGGAGATTGTGCTGCGCGGTACAGCGGCGATACGGTTACGTTGACGATGCACTTTCTTTGAAGAATAGAGAAGTATTGTGTTTGGCTGTAGTGTGGGGAATGCTCTTTATTTATTGTTTTGGAAGGAAAGTGTAGCTTCGACTCCCGTTTCCTGGGAAATAAGGTAATGGTCTTCTTGAGGGTAAGTGGTAAGGGCAGATTTTTCGCTTAAAAGTTCTTTAGAAAGTTGTTTAAAATATAGTTGTAGCCACAACACGACAATACGGGATCGGACTGAGTCAAAACAATATGATTCTAATTAGTCCGTCAGTTAAATATTGTTATCGAAAAATATTGGACACGTGTTTTTTGTTTTATCAAATTAATAAAAAATTGACGAAGATAAAACGCGTCAAAGATCATGTTGTGACGTCATTTGTAGGTAAAAATGTACTGACATGTGACGTTTTCGAGGAGTTCACGAGTTTTCGAAGCACTGTGTCGTCTTCATTTTTTGTTTATGTGAAAAAAGAAAAAATAACATCTGACGAACTAATTTGTTTTTTTTTGTCTGATTATTGCAGTCCAAAGGTTGCAGTTACTTGAAGTCGAAAGGTATTTGTTGTCCCATTATTGCGATTATCTTATTGTCCTGGATACCGAATAACTTTCTTGTTTCGAAGATATTGAAGGTCATTTCAACGTTATCAGTTTAAAAAAAAGTAATTAATATTATAAGTGTAGTTTAAATACCTCAATGATCTCGGTACTATTCAATGCATCTATCCTCCCGTGGTTATGACCCCAAAAAATGTGTCAGTGTCAGACTTCTACGTACTAGAAACTACCCATGTTCCTTCTTAGCCATTTATTTTGCATCTTCATCAAATAGGTCCCGCTCTTGGGCAGAGCGGAAGGGAGTGTCAGACTTCTACTGACTAAAAACCACCCATGTTCCTTCTTAGCCCTTGTGCCGAGGCCGCGGTATCTCTTTCGAACAACCCGCAGCCCCGTTCTTCTTAGCCCTTCATGTCCCGGGGCCGCGGTATCTCTTTCGAACAACCCGCAGCACCGGGTGTACATAACGCTTGCTTGACATCTTCTTGAAGGGTTCGTTAACACGTCGTTCCGTTTCAGTAAAACCTGACGACAGACAGACTTTTATAAAATTGAATTGCATTAGAGAAATAAATTGTTAATGTGTGACGTGAAGAGTTGAACACGAACTTAGCAATAAAAGTAGAAACTGTCGTGTGCTTTATTTTCACCTGCAGTTAATTTCATCTAGTTGGAGCACAGCTGCATATCGTGTGGTACTTCACCACGACAAACTAATGTGAAACGAAGTTTATGTGAGGAGTTAATGTGACGTGAAGTAAGTAGAAAACGGAGAAATAAAATATACATCAAGACTTGACGAAGGTGAATTGATGATGATGAAAAGCAATGGTAACGATCCCATTGAACCCATTTGTCTAGTTTATAGACACAATTAAAAAACCATTGTTTCATGTACATTATGCTGTACTTTTGACACGCGAGAGGTTAACGTGCACATAGGTCATGAATTCAAACCCAGGCATGCACACTATCTTGAGTAATTTATTTCATCACCAATATCATTCATCATTCTCTTGCCCTTATCCCAATTCATTTGGGGTCTGCGCAGCATGTCTTACTCTTCCATACTTCTCTGTTTCTCGTCATCTCATGAAACACCTCCTTTTTAACCATATCATTTTTAACACAGTCCATCCATAGTTTCTTTGGTCTTCCTCTACTCGTATATCCTTTCACATTCATATTTAAAACCGTTGTTCGAAAATATGTGACATTTAGCAACCCGTATCGTGTGCTATATTGTGAGTGTGATATACTTACTCTTTAGGAGTTAAGGTCCCAGCAGTGGTTCCCACCACTGAAAATGCTATGAACGAAGATGAAATCGAAAATGTGTTTAATATTTTTATTCATTTGAATTCCAAAGTATACATTCTTTGTTTTTTACAGACTGATTCCTTTCAGTACCAACATTATTATGTTGAAGAAAACAAAACAAGAACCCTAGTAAAATTTATATCAAAAAAATAAAACGTACTTTTTTAATTCACAGTCCATTGCTCGATTTCATCTGAATCATCAACGAATTTTATCGAGACTCGTTTGAAAAAGCGCAATGAATCGCGAACACTTGATATTTATGAATGTTTTGACTTTATGTTGTTTATTTACTGACGTTTGACTTTGATGTGGAAACTTATCTCATTCGAATCAAATCAGTCTGGAATACTAGTCAAAGGGATGTTAGAGTGACTGCACACATGTCGTAGTTCAAAATATTATTATTATAAAATCGAAAATGCGAGATTTTTTTTTTCCTATTATTTTTTTAGAAGAGAACACGGCACATCCTTTCGGACTTTGAAAGAATATCACACCACTCCGTGTCTCTGTGTTAAATAAACTACTCAGTCCACGACAGTTATTGAAGTGTTGCTTTCATACAAAAGAGTAGATATGTGCCTAAAAAATACTTTGAAAAGAACGTGAATGTCAGCTAATAGATTCACTTTGTGCGTAAGTTTACAACAGCGGAAAAAATGTCCGCGATCGCGTTTCGCTCTGACACCTCTCTACACCTATCATTTTAATCCGAACTCATGCTTTTATTTTATCGCCATGTCAGGCACTTCAGCACAGCCATGAATAATGAACAATCATACTACCCACTCAACCATTTTTTGCGAACTGTCCAGCGTCCGTCAAGCGCTGGATAGCTTTTACCTTTTACTGATTCGACCATTAACACGTTTTACTGACATGTCTCCTCACTCACTCGTGTATAGGCACCTTTACAACTCCTCATAAATTTATGAAAGTGCCCAATAAAGCTATTGTATGCGTGACAGAGCCCTAATATTAAAATTCTAATATAAGAATTGATAAGTAAAAGGTTCCATACGAATTCTCGTAAACAAGATTTTATTTTGAGATAAAAAACCGTTTAAAGAGTACTCGCTTCTTTAGGTTCCTTAAAAAATAGTATAAAATATTGAAAGTTTTGGGATAGCCTTCGGTGATGTTCGGAAAACCGAAGTTAGCCGATGTGTGCGTGACTTTGCTAGTGCTCGGGGGATAGAAGAATAAAGTTCTAAACTTAAACGATTTCGGGAATGCTTAGTTTCAAGCAGCGCGGAAGATAACTCGATTTTTTTTTCTTTTATATCTAAAATCATGTCGCTGTCAGTTAGTTGACCTGAAAGAGGGTGAAGCTGTCAAAACGAATCGCTTTTGTTAAACGACTTCTGAAGTTTTGGGGTTTTTTCTATAAACGAGGTTTCGGCGCAGTTCCGGTAAAACTAAAAACTTGGTTGAATTACAATAACAGTATCGGAAAAGTTGAAAGTAAGTTCGTAGATCAGATAACCAATGTCGTATATTTATAGCTATAGACTAAATTGCTTGACCTAAACTAGACAGATATAAATTAATGATGTCGGAGTCCTAAGTAATGGTTACTGCTGTGACGACCTACATATTCATATCACCCATAAACACAATATAATATTCCAATAAGAAGCCAGACTATTAATATTATACGCACTCCGGATGATAGTTATTTCTAAGCAATTAAGGATATATAAATATCAAAAATAACAATCTTCTGTCTGCCTACACAACGGATTTTGATGCGATTTTTCGCTATAATTTAGAAAATTAATTCCGGAATGTTCAGGAGGAGCTCGTGGCTTAATAAGAACTGCCACTCGGGCCGATCTTTAGGTAAAGCTATGCTTGCCTAGGTCGGTCTGTGGATGGGTGACCGCCCGACATACCGAGTTTCCTCCGTGCCTCGGAAAGCACGTTAAGCTGTTGGTCCCGGCTACCATATATAGATCTTTGGCAGTCGTTACAGGTAGTCAGTGACCTGCAATTCTGAAATCCAGTCTTACCAAAGAGTATCGTATTACCTAGTATTAACTGGGTTGTGGAGGTCAGATAGGCAGTCGCTCCATGTAAAATACTGGTATTCAGCTGCATCCGGTAAGACTGGAAGCCGACCCCAACATAGTTGGGAAAAGGCTAGGCAGATGATGAATTCCGGAATGTTCAGGAACATTGCATGAGTGTTCACAAGCATTGATAACTTGCATTATAATAGTAAAGAAATCTTTATATTTTGTCAAGTTGTAAATCCAGTGCGAAGAGAGATGGATGTGGGGGGGGGAGGGTCGCTAGTTTCTAATAAAAAGTGAATGATCCCATTGTATAGTTTACGACAGTTTTATACCTATATTTATTTTGCATGTAGATCTGTTTGGCAGCCAGCTGTGAGTCTGATCACTGCTGATCCGATGTTATTGCTTGTCGTAAAGATATAATATCGATGGTCGGAAAGCAATTTGTTGTTCTAATTCTGTTACTGATTGTTAACATTTGCAAATATACTCTTATTCTTCTATTCACAAAACAAAAAAAGTGTTTTTATGGTTTAAGGCGATTGGTTTACCTTCTATTGTTTGCATAAGTTACTCAAAGTATCAGAAAAATCTACATCTCTTCGAACGTCGAATAAAACATTGACTTTTCCAAGTGACTTAAGCCACAAACACAATCGGCCGAAAAAATAAACCCACAAAAGTTTAAACATAAAATAAATAGTTGTCGTCTGTTCCCGCCTATTGCAAACAACACATTTTGTAAAGTTTCCCTTTAGTACGTACGTAAACACCCCTACAGAGCATAACACTGGGGTCAAGGTCACGCGACCTTCAGCTGAACTGTAAATAGGGATATAATCTTGAGCACGTAGAACTCGCGAAATTAACTAAAGTTACATGTAGGGGTTGACACTGAAACTGAAACCAACTAATTATGTTACGCATGGCCACGGTTGGGCTTTGTTAATATTGACTTACACACATCACATCCAACTGTGTATTTGAATCTAAACTTAACGAATTGAATTATTAACCGTTCTGGTTTAGGATATTAACCAGAATGGTTAATAATCCAATTCGTTAAGTTGAGTCGATTGAGCTGTCAGAGACGGATTTCTGAAACAACTTTTAACGCTCAACGGCTTCTGGAATGACATTTTTATGATCAGCTACAGACCTGAAAATCTTACGAAGGAATAAGCAAATATTCGTACATAATAAACAAGTTCAGTCCACATATGAGCAAATAATCGTACGTAATAAACAAGTTCAGTCCAAGTATGAGCAAATAATCGTACGTAATAAACAAGTTCAGTCCACGTATGAGCAAATAATCGTACGTAATAGACAAGTTCAGTCCACGTATGAGCAAATAATCGTACGTAATAAACAAGTTCAGTCCACGTATGAGGCTCTAATCGGCAGTGATCCAGGATATTTTAGCTCCAAACTGTTTCCCTAACCTAACCTTACTATTCAATTGTTAATTCAAAGATATTCCTCAGCCTACAAATACAAGATTCACCTCATTTTTTTCTCTGTTACCGTGCAAATGAATATTTGAGGAAAGTCTGAACGTCATATTTGACGCGGTTGAGAATTCTCATAACTTAGGTAAATTTGAAAACGTCAGAGACCTAATTTCTTGTTGATTTATGCAGCATAGTTTTGGACGAAAGCTAATTTGGTACAATATATTCAAGCTTTTGTTAACTTTTACTTTGCATAAAGTGAAGCTTGACAAAGCTGATTATAAACCCTGTGACTAAGATGGAGGCGATATGCTCTCAAATTGTGGACAAATATTTATACGTTTTTTTTTTACAAAAACTAATGAAAGTACTCCATGAGAGCAAAGGCATTAACATCATCATCAAGATCATGACCTAACAAATGAGACATCTCCAAGCTGCCATAACGAAAACACTTGACACGCCATACAAATGTTTCTCCCGGTAAGGAAATAGACATCTTACACCTAAGCGATGAACATACCATCATGGTACGTTTGTTGTAGTAATCTAGGCATAATGTTCCTTAATTTACAATTAATTTAAAATAATCTACTCTTTCAACGTTACCACATAACATCTCCCTAGAGTTTTCCCAACTTTGTGTGGATTTGCTTGCAATCTTAGCAGATGCAGTTAAAGGTACTATTATCAGTATTTAGTATCTGATATTCAGAACCCAGTTACTGGGTAATACGATACCCCTTCGCAAGACTGATTGTAAGACTATGGACAGAACGTTACCACATAATCCAACCCAACTTTTGAAGGCAATCTAACCAAAATCCGAGAGTCCGCAGAAAATCTGAGTGGAGAGCAGGAAATATCGATAGCCATTAGGATAATACGGCGGCGGCCGGAGATCGTCGAAATTTAATAAAAGTTGCTCCAGTGCGCCGCATAAATCTGGCGGGGATTGGGGTTGGTATTCAGCGCACAACGCACTGACGAATAACCGCCGTCTTATGATGGAGTGCCGCCCAGGAGCTACGAAAATACATTTCTTCATTTCATAATACATTTCTACATTTGGCAAAATTATTAAACGGTTCAGTACTATGTTGTTAAGTGAAATGCCTAAAGCAAAACGTAAGATGTCAATATTGAATATATTATATACGAGTATATATGTAACAGCGGGAAAACCACTTGAGGAACGCTGCTCCTAAATATCAATGGCCTCCGCTATATTGTCTTCGCCTTAGATTCCTCTTCGTGGCAGATGGGTAAATGGGTAGTTGAAATCACACACAATACTTGACTCAAACACCAAACGTTTATTTACAATAGTCCATTTACAGGCACTTATAAACTTTTCAGAGGTTTAGACCCATTCACATAAATCATTGTTACTATGGAGAAGAATGGGTTGAAAAAACTCCATTTAAATCATGTTACAATTCTCGTTTGCACTAATTAATATTAATCACATCAAAAACCACTTTTATTTACATTATTTGCTAAACGCGACATAATGTGTGTCCATCTTTCGTCACACGCGTCTCTAGTCCGTCTAGCGGAAGTACAACGCACTCAGTATTGTTATTAATTACTTAATCAGTTAAAACTAATAAACAATACTAAAATAATTCACAATTGATTGTAATAATTATTTAACAATAAAACAATACCAATATTAATGCGAAGGCGTTATTAAGAGGTTCATTACTTTTTACAACAGAATGTTACTTACGCCATTTCCGGCTAATTAAAGGATTTAATACAAAGAACGGGTTTTCTACTAATAAATTGCTCTACAAAATAATCTTATGACTTTTTAGTTTGTAATTACATAAAGAAACTGATTTAGTCGTGGTTTCAGATTATAAATTGAGTTATTGACCATTAAAATCGTATTCGCCGCCATCTTCACAACAATGTGCAATGACGTCTCTTATACAGCCTAATTAATTTAATAATTTATTTAATAATTTAATTTCAAGTGAGCAATCATTAAAATCCCAATATTCATAATCAATTAGCTTATCTTAATTTTAACTATAGTTCTAGTTAAAGACCTCTGTTTAATAAATCATTATTCGAGCCGTAGACCATTCAATTACAAACCATCTTTGTAGTAGTTAACACAAAAGCTAATAGATGGCACTGTCGCTCCTGTCTTTCAATATCGATCCCGTAATAACTGTACAAATATCTCAGAGATGGCAGGTTCATCAATTATTATAAAAAACTAAGCTAAGCTATTATTATAAGCTGGTTATTAATAAGATTAACTAATGATCCCAGCAGATAGACACTCTCGCGGTGACATATATGAAAAAGTATTAATGGACCCTTCATGATGTATCAAACCATCAGATATATCAAACTAAGTAGCTATACCAAAAAATATAACATTAAAACTTTTATTTTCATATATATGTTTATGTATTGTGAACTTGACCTCTAACATCTTCGTATCAAAAATGTGTCTAAACAAAAATTAAATCACAATGATTTGTTTTCGCCATCATTGTGATAAATTTTTTCTAGTGCCTTTGTAGTTCGTAAAGTGTCTTTTTCACCAAAATGACTGAAGTTTATGACAGTAACATTCGAGTGCCCAATAAAATAAAATTAACCGTACTACATTCTGCATCTTCCTCTGAATACAGTTTTGGCGGAATTAAAATTAAGTATCTTGCAATCACACACCGACATCAATTTCGATTTGATTAACTAACATACACATAATTATTCCATCTACCTATCTACTTTCAAATCTCAAAGACGGGTTTGTTACAACACTTATAACTCGAGATCTGCTGAACCAATTTTCATGGTTATTGATTTGTTGGATTTGTCTCCGCTCCGAATAGCATAATACATCTTAAAAACAATAAAAACTCGATATGTGTAATGAATACTTAATCATTTCAATAAATGCTGATTTGTTAATAATGTCAAACATTTGTTGTCCAATTCTGTCAAATACTGTAACAACTATTCATGTATGCGTTCAGAAATTTATGTTTTGTAAAATGTCTCGAAAGTTCAGGTACTGTTATATTTGTTTGTTTTAGACATTAATTTGTGTAAATTATTAATTAATTATTTAATTTTTAATTTCCGAAAATAATACCTAAGATTTATTCTACAGGTTAACAAAAGTGTAAATGTCTTTTTATAGGTTGTCTATGATTTTTCTTGATAAGCTATTCATACGTAGTGGTTATATACTCTTTGAGCTATTAATTTTAAAGTTGAAATAATAATGGAAGTCAAGGGAAGGTTTAAAAGGTAAGAAAGTGGTAGGTAGGTAGGCAGGGTAGTAGGTAGAGTAGTAGGTAGGGTAGTAGGTAAGTAGGGTAGTAGGTAGGTAGGGTAGTAGGTAGGTAGGGTAGTAGGTAGGTAGGGTAGTAGGTAGGTAGGGTAGGAGGTAGGGTAGTAGGTAGGTAGGGTAGGACGTAGGGTAGTAGGTAGGTAGGGTAGTAGGTAGGTAGGGTAGTAGGTATGTAGGGTAGGAGGAAGGAAGGTAGGTTGGTGGTAGGTGGATAGTTGGTACGTAGGCGGGTAGTATGTAGGAAAAAGGGCATAGCAACGCATGCGGGTACAGCTAGTTGTTCATATTGATGCCACAATGGCACTCACTTGACGTATCCGACTTTCTTCTATGCTCTGCAAACGTGCTTGTTCCCTAGGTCAACGTTTGTAGAACATACTTCCAATGGAAAGTTTTCGCATTAGACCCGAATCGAAGAGTCTGTTCAAACACACAATAGATAGCTTTTACATAATCAAAAACTAACATCAATTTACATGATTTCTATGGGGCACTATGAAAGGATCGTGTTTGCCGTGACCCTTACGCAATTAGTCAAAGTCACAGGAGAAAATGGCATTTCTTAGGAATTCGGAAGAAAACTTGTAATTTCTTTTGGTAGTTATGAGACCCTTTGTGCTGCTCCAGTCTTAAAATATGTATAAAATCTGTCACTGTGTAGAACGAGGGTCTACCTAATAAGTACGTATGTGTACCTATGGCGTGTGTGCTCGATGTTTTGTAAATAATATCCTTCAGTCCCGGCCGGTTTTATAGAAAGGATATTTTATGTTAGTGGGGTAACTGTTATAAATCGGAGGTATTATCCCAAACGGCCGAGTGTTATGTTCTGAATTGTCGTGACGTAAATACTGAGATAATTGTTATGAAACCTATTTATTCTCCAAATGTGACATAGTAAAATGAGCTCTATTGACATCGTACTTATCTACGTAGAGACGAACTAATAAGAAAACACATAAATAAAAGAAAGACATGAACAAAACAGTTTTTGGGAACGTAAAGAATGTGGTATATATTCGAGCCACAAGCAACATCACAATGGAAACTTCTCTTTACTGTACATGGAATATTTATTACAACACAAAAGAATACCTTTATATATGACAACAGATTTACATAAGTCCGAAAAATCTACATACATATTTACATAAAATTCCTCAGGCTATTCAAATCCTCGATCCTAAATCACGGCCTTAAAGCCCTTCAGGGATAGCCCAGAATAGCTCAACTACAAAAGAGCACTACACAGTATCGGATGTGGGCCATTAGACCCTTTTATTGGCTTGACAATGCAGGTCCTTGACCGGCTAGAGGTCACTGTTGTCGTGTTGGGCAATGTCGGGCTATGCGATTATGACGCCTATCGATACACAGATAAATTGCCTGGAGGTGAGCGTCGGTATTTATCGGAGTTCGGCAAATATTTGGTAAGTGACTGGTCGTCTCCGAAATAAATCTGATTGGTAGGTACCTGTCGCAGTAATCTGTAGTAGGTACCTACAGATAATCATGCGGGTTTTAAAATAAATAAGGCTTGTTCTGCGAACCTGTGTGTACTAGGTGCTTACATATCTGCCAACGCCTTACGCACGCGTAAATACATAACTTTTGTAAAGTAAAAAAATATAGAGTGTGATTTTTACTCAGAATTCATTTGTCGTTGCTAATATGACTTCACAGTTAATCAAAATATCAAAGTGCGGTTACCAAAACCTCGTTATTGTGAAAGAAAACTGGGTTGGAACTCGAAATTGAACCTATACAAAACAAGTTAAGTTAACAAAGAAAAACATCCAAATATTATCTTTTAACACAAAGTAATCAAAAATCACTTTCATCTCAGATAAATTTTCCGCAACACGCGGTTATATAGAAATACAAAGTCACCCCTACGCGGGGGAAGGGGGGGGCAAGTCTCGTCAAAAGTAAACAGAAATCGATTTAGTCGATAAAGTCGCCCCCGAACCAATTACATGCTAAAATTGGTGTTTATAAGTTCAATTTGGAAATGTGCGCGTAGCCGTACGTGGAATCATATTATTATCAATGTTTGGAAGATAAGAGTATGTTTATTTGTTTACAAAGAAGAAAATTTAAAAAAAACTAATGGTTTTGAAGGTTATTTATTACTATGTATTTCGGATGTGATATGATAAAGATTTTTTAATTCTCAGAAATGAATTGCACCCCACAATGTGAACTTAAATGGTAACTTTAACACACATAACATAATTCCCGAAGGATTAAGCAGAGGACCTATGGTATGGTATGTTACACCACATTTCTTCAGTTATGTTAGGTCTCATGTTAGGTATAGGGCGAGCGTATTACCATCACCCGGGTACGAACCCATACTCCGTGGCTGATACTGAAAAAAATCCTTGTGACAAAAACCCAGTGGCACTTTGCCCGACCCGAGAATCTAACCTAAGACGAGAGCGCAAACACTCGACTTACGAGGCAGTCAACTAACTATAGTACTTATTTAATGAGATCATTTCTGATCCTGTCGGGTTTTCTCGGAATTTTATATTAATTAATGATGCTTCTAATTAAATTCTGTACTTATAGTTTACTATTTAGTTATAGCTGAATATTCTAAGATCGCGTATTAAAACTATTCTACAATAAACTATTTCTGCTAATAATTTAGACATGATTAACATTCATATTGAACTATTAATAATGGATGGTTCCCCGGAGATTGTCTGCGAAAAATAGCTGTCGTTCCACGTATCTCATATGAAAATTAGGCATGGACTTAATACCAGCTTACTTGATAATGAATACCTAAACAAAGTTAATCAAAGTATATTTTTATGACAAAATCCCTTTTAGCAGACCATTCAATTTGATGTCAGCCCTTCCCGTTGGAAGCCTGCTGTAATATTTAACGGCACGTTTAGCTTGTTGAGGTCACTCTTAAAGAATTAATTAATTAATATTCATGCGTCACACAATGCCGTATCCAACAGACTACCATTATGTGGACAGGCCTTTTAGACCCAAACTGTACAAGCTTGAAACAAGAATGTTGAAACTTAGTGCATGAGCGGAGCGATTTTATTATTTCAGAGAACAGTTGTACAAGATTTTTTCTCAAAGTTTTGCACAAGATTTTTGAATGTTGTTCGCAGTTATTTTACAATTATGACGTGGTAGGTACTATAGGCAGTCACAAATGTACATAATTTTAAACTGCTTGCGGTGGCAGAGGTCAACGGAAACCGCTAGCCGCCGCTAGCCGCTCTATGTTAAATATTGGAATGAATACAGCAGTATTCGGTTAGACTAAAACCGAACCAAAACACAAAGGCTCGGCTTTGCAGTCTAAATCGTGAAGTTAATTAGTTGTTATTGTATCATTAGGCTTATCTGAGATGCTTTATAATAACCCTACAAGCTTTTATTTCTTCTTACAAACATAACGCAATATTGCTCAGTGAAGTCAACGTACAAAAATCTATTTAAACTATCGGTGAATCGAGATGTAATGTCATCGAAACAGCTCAATTTCATTACCGCTTCGCTCATCAACTAATCCTTACCTCTGCAAAGATGATAATATTATAAAGCTCACAGTACGGTACGAATATCGGTGCGCAACATAAGTTTGTGTTAAGCCATCATATTTTTTTTTTGTTGGTGGGAAATTATCAAATGACTCCTCCCGCTCTGAGCAGAGGAGAAGGGAGTGTCAGACTTCTACTGACTAAGAACCACCCATATTCCTTCTTAGCCCTTTGTGTCAAGGCTGCGGTATCTCTTTTGAACAACCCGCAGCCCCGACGGGGCAACCTGCAGCCCCGACGGGAGCCATCATTATCCTTGCAACACAACACAACGACATGAACCTTTTGTGTCGTGTTATGTTTGGCATTTTGTTTATGATTATGTTTTAATCAGTGATGTTGAAAATGCGTAATGGAGTTAACCTTTCATTTTGAATTTTCTTGATGAGGGTGTCTTTTCAATGGAGATATTGATCGAGTTCAGTATTTTTTTCTATAATCACAATTAAGCATGTCAATAGTATTGACATGCCTAATTAAAATGTTATTTATGCGTTTCGAATTAACAATGAGACAGTCAGTAAATATCACAATGATATCACAGTTGCAAAACAGGAGAGATGCTGATGAAAATTGTTAAATAGAGAAAAATTGAAAGAAATAAAGAAAGAAAAAGTAATTATTGGTTTCACACAGGACAAAACAAATTGACAAAAAATAATAAAGATTAAAAAAGTAAACGAATGAGAAACACTTAAAATTAGGACATACATACACAAATTGCTGAACCGATTATGAGGAATTTTTTGTCGGACTAATCGAGAATCATCTTTCATATGAAAATATTTTTTACAAATTGGTTCATAAATGACAGAGTTCTGAGGTATAAAAAAAATATGATAAAAAAGAATTGAGAATCTCCTTTTTGGAAAGTCCAGGAGGAGTCATTTGACGATTTTGTTTGTCGCCAATAGTGGCTTTGCCTCCAGACAGATCGGCTACAGACACCGCATTATTATACTGACCTAAATGAGCCTGTTTAAATATTTTGTTATCTTATGTCTAAGTTTCCTTAAATAATTTTTTTTTATTATAATTTGTAGCATCAGTATAATCTAGTTTTTTCTATTTCACATATGTTACAAAATCAACATCATCTGCCTAATCTTATCCAACCATGTTAGGGTTAGCTTCCAGTCTAACCGGATGCAGCTGAATTCCAGAATTTTGTGCTGCCTGTCTGACTCTCATAACCTGGTTAGTACTGGCTGTAACGACTTCCAGAGGTCTACAAATGACAGAGTCACGAACGAAACTCGGTATGTAACCTGGGTGGTTACCCATCCGCGGACCCACATCAGCAAGCGTGACTTGACCTGTTAGGAACCAGTGGCTGTTATAAATTAGTCACATAATAGGGTAGTTGACAAAAAAATCAAATTAGTCCGTCAGATAGATTTCCAAAAAATATTGGACACATTTTTTGTTTTTTCACATAAAAAAAAAAATTCAATCGATACAGTGCTTCGAAAACTCGTGTTTACTGCATTTTTTACCACGTAGTAACGTCAAAAGCCCCCCTCATGATCTTTGACTCGTTTTATCTTCGTCATTTTTTATTAAATTGATAAAACAAAAAATCACGTATCCAATATTTTTTGATAATCTAACTGACGGACTAAACATAATCATATTTTGTTTAGTTAGGAAACTACCCTATTATGTTACAAGATCGTTAAGGCCGTTGCGTTGCTAAAATCCCAAAAACGACGTATGTTTAAAGAAATTTGTTGAGGAATCCTTCCGTACGATTTCCATATAAAAAATATATGTTATACTTAAAGTCATCACAAATAATTCGTATTGTTTAAAATTTTAATAAACCTTCACATTATTTAATAAAAAATCGTAGTATGTCTTAACCTAAATCGAATTTTGTCTCCGTAACGGCTGAATAGTTCGGTATAAATTTTATACCCAAAAATACGTAGTGATGTATTTATCAATCCGTATTGTTTATTTTCTCTGATTTGTAATAAAATTTTAAAATAATAAATTAATTCCCGACATTTTGAGGCAAATGCGGCGCGAGACCCGTCGCGCATACTTGGAACGCGCTGCGCCAGTGTCTCGATGACTGTTGTCACGGGTGGACTGCACGCATGTCATTACTTCACAAATAAAAATCAAAAGTTCACGTTTTTAAAGTTTTCTGAATTAAAACATATTGTAAATTGTATAGTTATCAATATTTCGTAAAATAAGAACAGAAAATAAGTTTGTAAATATATATAAAGTAGTTTGTAATTTCGTTTTGTTGTTTGCACCTATCATAGATTAAGCGGACTGTGCCTAATAAACGTAAAGTGACGCGTGGCCGAGCTCTCCAAAACTATTGGTAAATTACCTACGTTTCTTAGTAGATATTTTGGTATATAGATATATCTATGATATTATTTTAATTTTGGACTGCCTCGTTGGACTAGTGGTCGTAAGCACGATGCTGAGCATGAGGTCCTGGGTTCGATTCCCGGGTCGGGCAAAGTGTTATTGGGTTTTTCCATCAGGAAATTATAAGTAACAGCCACGGAGTCTGGATTTGTGCCCGGTTGATGGCAATAGGCTCGCCCCTATTATATGGGACTTAAACATAACTGGCGAAATGTGGGTATACTATTTAGGTACACCTCTGCCTAACCCTTCGGGAATTACAGGCGTGATGTTATGTTATCTAACTATTTTGTCTTGATATTTTCGTTTGATGGAAGATGGAGATCTAGATGACTGATGATGTCGTACCTAATGATGGTCTCTCATACTACATGATACATTTTGAAGGTCTGATGAAGACCAGGTAACTGCTTATCGGTTCTCAGTCACGGAAATAGTCAGAATACTCCAACTTTCAGCTTTTATCTCATTGAGCACGGATGCTACTACATGATACATTTTGAAGGTCTGATGATGATCAGCTAAGTGCTTATCGGTTCTCAGTGACGGATGTAGTTAGAATGACCTAGCTTTCAGATTTTATCTTATTGAGCACGGATGCTACTACATGATACATTTTGAAGGTCTGATGATGACCAGCTAAGTGCTAATTGGTTCTCAGTGACGGATATAGCTAGAATGACCTAGCTTTCAAATTTTATCGATCTGAGCACGAATGCTACTACATGATACATTTTGAAGGTCTGATGATGATTACCTAAGTGCTTATCGGTTTTAAGTGACGGATGTAGTTAGAATGACCTAGCTTTCAGATTTTATCTTATTGAGCACGGATGCTACTATATGATACATTTTGAAGGTCTGATGATGACCAGCTAAGTGCTTATCGGTTCACAGTGACGGATATAGCTAGAATGACCACCATCAGGTAAATGGCACAATCAGTCTCCAAGGCCTCTTCGAGCTTTTCGAATGAGTCCACTCACGACGGTTCTATGTGGTGCCATCAATGAGATCCTATACTTACCTTCGGAGTCTACCATCAGGTAGCTGGTATCATCAGTCTCCAAGGCCCCCTCGAGCTCTTTCAAATGAGTCCAAACACGATGGTTCTACTCTGTGCCGTCAATGAGATCCTATACCCACCTTCGGAGTCCACCATCAGGTACGAGACATCATCAGTCATCCAGATCTTCATCTTCCATCAAACGAAATTCTCAAGACAAAATAATTAAAACGATAAAACAATTAACACCATTAAAACAATAACATACATTACATAACATCGCGCCTGTAATCCCCAAAGGGTTAGCAGAGGTGTACCTAATAGTAGGCGTGATGTTATGTTATGTATGTTATTATTTTAATGATTTTAATTGTTTTATCGCTTTTAGCGATAAAACAATTGTAGCAAAAAACAATTGTAGTCGTTTTTGTAGCACGGATGCTACTACATTTTGAAGGTCCGATGATAACCAGCTAAGTGCTTATCGGTTCTCAGTGACGAACGTAGTTAGCATGACCTAGCTTTAAAATTTTATCGATCTGAGCACGGATGCTACTACATAATACATTCTAAAGGTCTAATGATGACCAGCTAAGTGCTAATTGGTTCTCAGTGACGGATATAGCTAGAATGACCTAGCTTTCAAATTTTATCGATCTGAGCACGAATGCTACTACATGATACATTTTGATTGTCTGATGATGATCAGCTTAGTGCTTATCGGTTCTCAGTGACGGATACAGTTATGATGCTACAGCTTTCTGCTTTTATCTTATTGAGCATGGATGCTACTACATGATACATTTTGAAGGTCTTATGATGACCAGCTAAGTGCTAATTGGTTCTCAGTGATGGATATAGCTAGAATGACCTAGCTTTCAAATTTTATCGATCTGAGCACGGATGCTACTACATGATACATTTTGAAGTTCTGATGATGATCAGCTAAGTGCTTATCGGTTCTCAGTGACGGATGTAGTTAGAATGACCTAGCTTTCAGATTTTATCTTATTGAGCACGGATGCTACTACATGATACATTTTGAAGGTCTGATGATGACCAGCTAAGTGCTTATCGGTTCTCAGTGACGGATGTAGATAGAATGACTTAGATTTCAGATTTTATCTTATTGAGCACGAATGCTACTACATGATACATTTTGAAGGTCTGATGATGATCAGCTAAGTGCTTATCGGTTCTCAGTGACGGATGTAGTTAGAATGACTTAGCTTTTAGATTTTATCTTATTGAGCACGGATGCTACTACATGATACATTTTGAAGGTCTGATGATGACCAGCTAAGTGCTTATCGGTTCACAGTGACGGATATAGCTAGAATGACCACCATCAGGTAAATGGCACCATCAGTCTCCAAGGCCTCTTCGAGCTCTTTCAAATGAGTCCACACACGACGGTTCTACTCAGTGCCGTCAATGAGATCCTATACCCACCTTCGGAGTCTACCATCAGGTAGCTGGTATCATCAGTCTCCAAGGCCCCCTCGAGCTTTTTCAAATGAGTCAAAACACGATGGTTCTACTCAGTGCCGTCAATGAGATCCTATACCTACCTTCGGAGTTTACCATCAGGTACGAGACATCATCAGTCATCCAGATCTTCATCTTCCATCAAACGAAATTCTCAAGACAAAATAATTAAAAGCGATAAAACAATTAACACCATTAAAATAATAACATACATTACATAACATCACGCCTGTAATCCCCGAAGGGTTAGGCAGAGGTGTACCTAATAGTAGGCGTGATGTTATGTTATGTATCTTATTATTTTAATGGTGTTGAGACCTCGAGGACGCCTTGGAGACTGATAATGTCATTTACCTGATGGTGGACTCCAAAGGTAAGTAAAGGATCTCATTGACGGCACTGCGTAGAATCGTCGTGTTTGGACTCATTTGAAACAGCTCGAGGAGGCCTTAGAGACTGATGATTCCATTTACTTGACGGTGGACTTCAAAGGTGGGTACAGGATCTCATTGACAGCGCTGCGTAGAACCATCGTGTTTGAACTCATTTGAAAGAGCTCGAGGAGGCCTTGGAGACTGATGGTGCCATTTACCTGATGGTGGTCATTCTAGCTATATCCGTCACTGTGAACCGATAAGCACTTAGGTGGTCATCATCAGACCTTCAAAATGTATCATGTAGTAGCATCCGTGCTCAATAAGATAAAATCTGAAAGCTAAATCATTCTAACTACATCCGTCACTGAGAACCGAAAAGCACTTAGCTGATCATCATCAGACCTTCAAAATGTATCATGTAGTAGCATCCGTGCTCAGATCGATAAAATTTTAAAGCTAGGTCATTCTAGCTATATCCGTCACTGAGAACCAATTAGCACTTAGCTGGTCATCATCAGACCTTTAGAATGTATTATGTAGTAGCATCCGTGCTCAAATCGATAAAATTTTAAAGCTAGGTCATGCTAACTACGTTCGTCACTGAGAATCGATAAGCACTTAGCTGGTTATCATCAGACCTTCAAAATGTAGTAGCATCCGTGCTACAAGAACGACTACAATTGTTTTTTGCTACAATTGTTTTATCGCTAAAAGCGATAAAACAATTAAAATCATTTAAATAATAACATACATAACATAACATCACGCCTACTATTAGGTACACCTCTGCCTAACCCTTTGGGGATTACAGGCGCGATGTTGTGTAATGTATGTTATTGTTTTAATGGTGTTAATTGTTTTATCGCTTTTAATTATTTTGTCTTGAGAATTTCGTTTGATGGAAGATGGAGATCTGGATTACTGATGATGTCTCGTACCTAATGGTGGACTCCGAAGGTGGGTACAGGATCTCATTGACGGCACAGAGTAGAACCATCGTGTTTGGACTCATTTGAAAGAGCTCGTGGAGGCCTTGGAGACTGATGATACTAGCTACCTGATGGTAGACTCCGAAGGTAAGTATAGGATCTCATTGATGGCACCACGTAGAACCGTCGTGTGTGGACTCATTTGAAAGAGCTCGAAGAGGCCTTGGAGACTGATGGTGCCATTTACCTGATGGTGGTCATTCTAGCTATATCCGTCACTGTGAACCGATAAGCACTTAGCTGGTCATCATCAGACCTTCAAAATGTATTATGTAGTAGCATCCGTGCTCAATAAGATAAAATCTGAAAGCTAGGTAATTCTAGCTATATCCGTCACTGAGAACCAATTAGCACTTAGCTGGTCATCATCAGACCATCAAAATGTATCATGTAGTAGCATCCGCGCTCAATAAGATAAAATCTGAAAGCTAAGTCATTCTAACTGCATCCGTCACTGAGAACCGATAAGCACTTATCTGATCATCATCAGACCTTCAAAATGTATCATGTAGTAGCATCCGTGCTCAATAAGATAAAATCTGAAAGCTAGGTCATTCTAGCTATATCCGTCACTGTGAACCGATAAGCACTTAGCTGGTCATCATCAGACCTTCAAAATGTATCATGTAGTAGCATTCGTGCTCAGATCGATAAAATTTGAAAGCTAGGTCATTCTAGCTATATCCGTCACTGAGAACCAATTAGCACTTAGCTGGGCATCATCAGACCTTTAGAATGTATTATGTAGTAGCATCCGTGCTCAAATCGATAAAATTTTAAAGCTAGGTCATGCTAACTACGTTCGTCACTGAGAATCGATAAGCACTTAGCTGGTTATCATCAGACCTTCAAAATGTATCATGTAGTAGCATCCGTGCTACAAGAACGACTACAATAAAATTGTTTTTTGCTACAATTGTTTTATCGTTAAAAGCGATAAAACAATTAAAATCATTAAAATAATAACATACATAACATAACATCACGCCTACTATTAGGTACACCTCTGCCTAACCCTTTGGGGATTACAGGCGCGATGTTATGTAATGTATGTTATTTTTTTAATGGTGTTAATTGTTTTATCGTTTTAATTATTTTGTCTTGAGAATTTCGTTTGATGGAAGATGGAGATCTGGATTACTGATGATGTCTCGTACCTAATGGTGGACTCCGAAGGTGGGTATAGGATCTCATTGACGGCACTGAGTAGAACCATCGTGTTTGGACTCATTTGAAAGAGCTTGAGGAGGCCTTGGAGACTGATGATACTAGCTACCTGATAGTAGACTCCGAAGGTAAGTATAGGATCTCATTGATGGCACCACGTAGACCCGTCGTGTGTGGACTCATTTGAAAGAGCTCGAAGAGGCCTTGGAGACTGATGGTGCCATTTACCTGATGGTGGTCATTCTAGCTATATCCGTCACTGTGAACCGATAAGCACTTAGCTGGTCATCATCAGACCTTCAAAATGTATCATGTAGTAGCATCCGTGCTCATTAAGATAAAATCTGAAAGCTAGGTCATTCTAGCTATATCCGTCACTGAGAACCAGTTAGCACTTAGCTGGTCATCATCAGACCTTCAAAATGTATCATGTAGTAGCATCCTTGCTCAGATAGATAAAATTTGAAAGCTAGGTTATTCTAACTACATCCGTCACTGAGAACCGATAAGCACTTAGCTGGTCATCATCAGACCTTCAAAATGTATCATGTAGTAGAATACGTTCTCAGATAGATAAAATTTAAAAGCTAGGTCATTCTAACTACATCCGTCACTGAGAACCGATAAGCACTTAGGTGGTCATCGTCAGACCTTCAAAATGTATCATGTAGTAGCACTCGTGCTCAGTTAGCTGAAAGCTGGAGCATTCTGACTATTTCCGTGACTAAGAAGCGATAAGCAGTTACCTGGTCTTTATCAGACCTTAAGAATGTATCGTAGGAGTACCTGTGCTCAGTGAAATAACTAATGAAAGCTAGGTTATTACTTCATTAGTCAAAGTGTATAATTTATTATTAAATATTTTATTCATACATTATGACGTAATTACTCCAAGAGAAACAAAATATGTTAGGCAAATACGATGACCACTCTGCGACACATTTCTGTTCTTTGGTACGTTTTTCTGTAGTACAGTCGTTTGCCGGTAGGGGCCGAAAAATAAACAAAAGCCAGTACAGAGGTCAAATCGTCAAAGTCATCCACTGCTGTGATCCCCTTAATTCATATTTTTCTAATTAAGTGTTATTTATTTAGCCGTACACAAACAAATGCTACTCTGAGCAATTGTAAAGTCTGGGTTTGTAGGTCTCATTGCGAATGTTTGCGACCAACTTGTTAGTATTTGTGTGCAAACAGAAGATAATCGATTCTGTGAGAGGTCTGGGATAGCGCGTGTTTGTTCCATTTGTATTTGATTTAACAAGTTTGTTCAATTAGGAGAACTGATTTATTGCTAGTGGTGTTCACGTGTTTGAAGAATGGAGAAGAAATATCTATAATTTATTTCTTAAAGTTTCTTATTTTTATAAATTGCCAAAATGTTTACTTTAGGTATAAAATAAATAATCTAGTAGAAAAGTAGGCCATATTTAAGTAGGCACAAGAAAATGAAAAGAATTTGGTTTGGTTCAGTTTATTTTCCTCCACTAAGTATTAAAAAGTAAACGTTCACAGTTTCGTAATGCTTCACTTTTAAAAGTACAAGCCTGCGATTTTTTAATACTTAACTCACAATCTTATGAAAACATTTTCATTACTTCAGCATAAATAAGAACTTTATTTTCACACATCGCGTAAAAATGTCACATGAATGAATGTAGGTAAATGTGTAGTTTCATAGTTTTCATGCAGGACTTAGTTTAATAGCAGTTATAGTAATGTGTTGGAAACATCGCAGGTGCTAACTGCTGTAACGGATGCCGCCATGTTTCATACCTTAATGTACCGCGAATACATTGTTTTCGTGAAATTCTTCTTATTTTACGATGGACTCTAAACATTTTGAGTTCTTTTAGCAAAGGAAATAATAATTCGGGCGTTTTAAAGATTTTTTGTCGAGTAATAGAAAAAACTGCTCTGTTTTCTTCTGATATAATGGTGAGGTATTTCAATGTGTCATTGGGTAGAGGAATTGCTTGAAAAACAGTGCCACAAATATACAAATATGAATCTGCTGATAAACACATTATCGGGTAAAATGTATTCAACATGATAATCTTCATCTCCCTAGCCCTTTCCCAAGTAAGTATGTAGTTGTCAGCTTTCAGGCTTATTGAATAACAGTATTGCGCATGGGCCGACTGCCTACCTGACCTACTAGTCCAGTCATTATAGTAAGTTCACCTCGGAATTCGAGATACCCAGCTGTAAGTCTGTAAATAGTTGTATATTGACACCCTAAAAGTTGTCTCAAAACCTACATATGGTAGGGTGTAAGCAACTATTAAATTTCAAGGTCAAAGGTCACAAAAATCGGTTATTTACGCTTTTTTTGGAAATATCTCATTTCCTATGGGTTTTTTGCTATTTGTATTTATTATCAATATTGTAGAATACAAAATTCTCTACAAATTTTGTTTCAAAAAATTTTTTATACGGTGAACCGTTTTCGAGATAGAGGGCGGAGAGCGCGCGGTCACCGCATCACTTCAGGTCAACCGGTGCCTCCGGTCGAAAACGCGCCATATATAGTTGATGAACTATCAATAAATCAATGATTATAAATATTTGTCAATTTTTATTAACTATTGTAGCACCACCGAGTGCCTACATCCACTCGCCACACAAACACCGCTGTGTCGGCACGTCACTCACGCTGCACGCACACAACGATGGGCCACCTCGCACCGTGCCCCGCACCGCTGCCGCCCGCCGCCGGCCGTGCCTTTCACCTATATAAGGCAACGCCGCGCAGTCGAGCGTCAGTCTGCGCTAGCGCGCCGCTGTATCCACGCATTGGAAAAGCACGCCTAGCCTAGACGCCCCCGCTACCTCACACCCCGCGGTGACGTATCCTTACTTGTTTCGAGACGCACCTCACGTCACGAACTGGCCAGGAACGTACCGTGTAGTGTTGTGTTTTTTTATCGTATGTACTTAAGCCTAGTTTATATCAAACATTGTGAAGATTAATAAACTAATCGTCCACTTTGCCGCTACGTTTAATTGAACCCGCTTCAAACTGGCGCTCAACGTAAAGGCCCGAAAACAGGCTAGCCCAACAACAAGACTACGAAGGAAAATAAAGGAGGAACCGGTAACTACCATGAATTTGTCACCTGAGCAATTTGAAAAGTTACTGTCAGCGATTGGTAACCAACAGCGACGAGGCTCTTTCACGACTTGCACGGTAACTTTTAATGTTGCCAGAGACACTGAATCGGTAGATTCTTTTCTTGCTGCAGTTTCGGTGTTCAAGTCCGGAGAACAGATCTCCGGTGAAGATGCCATCATGAGCATCCCCTTAATTTTGAGGGAAAAGGCGCTGCCACAATCCAGTGCATGCAGCCAACAAGCCACTGGCAGCCCATTATTTAGCGGAGAACCAGCACTCCCGGAAACGAGTGCTTGCACCACAATCACGATGCCATATCGTGTAGTGCCAATTG
Source organism: Diarsia brunnea (assembly GCA_949774965.1). NCBI lineage: Eukaryota > Metazoa > Arthropoda > Insecta > Lepidoptera > Noctuidae > Diarsia > Diarsia brunnea. The sequence continues at coordinate 20,763,016 of OX459002.1, forward strand.
AGCTGTCCCCTGTATCAAGAAAACGTTCCCGACCATTATTCGATGGATATTCTCCAAGGTTCGTCGACGACTTTATGGTCCGTGATGCCCAAACGCAACTATACGATGCTCCGTGTGAACTATCACCACACTCCGAGGCACTTTCCCCTAGCGACCAAAGTAACAGTAGCAATGATGTCGAAATTGGATCCATGGAAGTGGAAGAGGTCTCATCGGACACGCTAGACGCCACTGAAAAGTCACAGCTGATGGAAGTGTTATGGGAATATCAAGAAGTTTTCGATGAAGGTGGAGAACCGACTACCCTCGCTGAACACTGCATCGACACAGGCGAGCATAATCCCATTTCTGTACCTCCATATCGCCTCTCACCGCCACGCATGGCTGTGTTAAAAAATGAGGTAAAGAAGATGTTACACAGTGGAGTAATTGAAGCATGCTCATCACCCTGGTCTGCACCCGTTGTAATGGTACCAAAGAAAGACGGTTCAGTACGAGTTTGCGTTGATTACCGTAGACTCAATGCCATAACGGTTTCTGACAAGTATCCTATCCCACGCATTGATGATCTGCTACATGCTGCTAAGCCAACGCCCTTCATGTCAACCCTGGATTTACGTGCTGGCTACTGGCAAGTGAAAGTAAAACTTGAAGATCAGGACAAGACGGCATTCATAACTCCATTCGGTATGTACCGTTTTAAGAGGATGGCATTTGGACTTCGCAATGCACCCTCTACATTCCAGCGTCTGATAGACAGGATTCGAGTTAGCCTGGAGGATGTAAAGATGCTAGCGTACCTTGACGACCTGATAATCTTTTCGGCTACCTATCAAGCACACCTATCAGATTTGGGTAAGGTACTAAGTAAGCTAAAAGAAAGCAACCTTCATGTAAATTTTGGTAAGTGCCGATTTTGTTGCTCGACGATTAAGTATTTAGGACACATTATTACTCCAGAGGGTCTGAAGGCGGATCCTGAGAAGGTAGCAGCAATACAAGCCTATCCAGCACCCAAGAATTTGAAGCATCTGATGACGTTCCTGCAGACCTGTTCCTGGTACAGGCGATTTATACCTAACTTTGCCGGTATCAGTGAACCACTCTCCCGTTTAACTAGAAAAAACGTGGTATGGAATTGGGCAGCAGAACAGGAGCAGGCTTATCAAGAGCTCAAAATACGTCTTACATCCACTCCTGTGCTACGACAAGCTGACGAGACGAGAGGATATATCATCAAAACTGATGCAAGCAACTATGCACTTGGAGCAGTTCTAGTGCAGGGGGAGGGAGAGGACGAGCATCCCGTGGAATATGCCAGTAGGCTAATGATCCCTGCAGAACGCAATTATTCTACAACCGAGAGGGAAGCTCTCGCAGTAGTTTGGGCGATTAAGAAATTCAGAGGATACATTGAAGGCCTCCCAGTAACAGTAGTCACGGACCATCAAGCCCTGAAGTGGTTGATGTCGTTACGATCTCCAACTGGTCGATTAGCCAGATGGGCTTTACAGATACAGGCGTATGATATTATCATCAGGTATGCACCCGGTAGGACGAATGTAGTTGCAGACACTCTGTCCAGGCCTATTTGCGATGAAAACACCGAAAACACCTGTGGAGTGTGTAGCATAACCGTGGATATGCCGCAGCGATCGTCATCTGAAATTAGGGCAGAACAGCTAAAAGATGAAAACAACGCCAGCATCGTAACTGCCTTAGAAGATGCAGATCGTAAAGATAATGCCGTGTACTGGAGCAACAAAGGGTACGTCATGAACAACGGGTTGTTGTACCGATATCACCCGTCGGATGACTCAGATGAGGCTCAACTCATAGTTCCTCAACATGAATGGGCAAACGTTCTGTCAACATACCACGATGACCCTTTGGCGGGACATTATGGTGCTGATAAGACATATCAGCGCATCTCGAAGCGATATCATTGGAAGGGGATGAGAAAATATATCGAAGCATATGTTAAGAACTGTGTTGCATGCCAGAGATTTAAACCGTCCAATCTGAAACCAGCTGGTTTGCTCCAAACCACGCCCGTTAACCAACGTTTCGAAACCCTCGCCTTTGACTTGTTTGGACCTTTGCCGTCAACAACTAGTGGCAAGACATGGATACTGATCGCTGAAGATATTGCTACTGGTTGGATAGAATTATTTGCTTTGGAATCAGCCAGCGCTGAAAATTGTGCGACAGTTTTAATCAACGAGATTTTTCTTAGATACGGTGTGCCCAGACGTCTGATAAGCGACAATGGACCACAATTTGTGAGTGCTGTGATGCAACAATTAACCTTTTGTCTGCACATTAAGCACACATTCACACCAGTATATCACCCAGCAGCAAATCCGGTGGAAAGGAAAAACAGAGACTTGAAGACACAACTGGCTATTTTAGTAGGAGATGAACATGGCAGTTGGAGTGACAAACTACCCAGTATACGGTTTGCGATGAATACCGCAACTTGCCTTACTACAGGACAGACGCCAGCATATTTAACATTTGCACGAGAATTGCGTACTCCGGATGACAATACTCACGATTTTCGTCAGATTTTACTGTCCGAGAACTTTGTGCCTGAAATTACGCCGAAGTTGCTACTCCTCGCCAATACGCTGAACAAGGCTAGAGACGTCAGAGAGAATCTAGAAGAACGCAGAAAGAAAACGGCAGACCAAGGACGTAGAGAGGATCCTGGTTACACTCCCGGTGATCTGGTATTAGCAGCTACCCATCCAATCAGTAATGCCGCTCGAGGAATCAGTGCTAAATTTTGTCCTCGCAGGGATGGTCCCTATCTAATTCTAGCACGTCATGGTGCTTCATCTTATCTGATTTCAGACCCCACTACTCCAAATAAACCCCTTGGAGTCTATCATACATCCGCCTTGACTCCGTTCCAAGGCCATGCGGCAGGTCCACTTCCTCCGCCGGTGCGCCCACTGAAGAAACGCGGGCGACCGCCTAAACCTAGGCCTAACCCTGAGGTTGCCACTGCACCCTCCCGTGGACGAGGGCGACCACGACGACAAGCGTCTCGCCTAGCTTCGTCGGTGGAGCATTCATCTTGACTGGCCACTCGTCGGGGCGACTTCGCGACCAGAGGGGGAGCCTGTAGCACCACCGAGTGCCTACATCCACTCGCCACACAAACACCGCTGTGTCGGCACGTCACTCACGCTGCACGCACACAACGATGGGCCACCTCGCACCGTGCCCCGCACCGCTGCCGCCCGCCGCCGGCCGTGCCTTTCACCTATATAAGGCAACGCCGCGCAGTCGAGCGTCAGTCTGCGCTAGCGCGCCGCTGTATCCACGCATTGGAAAAGCACGCCTAGCCTAGACGCCCCCGCTACCTCACACCCCGCGGTGACGTATCCTTACTTGTTTCGAGACGCACCTCACGTCACGAACTGGCCAGGAACGTACCGTGTAGTGTTGTGTTTTTTTATCGTATGTACTTAAGCCTAGTTTATATCAAACATTGTGAAGATTAATAAACTAATCGTCCACTTTGCCGCTACGTTTAATTGAACCCGCTTCACTATTATATTATATTTTATCATTTTTTTCCTAACTTATCCACTTTTTATTCAGTATTAATTTATTTAACAACACTTACTACACTTACTCAAATACAATTCTTATATTTTCATTAACAATTCTGCAATTACATGGACAGGTAAGTGTTGTTAAATAAATTAATACTGAATAAAAAGTGGATAAGTTAGGAAAAAAATGATAAAATATAATATAATAGTTAATAAAAATTGACAAATATTTATAATCATTGATTTATTGATAGTTCATCAACTATATAAGGCGCGTTTTCGACCGGAGGCACCGGTTGACCTGAAGTGATGCGGTGACCGCGCGCTCTCCGCCCTCTATCTCGAAAACGGTTCACCGTATAAAAAATTTTTTGAAACAAAATTTGTAGAGAATTTTGTATTCTACAATATTGATAATAAATACAAATAGCAAAAAACCCATAGGAAATGAGATATTTCCAAAAAAAGCGTAAAAAACCGATTTTTGTGACCTTTGACCTTGAAATTTAATAGTTGCTTACACCCTACCATATGTAGGTTTTGAGACAACTTTTAGGGTGTCAATATACAACTATTTACAGACTTACAGCTGGGTATCTCGAATTCCGAGATTCTTACCTAATTTAAGCTTAAATGACTGGACTATACACAACCGGGACACACAAGTTATTCCATACTTTAAAAAATCGTCGCAAATAATATGACGTCATCCGTGCTCAAAGAAAAATTAAAACTAGTTAAAATTGGTTTGTTTTCGTCGTTTTTGCAGTGCTTCACACTCAAGAGGACTGTGACAAAGATATTAAAGTATTGTGCACCGTTCCTTTCAGGCATATTGCTCTTTTTCTAAACCAACCTATCAGTGCGTCATCCATCTTACGCACTAACAAATTTTCAAAATCCTTCACATTTTCGCTTTTCCGCGTAACCAAATACTATCTATACTAATATTATAAAGCTGAAGAGTTTGTTTGTTTGTTTGTTTGAACGGGGTAAACTCTGGAACTACTGGTTGGAATTGAAAAACTCTTTTAGTGTTGGATAGTCCATTTATCGAGGAAGGCTTTAGGCTATATAACATCACGCTACAATCAATAGGAGCGGAGCATAAATGAAAAATGTTGCAAAAACGGGAAAATATATTCCTTTTTGAGAGCTTCCGTTGCGTGCGCTGCAAAAACGGTTTAAGTTACGTAAATATCATGTATGAAAGAATTGTTCCTCTTTAAAAGTTCTAAAAAAAAGTCCGCGACAGCATATGTTTATCTTTTACGATTGACTCACTGTAACCATTTTTTTATATTAAAATGTTAGGTTAAAAAGAATTATATTTTGCGAAGCTTATTTAACCCATATGGTATTAATCTATATCTAAATAAATGTGTTGCTAGCACGGAAATTGAATATAGAATATTTGTGCCCTTTACTCTATACAGTTTAAACAAATATCTTAGAAGATATCGCAATGTAAAAATATACGGGCGACAAAATAATTAGCGCGTGGCAGTCATTCGGTCCGGTGCGGTAGGTACGTGGGGATTCTGGCCTCTGGGGGCTCCGGAGAAATTCAAATTCAAAATATTTACTGCACCATAATGTTTACAAGTACAAGGTGTTACTGTATATTAAACAGTAAGAGATACTTGTAGTAATTGTTACTTTAATAATATAATCGAAGTCAATCTAAACTAATAGGTATTTTATAGAGGAAAGGTAAGATTTTTTGTTTGTACGAGTACGATATAGCTCAATTTAATAAGTTGGATAGTCGATTTATCTAGAAAGGTTATAAGCTATATTATGTGTTGCAGACGAAGTTGCGTGGGTCAGCTAGTCTAATAATACAAAGCACTTGCCCACGTGACATCCAAAGCAACAGTCGTTATGTTTGCTTCCTACTATTTAGTTTCGGTCCTCACGAATTTCTAAAGGTTTTCAAGCTTTATGCAAACATGTCAGTTTGTGTACTGCAACAGTTTCGTTATCTCTTTGTTTTGTATTCGGTATTCACTCGGTTTAAAAGGTTTGAAATGCGAAAAATTCGGTTTGGAAACATGTTTTGATTGAACTGTGAACAAATATAAAAGAATTTATCTTGAAAAATGTTTTTGAAGTAAAGGCATATTGAAATTGTTGAATGTTTTATAGTTGTAAAATGCGACTTATTATTAGTAAAAACCGGTGAAAGCGGTAAGCGGTAAAAATGTGCTAACGCAGCTAATTGCAATGAATAAGATGAACTAACTCTCATCAGTGACTATACGCTAGTCTTTTTCATAGGTTGCCTCTAACATCCAAACTGCGCATGTTTCATAGTTCCCTAATTATAAATTCAGGCATCTGATATCAGTTAAATCCAAATTCAATCACTCATTAAAGCGTAGTTGGTTAACAAATAGAGTGGGGAGATAATGACGCAATGCTCATCGAAATGAAAAATCAAGTAATTAAGTTAAAATCAAGCGTTCACTTATAAAATACGTAATTTGCGCAGTCAATTGAAAGCTCTGACCGCAATCCGATAACTAACAGTCTGCTTGTTTGATACAACAATCACATTTATTTTCATATTGAATTTTCAAACGACTTTGAGTCATGAACACACAGTGGTAGAAAACTAGAGACGGAAATTTTAATCAAATTCGTGACAACAAAAAATGCGCTGAGCGTTCAGGTTCTCCAAAGACCACAATAAACTGCCGGGTTGTAGGGCTAAGATAGGCAATCAATCCATGTAAAATACTGATAATCCATTGCATCCGGTTAGACTGGAAGCCGATCAGAACATAATTGAGAAACGGCAAGCTGATGATAGGTAAATAAAAATTAAAATGCTTCCATGCTCGGTGGATATGAGCAATATGTTATTGGAAAAAATGGCTTTAAAACAATTTCAATACAAGCTACTTCAAGCTAGATATTAAAACACAGGTGGTGCTACTATTATAAAAGTTGCACTTTCACAAAGTAACATTTCTCATGTGTATGACTTTACATTTTTTACCATTTATCATGAAATATGTTCAATTATCATATAGCATGGCGCTGGAGACCGCAATGCGATGTCATTAGTACATAACTGCGAAGGAAATAATTTTTAATTTCAATTAGTTTGCCTCGAGGGCGTGCTGTGCCTCGTGTAAACGTTTATTTACAACTTTATAATTCGTTTTTCCTTGAGAAAACAGCGAGGAAAATTATGGGTGATTATGCAGTTCTCTCCTTTGTTGTTTTTCTGTTATAAGTTGAATTAATGGTGATTAAGACGAGGGTCATAATTGTTGAAAAAGTTCCACTGAAGTAATTATAAAGTTTCCTCGTTAAATCAGTTAGTATCATCTACGTAGGATACACACGTAGGGGTCACACTGGTGTTCAGATTATTGACATATAAATATAAACAACACGGTTTTTCGGAGACGACGGTTTTAATTTTCTGAAAACTCAATTATTAATAAAAGGACACTGCACATTTTCTTTACATGTCAATGGCATTCAATATTAATCTGCCCCTTGTAGCTTCCAAGGGGATGCAAGAAAGCGTGTTATTCGCATTATATTGTAGCGGCACATCTTGCGGCGTGAGCTGTGTGCGTGCTACCGGCGCGCTTAATAATGTTGCATGACACTGCAACGGCTGGGATGTGGCCCCTACTATTATTGCGCAAATTGGGATATACTGAAAAATTAAATACTGTGGAGATTTGTAAATCACTTGTTTAATTTTTAGTACCGTGATGCTTTCCCGGAATATTAAGTACTAGGGCTGCTAGCTTATCACCATTTGGGCAATCGTTCTTTCGACCAGATTGTCGGTGAAATGGTCATTCGGGCAAACGTTCCTCGGCAAATAGGTCTAACACGCAGTTCGGCGGTGCAGCAATCATTGGGGCATACGTTTTTCGAACAAGTAAAGTTGGGACAATCACGACGAACTCGAATTACACTAGTAATGTCTTTAGAATAATATTTTATCTTCATTAATTTTCGCACAAAGAAATGTTTTCGCGATTCCTTAAGAATGGCTTTAACGTATTTTGACGGGGTATGCAAAACAGATATCTAATCAGACTTAATCGGAGGCGGACCGCAAAACCTGTCTGTTTACCTGCTATTCAATCTTAGAATCCATTTCGTGATTGGTTCCAAACAATGATTGTATAACGCTTTTCATGTTTATGAAGGTGTAAACATCTTGAGACTTGTATTACTAATGCCCGTTATTACTAACAATAGGTTTGACTCAACGCCTACAGGTTAAATTCTAAAGTACAATAATATTCAGGTATTCATTTAGATGATGATTCTAAGTGTTGCCGAAAGTAAGCATTAGACTGTGTCCCAGTAACCTTTGAGGAGGCTGTCTTCTTTATGTAGATAGGACGTCGCTTTATAAATGATCACAGAGCTGGTGTGAACATTCATTAACTAAAAGCTCTCTTTATTGAATAAAACTACTAAAACCATGGATTTAAGTAAATTTTTCATAACCAAAAATTGTTATGTGACTAAAAATGCATTCTCAAGCATTGAAATGCTTGCTGTGTGAAAACTATCATTTGTTTCGCAGATACTGTGTTTTTTAACATATTAAAGAAAAAAGACTTTTAAGTGAAATAGAGCAATTGATTTTTAAACTATGCATGTAAAAATACAACATTAAATATAAAAAAATATTGTGAAAAATACTCATAGTAGGAGCAGCGCAAAACCGACGAACAAGGATTCTTGATAAATTCCATAACGCTCTCCTGAGGAGTTAGATTGCGTTTTTATTCCGCGCTTTACAATAAAATCTATATTTCACTTCAATTTTTCGCTGCGATTTCACTTAAAGATTTTGATCCCAGATGATCCCAGCTTACTTTGGTTTGCGCTGTAGATGAAAGCAAAGTCACCTATAATTGATCGCATTGCAGTCCATCCAGCACGTTTTTCTGTATTATGTAGTGTGTGGTTGCATGCCACGTGTCTTCGAATATTTGATTATAGGACATGCCCTTTCCTCACGGCGAGGGTTTTCTACACGGTTTAGAGAGCAATGGTGGTGGTATAATTTACTGAAAGTAAAGTTACTCAACTTGGATTCGAACTCAAGACCAGCCAATCGTAAATCGCCGTTTTGAGTGGCACCACGGCATCACCACTGCAAAGTAAAGTAAAAGTATTTAATCAGCTTTTCCACTTTTCGCCGCGTCAGAATGTTCTGCTAACTATTCACAATGCCACGACGCCATTATCCGAGGAAGCTGAAATCAATAAGCAATTTATAAGTGCTGAGTTGAGCAGGGGATCACGTTAATAACTTGTTCTTAACAGCTTGCATTTTGTTCATAAACTACTTAATTATTATGAGTGATCGACTGCGTGATATTGTGGTTATATAGTTGGCTGGTTTTACGAGTTCTTGTTTAGTTGGTTTATTATTAACTAAGTAATTAAATCATTGGTAAACCGCGGCTTCGTGTAGTACGGTAACTGTCTTTCGGAATCGTACCTCCGGGATACAAAGTATCCCTTGTGTTAATCCAGGTTATAAACTATCTGTGTACGAAACATACAAGTCCATTCTGTAATTTGTGTGTGAAAAAGTAACAAACATCCATTTCAATCCCTAAAACAATTGTAGAACAAGGTACACCAAATGGTTCACCTTGTACTTTGGACGCCATTAGTATAAAACTGAAAGGCATTACGTATAGATGTCCGGGGGAATAGTATTTTCAAAGTGTTTCTTATTTCTATGTCTTGAATGGTATTCAACAGGATTAAATTGGTCTATGCTTGTCGGTAGCTTATGTCACGCCAGTAGTCTGAGTTTTTAACCGACTTCAAAAAAGGAGGAGGTTATATGTTCGTGTGTATGTATTTTTTTTTTTTTTTTATGTATGTTACCTGATTTCTCCTCCATTTGTGAACCGATTCTCAAAATTCTTTTTTTATTTGAAAGAGTATACTCCTGAGGTGGTCCCATTTAAATTTGGTGAAGATCCGATCCTGATCTTCGGAGATAAACAATAGAACTCTTCAAAAATAGACGGCAAATCTGTCGTGATTGCTGCAATCGCTTGGATGTTTAAGTATTTGCATCTAGCAGTCATCACTTCATGTTGATGAGCTGATTATGGAAGGTACTACTCCTAAACGGTTAGGAGTTGAAAGCAATAATAAGGGATTCTTGAAGGTTAAGGGTTAGGGTTCTTGGTTAAATGTTAAATGTATAGTAAATATTTGTGTAGAATATTACAACTAAAAATAGTAAAATAAAAAAACTTTTTTGCAAAAAGAAAACCGACTTCAAAAACACAAAAAAGTGAAAAACACAAAAACGAAAAACACAAAAAAGTAAAAAATAAACTTCACAAGAAAAAGCAGCTTCTGAAGTCGGTGGCAAAAAAAACTAAATCAAACAGACAAAATGTCACCGACTTCAGAAGCTGCTTTTTCTTGTGAAGTTTATTTTTTACTTTTTTGTGTTTTTCGTTTTTGTGTTTTTCACTTTTTTGTGTTTTTGAAGTCGGTTTTCCATAATAACTAACGCTGATAGAATAATGCTGACATGTTTTTATTGGCTTTGTATTAACTTTATAAGATAAAACAGAATATTGTCTCATCCCCGCACGATGAATGATTTTCATTCATAAAGCGCAGTAAGTTTTTTACAGTATAAAAAGCTGTCTCGCCGTAGAGGGGAGGCCGGGGAGTGCATGCCCAACTTTGCCACTAACTCGTTGAATTATGACGGTTGTAAAACGTATGGCAGTCATTCAAGGCCATTCAATTTGATCTCGCTGTGAAACTAAGACCTAGCGTGGAATATAAAGTGATTACGTGTGAACGTGACATGGTTTAACAAGTTACAGCTTGATTAATAAGCCTGTTTACGTGTCTGCAGACTGGATTATATGCAAATGCACATATTTCACCGAGACACAATACATGATTTGAGACTATTTGTTTGTGTTAAAGTTAAGTATATATACCTACTTACTCTAGAGATAACAATAATCAGCCAACAACAACAACACTACTGACAACCAAGTCTTACCAAGGGGGGGTTACGTCCCCGTCGGGGCTGCGGGTTGTTCGCAAGAGATACCGCGGCCTCGACATGAAGGGCTAAGAAGGAACATGGGTGGTTTTTAGTCAGTAGAAGTCTGACACTCCCTTTCACTCTGCCCAAGAGCGGGAGAGGTTATGTAATATTTTATGATTTTCCACCCGCCAAAAAAAAAAAGGGGGGGTTACGTATTACCCAGTACCAATTGGGTTGTCGAGATCAGATAGGTAGTCGCTCAGTGTAAAATACTGGTATTCAGTTACATCCGGTTAAGCTGGAAGCCGACCCCAACATAGTTGGGAAAAGGCTAGACTGGATAACTTACTCTATGGAAAATAATATTTGAATAACGTTCGTATCAAAATAATCGGTAAAAAGGTTCCAGAAATAGGATCAACAAACATGGAACTTCAATAACATTGTGTGACTACTTTCTTGATTTAGTTGGAGTGCTGCCTGAATTAGAGGCCAGTGAAAACATTTGGCTAAGTTATAATAATATAGGATGGAAGGAACAGTGGCACGCAACCTTTTACCATGACTGCAGTATATAATATGATTTTATATCAACCAGCCTTGAAAGTTTTCGTCGGTATGTGGCATCGCTTTATCGATAACTCTTAACTATTTTATTGTGTCAATTTGTGATCTTTTTTAGGGTTCCGTAGTCAACTAGGAACCCTTATAGTTTCGCCATGTCTGTCTGTCTGTCCGTCCTCGCTTAATCTCTGTGATCGTTAGCACTAGAAAGCTGAAATTTGGGACCAATATGTGTATCAATCACGCCGACAAAGTGCTAAAATAAAAATTGGAAAAAAATGTTTTATTAGGGTAGCCCCCCTATATGTAAAGTGGGAAGTGTTTTTTTTTTTAATTTTAACCCTAATGTGTGATATATTGTTGGAAAGGTATTTAAAAATGAATAGGGGTTTACTAAAATCATTTTTTGATAATGTCAATAATTTCGGAAATAATCGCTCCAAAAGTAAAAAACAAAGCGTCCCCCCCCCTCTAACTTTTGAACCATAAGTTTAGAAAATACGAAAAAAATCTGAAAAGTAGAACTTTATAAGGACTTTCTAGGAAAATTATTTTGAACTTGGATGGAAACAACAGATGGAAACTGCAGTTAACCAATATAATTTGGTCCCTGAATCGTATGAGCGCCTATACAATCCAGAGGTCAAGTTTCATTTGCCCGTATTTTTTTTTTAACTTCGTTTACATAATATTTTATTATCTACGGAACCCTACACTGAGCGTGGCCCGACACGCTCTTGGCCGGTTTTTCTTTAATGTTTTTGTGTGTAACTTTACGACTGTCTAATAATTTAGTTATTTTTGTTCTATTTAAATATTTGATGGCTATTTGTGAAAACCTGTAATTGGCCAATTATTTATTATTGTTGTTAATCACAAACTATTGTATTTGCCTGGCTGTAAGCTAAAAATAAATTAAATAAAACACACATTTGGCTAAGTTATAATAATATAGGATGGAAGGAACAGTGGCACGCAACCTTTTACCATGACTGCAGTATATAATATGATTTTATATCAACCAGCCTTGAAAGTTTTCGTCGGTATGTGGCATCGCTTTATCGATAACTCTTAACTATTTTATTGTGTCAATTTGTGATCTTTTTTCTTTAATGTTTTTGTGTGTAACTTTACGACTGTCTAATAATTTAGTTATTTTTGTTCTATTTAAATATTTGATGGCTATTTGTGAAAACCTGTAATTGGCCAATTATTTATTATTGTTGTTAATCACAAACTATTGTATTTGCCTGGCTGTAAGCTAAAAATAAATTAAATAAAACACACATTTTGAGAAGTCACGTTCAATTCGTCTGTAGGCGTCAACGAAAATACTGAAAGTGTCTGTATTCTGCTAACTGATTAGAATTAGAAGTATTTTCATTCCAAATAGTGTTGTTTGCGTTCTGGGTGGTAAGTACTTACTGCTTACAACCTACGCAGTCTTGAGTCAGCTGAAGTTGTACGATAAGGCCGGATTCCACCAAACGAGCCGTCAGAGAGACGATCACATTGGTTGAAATTTACATCGCTTCTCTCTTCTCTCCTGTGATTGGTCGAACCTTGAGGACTTCGCTCCATTTGTCTCTTTGAAACCAGGCCTTTAGCGTTGTCTATCTACCTACCTTATGATTTTGTTTCTGCCCACGTGTTTTATCACTGATTGTAAGATGACTTGTGTTTTATAAGTGGGCGTAACACGAGCAACATAAACTTTAGTAAAGTATTACTTACACAAACTGCTCCTCAGTAAGTATTACCTTCAAGAATTAATTAATTGTTTATTGAATTGTTGAAAGTTTTACTTCTAAGAAAAAAAAGGAATTCTATAGCAACTTTAGAAAGTTAGGAACAAAAAACTCAAGAAGTTCCACCTCGTGTACCTTACATTTTTTTATTTACTATTGGTATCTCAATAGGCAACTCCTAAGTACTGAAATCGACGTTTTTAACACTTGTGTATGTGTGTTCTGTAAGGCAATTTTTTAATGTTAAGATCATGTCGAGCTAAGTTGTTAGGTAACCCTATAGAGTTGTCTAAACATTACACATTGTCAAGTCAGTGCCATAACTAAGACTTTAGAGTCTCACCTTGTGGTAGAAAATATTTTTGCTTAGTGAGAAGCTTTACATTTAGATATCACATAGGGTAGCGAAAGAAAAACTACATTATGATGTGTTGTCAAACAAAACAAATCAGCACCACCATTCATCCCTCACTTTACAACCCCAACATGGTGCAACCAGAATACGTGCCTCCCCAGTCTCCCCACAGCAAAATTGAAATTACTCAGCTGGTCGCCCTGGAAGCGAGATGATGCGTCAGTCTGACACAATCAGCTCGTTTCCTCCCTATGGTCAATCGCGTGCTATTTGGAATGGTCTTTAGTTGGCTAATAAGTTACTAATATAATAAGCCTCCGTCATTCACGAAATTATGTGCGAGCTGAATTTTGTGTCAAACACATTTTCATCGATACGCTAAAAAGGTGATTCACAAAAACAAAAACCTAAATTCGAGAAAAGCGACATCTAACTCCCCAAAGTTAACAATGTATCATTAAGATCACATTAGTGTGTTACTCTGAGTTTCCGATATAAATATAAATGTACCTACCTTATTACACTTTGCCCGACTTGGAAATCGATCCTAGCAGTATTTTTTTTTTTTTTTTAAAAACGCCCACACTAGGAATTTCTCCTGTGTCGTGGGTGCGTTTACAAACACTTAAACTCACATATACAAACACACCCAGACCCGAAACAACTATCTGCAGGCCATACAAATATTTGTTCCGTGCGGGGATCGAACCCGCGACACGCAGCGCAGCAGTCCAATCGCTCAGCCACTGCGCCAACCGTGCCGTCGAAAGTCATTTAACTTGTCACTCAGCGTCATAACTCGTCGGCGCTAGATATCGTCTTTTTTCATACTTCTCAATTAATCGGCATCCCAGCAGTCACGCCGTTACTAGGCATATTATGTTGTACACAGTCCGCCCGTCGATATCCATTCAAAGATATTCTCAAAACTTTCCTCACGATATTTGCACCATTTTCCTTGCCACTATCGAATTTTAGATTGCAGAAAACTGATTCATAACCCACATACTTGGAAATATACCATGTGTGTACATTGTACGTACGTACTGTCTCGTGGTCAATTGCACGCCATTAATTACAAATTGTCCCTAAAGACTAGTGGGTGGTTGGACGTTAGAGGACTGAAGGAACACTGTTAATACCTGCTAAATTATCCTGTACGGTTGCCACTGAGTGCAGCACGTTCCAGGAACTGATATTTTGTAAAGCTAGCAATCACCTTTGACCTGTTAGAGAGAACTGCGACAGAACTAGTTAGATTGGTAAATTAAGTTAACCTAGTCGTTATTTAACCGCTTATGTTGGCCACAAAGTTTACGTTCCTGGAAGGGAAATCGTTATTAAGGTTTAACTAATTGGGTTTAAAGATTCTTTATTTATTCTAAAAGAACATACATTGTTCACTTAACGAATAAACACATAACTAGGGTAATGTAGTCCAGTAGCTAACAGTTTTGTTATCTTAATGTAGGTAGGTACGATGTTGACATGTTGGTTTGAAAGACGAGCTTGGTATTAAGATATAGAAACGTTAGCTCAATAATTTTGTGTTGACAATGACGTACTGCTTGAGTTTGGTTTGGTTTTGAATACGTTAAAAGAAGATGTGTTCCTGATATCTGCCGGTAGATTATTATATATATTAGTTGAACACCTAAAGATATTAAGATTTTTTCACATGAAAAACGAAATGAGCTTATGTGAATATGTCCTTTTTTATGTAAGGCTAGACATACACTACACTTGTTTTTTTGCAATAATAGGGGACGGTTAAAATAATATTATAATAATTTTTTTGGGTGCTATTCAGTTCGCTAAAAGTCCTTACGTTATTTTATATATTTTTTATTTTATTTATTTAGGGTTAAAAAACAGTTACACGTTACAATTTGTATATCGGAGCTTATTAGATTCATTTAATAAACGTATAACCCACGCTATTGTCCACGGATTCAAATAAAAAATATCTAAAAGAGGAAAGGACGGACGGTCACATATTAATTTGTGAATTAAAAGAAAAAAGAAAAGCAAGTTATGAAAGGTCGGTAAGCAAAGCTATAAACATTTTTTTTTATTCTTCTTGCCAGTAATAAAAATATAATGGTTTGTAAAATGCACGTGCAGCTTCTTGAATATAAAACTCGACATTTGTTGGGATAGACTGATTATCGTACACGTGTAGAAACACGGTGATGAATATGAGAGAATTTTATGAAGAACTGAGGGAACACTTGATGGCTGCGGGTTGTTCGCAGATACCGCGGCCTCGACATGAAGGGCGAAGAAGGAACATGGGTGGTTTTTAGTCAGTAGAAGTCTGACACTCGCTTTCGCTCTGCCCAAGAGCGCGAGGGGTTATTTGATGATTTCCCACCCCCCCAAAAAAAAAAGGGAACACTTGATACATGACTTTGTCACACTAATACAGTATTTATATACTGATCAATTAGTCAATCTATTTCCGTGTGCTACACCTTAATTACGCAAAAGTTTCTCACCCTCAAACTTAGTTGCAAACGATCTCCCGCGGTTTCTCAGTACCCACAACAACCGGGATCAATGACCCGTACTACCACACTAGTTTGTACTTCACAAGTAACTGGTGAACTACTGGAATCTCATCTAAACTTCTTTATAGCACGTTGAGCTGAAAGTATTCAGGAAAAGAGTAATGAATCGTGTACAATGGCTCGTGTTTTACAAACTAACGTCCATTGATCGGTTAGTTACAAGTTGTGCGGAGTTCTTGCTTGTACACTAAGTTGTGGACGTTGAAGTATGGTACTAAGTATCGGGATGGTATACATTGCTATTAAAGCATTATGCTAAAGAGGTAATCTTTCAAAAAAAATCTGTATGTTTTCACACGTAGCCGCGTAGGTCCAAAACAATAGAGGTGTCCACTTCAACGTAGCACATGCTACGCCGTAGCTGGGAGCTACGCAAGTGCTACGAGATGTAAGTAAAGTAGATTTAAATTATACCACGGAACAGTTAGCTGAATACTTTAATTTACCTATGACTAAGTAAGACATTAAGACAGTAAGTCATTTTTGACTGTTAGTTTGGGTACTGGTACTGCTAATAGTGATTAAGTACAAATTGATAGAATGTGACCCACATTCGTGTTATTATTTGCTAGTAGTAACAAAAACATAGAAATTTACCACTTGTACACATACCATTTGGGAAATCAACGGAGCGTTAACTTTGTTTGTTTGACTCTAACATCGTAATCATAATTTGTATTAGTTTGGACTTTTGTTGTTTTAATAGTCTGAGTATTTTTTTGAAGAGAGCTATCTGAAATGGCCTATTATAAATAATACTTCGGAGAAAACAAGTTATTTTGAATTGAAGTTTAGGTATCAAACCAGTGTTTTGTTCGATGAGGGTAGGTAGTTACAATAGAGAATTTGAAACACTTAAAAGATTGTAGACGAGTTGATATAATGTCTGATAGGGCTGTCAACACTGTGCCGGGTAGAAGACCAATGCTCTAAAAGCAGAGCACTGGCAAGACGGACGCGTTGCAAAAAGCGGCTAGAGGCTGCATGTACCAGTCGGGGCTGCGGGTTATTCGAAAGAGTTACCGTACTGGCCTCGGACACATAGGGCTAAGAAGGAACATGGGTAGTTTTTATTCAGTAGAAGTCTGACACTTCTCCCGCTCCGTCCAGAGCGGTAGGAGTCATTTGATAATTCCCCATCATAATATTAGCCCGGAATCACCCACTGCTGGGTACAGGCCCTTTTTTGATGATTCCCCAACCTCCAAAAAAAAAGGAAACATGCCATGCAAGTGACTGCAGAAGACCTGCATGACTATCTTGGAGACGGGTCGTATGTGGTTGCGATCCTCAGGGTTGAAGGAACGACGAAGAAGAAACTAAAAATATTTTGTTGGTATTAATTAGAAACCAAATTAAATCAAATCAGTTACATGTTGTACAGGGGTTTGAATAATATAAGAATAATCAAACATGCACCCTGTAAGGGTACTGCAAAACAAATACAAATCAAAGATACATTAGATTACATTTTAATATCATAATTAGATAATTAGCATGTCAAATTTTCGAATTTGTTATAATTATTAAAGTATTAGAGAATTCTCCAGCCAAAAGAGCAGAAATATCGCATGTTCGTGGTGATGAAACCAGCGCACGCTCAGAGCGCACTCACTTTGGCTCGACAGCTCGAATACGAAGGACGTATATTGGGGCCTGTAGCATTACTTATTCCGCTGTCTTAATGTTTTTATAACTGTGTCAGTTTTGTGATTTGCTATTTAAAAATAATTCGAGGTTACTTTGTCGTTTCTTTTAAAAAATTAAATGAGCTTCTTATCCATAAGAAAATATAAACACTATTACGTCAAAAAAAAATCTGTTTAAAATTATATAATCAATTGAATATAGGTACGTTTGTTTACAAATAATGATAAGCTTTATTTATGTTTATCTTCAAAAACCTCTACGGAACGACCGCCTAATCCGTCTAGCACCTACTCTATACATACTGCCTCACAGAATCACTACAACTACCCACATAGGCACACTACGAGCTGTTTGTATCCAAGTTTAACAAAGGTTAATGATCGAGTGCAACGAGTAAGAACAAGTAAGTTAAGTTAACAACTCGGTTAACTTGCGTGGTTCGGCGTGACTTGCTCGCGTCGGGTTGCGCGGCTGTTCCGCACGAAACAAGAAACTTGTACAAATAAGCACTGCGTGGAACAAGTTAGCGGTAGAAAGCTTAGAGTTACTATTTGAAACTTGCACCCAGTTCTGGCTTTTTAAAGAACTTTTGACTGTACAGCTATTGAGAATTCGAGAGCTTAAACATCAGTGTTACCTCAACTAGAGTACTTCAGAATTATTTCTATATGACTCCATATTGAAACACACACACACTTATAAGTTGGCATCATCACCTTTCAACGGTATCAAATAGTAAAATAAGTTAAGATGTAAAATAACTTTCAAACGTTTTATATTTTTCAAGAATTAGACAGTAAAATAATATATTTGACGGCGCATTGCAAGCGCCATTCAAAAACTTTACATTGGAACGAGACTTGACAGCAGTCAGTCTAACGGAGCGTCGTGGCGATGGTCAGCGCAGCCATATTGAACTTTTTTTTTTTTTGTTGTGGGAAAAATCATCAAATGACCCCTCCCATTCTTGGGCAGTGCGTAAGGGAGTGTCAGACTTCTACTGACTAAAAACCACCCATGTTCCTTCTTTACCCTTGCGCCGAGGCCGCGGTATCTCTTTCGAATAACCCGCAGCCCCGATGACGTTTGGATTAGAACGTCAATGGGAAGGCACACGCGACGAATCGCTGATAGTTCCAACCATGGTCAATGCTGATGATGCTGTGCATTCGCCTATATCCAAGTACCCACCCATATATTTTACAAGCGGCATCTCATCTTCCAACGACATACAATAGTCGGAAATATTCAATTGTTTAAATTCCTGTTACCCGGGGATATTTGCTAAAGGGTAAGGTATTACACAGTATAAATATGGACAGTAGCGAAACTAAGCCTAGTTGATGCGATAACTACCTACGCTCCATTGAAGCCATAGGGTTGTCCCTTTTATGCACGGTTGCTGAACTCCCTAGATAACTTCTCAACATAACATTTTTATTCTGTTGTGATTACTTGTGATCAATTAATCGAATTAAAAAAAAGCTAGCTTACAAATACAATCTAAATAGGTTATCTTATGGCGTCGGTTAATCTCAACAAAGACATTTAATTTTATGTAGTTTAAACACGGAAAACAGTTTAGTACACAACAACTTGTAGAACTATAGATCTTTAACTTTGTCATAACGGCGCACGAGTTTTGGCGGGAGCGAGCCGCGGTTGGACAATAGTCGATAACGTTTCGTGCGCTCGTTGGAGTGGGCGCTCGCTATCCATGGCTGCGGCACAGGTTGCGCGCGGGCAATGCTCATGAAAACAAAAAGGAAATCAAACAAACAAAAGTCACCGACTTCAGAAGCTGTTTTTTTTAAAGAGTTGTTTTCATTTTTCCATTTTTAGTTGTAATATCCTATACTAATAGTTACGATGCATTTAACATTCAACCAAGAAACCTTCCCTTAACCCTTAACCTTCAAGATTCTCTTATAATTGCTTTTAACTCCTAACCGTTGAGGAGTTGTACCTTCCACAATCAGCTCACCTAGATAACCTGAAAGAATACAACCCCATAAGATTTTATTTAAGAATTATCCTCCAGCTCCTAACCGTTAAGGAGTTATTCCTTCCATCATCAGCTCATCAACATGAGGTAATGACTGCCAGATGTAAATACTTAAATAGCATTAGAAAAAATACGAAACACGTAATACGTGCCTACAAAATTTGAGGGTTGCCCTCGATTTCGTTAAGATTCCATCATCAGATCCAGACATGGTAACAGTGGGACCATCTCGGGAGTATAATTTTAGGATTAAAAAGTTTTTTTTTCAAATCGGTTCATAAATGAGGGAGTTATGCGGAAACAAATAAGATACAAAAATAAAACCAAACCGACGAATTCAGAACCTCCCTCTTTTTGGAAGTCGATTAAAAATACTTTCTTCTGCTGATGAAGCCGAGTTGACACAGCCGTATACCGCGCAATACGTTCGTTGCATTTAAAAAAATATCGGGAGATTTAAACTTATACGTGACCAACTGACCACTCGTCTCGGCGCGGCACGCACAACTGAGCGCACTGCGAAGTCTGCCGAAGTGCCCCGTCGATGCGCATGTTTGTGTGAGTGTGCGGTTTCGAGCGTTTGTTGGTAGTTTCCGTACCGTCCATATTTATATTGTGTATTACAGAGAGGAAACAACTCCATCAAGCTAAATAAATACAAAAAACAAAGGTAGCCAATAAACGTGCCGTTTAAAAAGAAGATCTGGATTAAAGTTGCTCAAATACCGTCAAATGAACGAGCTCAACGTTCAATGTTCATTCTATCTACCAGTATGAAATTAAAGGACCAACACACGAAATCCGGGAAATTTTTTAGTAACTTTTTCCTGAATACGGAACCCTTCACTTGGTTCCGTATTCAGGAAAAAGTTACTAATAAGTACAAGTTTGTGGTTTGCTTTTTTTCATCTGGTCCTGGGGAACTGCACTTCCCCACCACGTCTTTATCATCTAATTATCATACTGTTGTTTTGTGACTCTAGAAATCTTCTTACAAAATCATTGATAAAATAGCACTACTAGTATCCAATTTAACTGGCTTTTGTGATAGCCGAAGATACGTTTAAATGAACAGACATGTCGATATTATGAGGGCCACGTTTTCACTACGGAACCCTTAAAAGTACAAATCTCTAGTATGAGGGATGTAGCCCGGCCAGAGACGGGTAATTTTTCACATTCAAATTCTGTGTGATTTGTGGCGAAGCAGTATTTATGGCTCGCTGGCACTCTGCCACTAATGAAACGGAAAAACTGCGGGTTTATTGGTACATTTCTCTTTTATCTCTATTTGAATAAAATACTACAGTAATAGAAGTTTAAATGGGAAATCATTTTTTGATTTAAATGGTTTAGCGACTACCTTATCTCCAGACTTTTATGAATAGCTGTGATGTTAGATCATTCATATTATGCTAGTTTTTTGCTGGCCAAGTAAGGGATTAAAATGAGCGCACTCAAGAAAAGATTTGGCCAGGCAAAACATGAACTTGGTTGTGATTTCAGTCAAGCCCTAGGATAGCCATTCGTAATTTTGTTCGGTATCGTAAGTTTGTGTTGAAGTCATATATTCCTTGTTGATTATAATCATATTATATATGACTAATATTAGTTTTTATTTATCTTCAACACATCTTTTCCTGTGCGCACAAAACATGTCCGAAAACAAGACAAAGTCCCACAAATTAATGAAGGTGACTTGGTCTCGACAGATATAAACGATTATCTACCAGCTAAACGTCACCACTCAACCGCGGGGGGTAGGCAGGGAGGGAAGTGACGAAAACGCACCGCTCATAGTTATTAATTGATTAAAGGACAGCACGAGACTCTCATCATTTGTCACTTCGAGAGCTCAGTGGGAGAGAACCAGCAATAAATTGTGAACGCACAAATATAACCATTATTTCAAAAGGTTACTTTTTGTTCTATTTTTGCACTCTTCATGTCGAACAGGAGTTATTTTTTGCGAGACCTTTTAAAAGGAGGGTAATTGAGTTATGGACGATCGCACGTGCACTTGGCTAAATAGAAAAAGTGTCAGTGGAACACATGCAGGGACCGACCGTGTACCTGATGGCAAAATGAAATACTGCCATTTGCAAAAAGCGTTATGTGGTTATCTAGACAGTTTGTAATTAAGTGACAAAGACTTGTTTTTTGTAGGGTGGTAAATCATCAAATGACTCCTCCCGCTCTGGGCAGAGCGGTAGGGAGTGTCAGACTTCTACTGACTAAAAACCACTCATATTCATTCCTAGCCCTTTGTGTCGAGGCCGCGGTATCTCTTTCCAACAACCCGCAGCCCCGACGGCCAGCGACAAGGTCCTTGAAATAGGTTTAGGAACAAATGCCTCTGCAGAAGACCACTCGTGTATAAATCACATATTAAGCAATAATAGTAAACTTGAAGAGAAAGGGTCATACCCTAACTTATCCAAAAAAAATTGGTTGCCTGTAAAGTCGGTATACGGGCGAAAGTTTTACGTGACAACGAAAATAGAAGCGCAAGACATGAACCGGTGTGTATGCCTATCTCTCTCACTCTCTCTCTCTCGCTCTGGACGCGTGCCTCTCACTCGCTCTCATTGTGAGCGCATAACGTGAGCGGAGCGTAACGCAGTTTCTTGAAGTGTCACCCGGCAAACCAATTTATAAGACGTTGTCACGTCAATACAATATCAAGGTCCCTTCGATATCCAAAAGCAGGCAAACAAATGAGGCGACGCAAACATAACCACTTATCTTGCTCATAATATTTTATACGCAAACAATAATCAGGGCGAGGAGATCACGACACGATCACGAGCCGATCGCGACTCGATTACCGCACGATCACTGCGACAGTCAACATCGTTACGTGTAATGAATGGGACGAGATGAGGTTGGGTACACCAGCTAGTGTTTGGATACGTGATTCTGTATGATTTTGTTACTAGACGGAGAGGATCGGCGGTCATTGAACTTTGTTTTGTGGGAATAGTATTAGCTTTTTTTTGGGAGGGATGGGAAATCATCAAATAACCCCTCCCGCTCTTGGGCAGAGTGAAAGGGAGTGTCAGACTTCTATTGACTAAAAACCACCCATGTTGCTTCTTAGTCCTTCATTTCGGGGCCGCGGTATCTCTTGCGAACAACCCGCAGCACCGACGGGAATTGTCTTAGCTGAAGGCTGACTTTTGACTAATTGACGATTTATTTTCACTATTATGATTTACTAAACTTAGATAAATTGTCAAATTAATGTCAGTCTTTTTAGATGTTATGTTTAACGAACGTTTTGACTATATCCTTTGGTCTGTCAGTAAATTTTAGGTGCTTAATGGATAATTACTCCCCAAGCAGACCTAATCAACTCCATATTCATCTTACCTTTGTAAAGTTTAATAGGTTTGCAATATATTTTAATTTAAAATAGTGTCTATGGAGTTCCAAGAAACCAATTCTTCTTCATATGAACCTGCTGCAATGCCAACAATTCCCTGACAGTTCAAAATTCCCTGTTGAAATTAATGTTTTAGTTTGAATTAATCACTCTTTATTCTTCGCATGTATAGACTTCAGCTATTGAACAATAGTCGTTTCATTGTTGTGGTAAAACTAGCTTGGCGGTCACCAATCAACCACAACGGTATACCGCTAAGGCGCTTTGCACACGGAGCAACTATTGCAGCAACTGGCCACTGGCAACTAGCTGTTTACATACATTTCAATTGGACTGCGCACACATAGCAACTCGAGTTTCGAATTCCGGTGATCGTCAACAGTTTTCAGGTGCTGGTAGTCGATGACTAAGTTAGTTCCTAATTACCGCAACTAGCAACTCTTAAATATTGTAGCCGGTTTCCTCAACCGTCAATCGCAACGCGTCGGGCGATTTCACACATGATTTAGCAGATCTTTTATGTGAATAAATTGGGATTGATCTAGAAAAAAGGGAAACATCCAAAACCGATGATTGCTGCGTATAATTTGTCTTTGTTGGCGCCGTCGACGGTGACGACGTTACAAAATGAGAGCAAGTGCTGCTTTTTCGATATCCATCGTCACACTGAACGCTGATCGCTGCGTAGATTGAGCAACTCGGCTATGAAATTAGCTCACAGATTGCCGTAAAATTGCCGCAACCGTAAACGTTACAGCAACTATCAACTAGTGACAGGAAACTTTTAAAATGTTGATAGTTGCCTCAAGTTAAGTTGCTCCATGTGCAAAGCGCCTTAGTAAATCTATCCTTTCAGTAATTCTCTATTGTAGCGTCTAGCCTAGACTTTGATAAATTGAATCGATAGAAACCTAAAATATAATCAAGGAAAACGTTTGAACGAGGATGAAAATAGATAATTAATAAAACAAACACGTAGGTAGGTAGCTATATCAGGAAATATCTTTCAGACGGCGCTTACTCCAATACGTGTTTTGTATAATTTACTATATCGACTCATATGTAATCTCTCTCTGTTCGTAATTACTGGAAGTGATTGCTCAGATGAATTACTCAATTGGTCATTATATACGCATAAAGCAGTCATCCCGATTATCGGGTATTATTTATAGTCAAGCTAGCGGGCACACTTCGGCACACTTCGGCCGCACTCTACGATATTTTGACTATGGCCTTGAGCGAGGCCTAGACGTTCTCCCAGGGTTGTCTCACGGTTATTTTAGAACAATTTGTTAATTAAGTCAGGACTGTAGAAGCTAATAATTTTCCACATCGCTTGGTCTATTTTTATTGATATTGATATAAAAACTAAAGATATGGTCGTCCGAACATTTGCTCGACGCGTTCGCCATACAGAGAATCGGTGTAGTCTGCTCGTTAACGTAACCTTGTATAAGCGGCGTGGTATTTTCGAGGTATAAAGAACATAAATAAAGCTTTTAATAAAATTTACGACCGCACCCGAAGAGAGTCGATCGTGGACTAGTTCACTTCGGCTTAGGAAATACCGTTTTGGGACCACGTTTGAGGCGTCATTTTAACATGCCGTCCGCCCAGTCCTTACGGAGTAATATATACGAGTAAGTCAATGTTTATTGTACAGGTATTTTAGTCAAAGGCGCTGTAAAGTTTTTTTTGCGATATGTCTTGGAAACAGCTCCTATTAACATCCAAAAACCTTATGACCAGCTGTGGGATAAGCTAAGAAATGAGAGAAAAGTAGATTCTGAGGTCACGTCATTGTTAAGATTCTGGTATGAGAACCAAATAAACAATGTGAGGTGGGCTGGGACTATGTCTGAGGAATATAAATTGAATTGCGGGGTGAGGCAGGGGGGGATCACCTCCCCTCGCCTTTTCAATTTGTATATAAACCAGCTGATTGTTGAGCTCAGCAATACTGGTGTCGGCTGTCATATTGACGGAGTTGCTATGAACAACATCAGCTATGCAGACGATATGGTCTTGCTGAGCCCATCAATCAGTGCGTTAAGGCGTCTGCTGAAGGTCTGTGAGAATTATGCGGTGACTCAGGGGCTTAGGTATAATGTCACTAAGAGTGAGTTACTTGTCTTCAATGGTGGTACCAAAAGATACTTAAATGTTCCATGCATCTCTTTAGCAGGTACACCCTTGAGGCAAGTCTCAAAATTTAAATATCTGGGCCACTGGGTCACTGAGGACCTGTGCGACGATTTGGATATTGAGAGAGAGCGTAGGGCGCTGTCTGTTCGAAGTAATATGCTGGCCCGTAGGTTTGCACGGTGTTCTTACGACGTTAAAATGACGCTTTTTCGGGCTTACTGTCAGACTTTTTACACCTGCAGCCTTTGGGTCAAGTATACGCAGAAGGCATACAGCGCCCTGCGTGTTCAGTATAACAATGCTTTCAGGATGCTTGTGGGGCTGCCGCGGTATTGTAGCGCTTCGGGTATGTTTGCCGACGCGAGAGTGGATGATTTTTACGCCATTATTCGTAAACGATGCGCTTCTCTCCGGCACAGAATTGATATCAGCTCCCACGGCATGTTGAGAGCATTGCGTGACCGGTGGGACTGCCCGATGCTTGGTCGATGGGTGAGACTGCACACACAGATCGGCTCCAGATAGCTGTACGTTCATTTTATTTTGTTCCTTTTATGTTATTTTTATTACCTACTGTGCTTATTTGTGATTTTTATGTGTGTGTATTGTGTTATTTTTATGTTATTTGTGATTCGTCTATGTTGTGACATTATTATGTAATTTGTGATGTATTTTTGAGTTATTTTGTATTGATTATTTGTATTTCTTGATTATGTTTTGTTGTAAATTTTGCGTATCTAATTCTATGGACTTTAACGTCTGCGATTAAATGATTATTATTATTATTATAAAAATAGATGGCTTTTGGGAGACCTAAATACATAAGTACCTTCGGACCACACGACCATAACTTATTTCAACATGTAATTTATCTTTGGCAAATAAAGTAACGGTGTACCCTATACTTTTTCATCCTCTTGTGTATTACATACTTATGAGCCTAAATAAAAAAGAAAATCGATCACTGGGAAAGTTTAACACTAGCCTTTAACCTTCTAAGTCTGGCAACCTTACGAGCACGCCACTTAGCAGATGATCTATAGGCCCCGCTATCACAATGGAGTTGTTTCCCATACCTTTGAATGGTAGCCATACATCAGCACCGGCGCTAATGGCCACATAAATGTTCTTGACGTGAAAAAAGTGTTTGAAGGTCGTTGAGGACGTTGACACCTCGTTTATATTCAGGTTAGCAATATAAACGAGGTGTTGATTTGGAGCCGCGTAAGTGTTCGCGAGTGTCTTGTTGTCTGTGATGTCTTTGTTTAGTGGTACGCGCTGGGAGATGGATGGAACGATGAATATGATGGGAATGTTCTCTCACTCTATATCTATACAGGTGAACTCATCAACAAGGCTCAGTGAAACATCCAAAAATACAATTATTTATTTATGAATTTCGTTTACAAAATATATTCATGAGACTTTCATACTTTAAATCGATTCTTCATATTTCGTATAATTTTTTTTATAATTATTTTTTGACCACCCAGTGACGTCACAAGCTCATGGTCTCTGACGAGTTTTATCTGCGTCAATTTTTTTTTAATTTGATATAACAAAAAACACGTATCCAATATTTTACGATAATCTAACTGACGGACGAAACAGATTTTTTTTATCATTAAACATCCCTATAGTCAGACATATTTTGAACTGCTATCAAGTTTAATTTATTATCAAACCATTATTTGCTTTCTATTTCAGTCTGCACACAGAGAGGTGACTGGTGCAGTGTATCTGTTGTTGAGTGTCTGCAAATAAACCCACGTGTGATGCTCTCACTTTACTACACAGCGGCATACATTAAAATCTTGCTCATACAACGTGATATTTTTGTTCGTGTACAAAAAATAGTTTACACACGAGTTATTGAATTTTATTTATTAAAACTTTATGCACAAGTTTAGAACGGTGCAGAGTTAGACTTTAAGCCGCGGGCAGCATTGCACATTGGGCATTGTCACTGGTTAAATAAGGTCTGCGATATACGACTGTAAATGGTACTATAATATCTCGTTACAGTATAATTTAGTATGGTAGGTAGATCCTGATATGTGTTTATAAGTGAAGCTTAGTTCTAAGGTTTTCTTAGAAGCTCTACTCTTTTAGCATTTTGCCTTCTATTCGTGCGTGGGGTGGGAGATCCTTAATTTATAGTAAAATTCAAACTACGATCCTACATTAGTACTCGTATAACCAGTTTCCTTGTGAATACCGTCAGATGATGGTATTCGTCACTAGCTCCTAAACTATTATAGAAAAAGGTCACTGCACACGCAAGAGAACGATAAACGTTATTTTGTATTTTATTAATTACGCTTCATTATCCTCTCATCAGTGACGTCACATGTCTAACAGCTTACTGAAGTATTTGTATGAAAAACTGATTAATGACAGCTTTGCGGCTGACGGACTAATAGCCGTCAATTAATCTCAAGCAGTTATCGTAAACAATGTAAAAGTGAATACCCTGTGTACGTGTGATGTGTGTGTGAGTGGGTGGGCGTCGTGAACTCTGTGCTAAGGGCAGAGGTAATCAGCTGCACTATGTTTAAATTAAATTAAATGAGGTGTTTGTTAATATTTTCCCTTAAGTTTAATGCACTTTGAAACTGGTGTCTATTACGTGTGTTGCGTTTTGACTAGCTCAACAGTTACTATTATACTAATCCGTTATATCTAGTTCAAAATCAATCAAAATCAAAATGAAAACTCATTTATTCAAACTAGGCTGATAATCAGCACTTTTCGAACGTCAAAATTTACTTTACTTTACTTATTTACAAGTGACAGTCCCCCAAAACGCCCACCCTTCGACACTTCCTAGTGTTACGAGTTATAGTTGTCTCTCTAATATATAATATAGCTCGCTAATATAAAATTATCACATTATTTATTCATCATCATCATCACCATCATTTCAGCCGAAAGACGTCCACTGCTGGACGTAGGTCTCCCCTAAGTGACGCCACATTGACTGATCCCGTCATCGGTCCACCTGGTCGGAGGCCTTCCATCGCAACGTCTTGCGGTTCGCGGTCGCCACTCCAGAACTTTTCGGCCCCATCGGCCATCCGTTCTGTGAGGTGGCGATTCTTCGGGCTACGTCGATAACCTTGGTTCTCATGCGGATGTCCTCATTTCTGACTCGATCACGCAAGGAAACTCCGAGTATAGCCCTCTCCATCCCTTTGGGTGACTAAGCCTTCTGATGAGACCCATTGTGAGCGACTATTTTTCGGTCCCGTTTGTAATCACTGGCAACACACACTTGGTCATAGACTTTCGTCTTGAGACACTGTGGTAAGTTGGACGAGAAGATACTACTCAACTTCCCAAACTCTGCCCTGCCGAGTCTCGTTCGACGATTGACCTCTTTTTCGTAGTTAGACCTACCTAACTGGACCGTTTGTCCCAGGTAGACATAATCGTCTACAACTTCGAGTGTAGAGTTTCTGATTTTGATAGGAGTGGGTGTTACATGGGCACTCAACATGACCTTGGCCTTGACCTTGAATATGGAAATGAATGATATTCAAGGTCAAGGTCAAGATTATGACGTTATAGTATTTGTTTGTGAGCAGGCAAAATACATTGAGAGAAAGAGGGAACGCAAGGACGTAGAGGTTAAAAAATTCAACCTCTTACCGGAACTAAAGGAAAATATTAGCTGTTGACAACAAACCAGTAATGATCAATTAGTGACGCAACAAGTTACCTAACAACAAATACTAAATTGTCCGCCATCTCACAGGAGTCTCATCATTTGCCACACAGTTACTTTACCAGGTCATAAAACCGAATTATGTTTACACGGTCTTGCAATATTTCTCAGAAACACAAAAATCGCCAATTAGGTACGTTTCACATGAATGCCGGCAGAAATTCACAATAACATGAAAAGTAATATTTTCGTTGATATTCTCGTATAAATGTAGACAAAAATGGCTTCGTCTGGCATTTTTGAAGGTTCAGACATTGTGACATATCATAACTTTTATTGGAATCGGTGTTACGAGAATTTCAATAAGCGAAATGTATGTAAATTATATAAAAAATAAGAAACCCTGATACAGCTTGCCGCGAATGTCTATGTAGGTACGTACCTATATTATGTATAAAAATTACAGCACATTTCTAATCAAACGAAAATTGGCGAGGTGTTCAGTTGACAATTTATTTTATCGACAATTATTTTGACTCGTTACGGTTTGTTATGTGGGCTCTTTAGTCAACTGACCCCATTGGTTTGGGACCCGCGGTATGAGTTTACTAATTCCATTATTTTTCTTTTGTCTATTGGACCCACTGATTATAAAGATTAAAAACAAAATTCTGTTCAAAAAGTATACGTAGTGTTTTGGTTATCAAAATTATTGCTCACGACTAAGTGTAGAGTCTAAGTTACCTTATAGGTTCGGCACTAGCACATTATATTAAAACCATCTGTTAGCTAATCCTGCAAACTTAACAAAAGCCTTGCCTCTTCACCAGCAAATCTGCATAGTTGCCATGCCACAAACAAAACTATCTCTGCATAATAAAATTGTATAGAGTAATGTGCCCTTTTTTTTGGAAGTTGGGAAATCAACATACACTCCTCCCGTGTGTCAGACTTCTACTGACTAAAAACCACCCATGTTCCTTTTTAGCTCTTTCTGTCGAGGCCGCTGTATCTTTTTTGAACAACCCGCAGCCCCGACGGGTAATGTGCCCTTAATTCGACATTATTTAAGCTATTAATTGCACTTGCCTACTGCACTTGATTCTCAATTCTACTAGTTCCGATCGCGACTGCGTTTTCAACGGAAAACATTAATGTAGGTATGTTAGCAGAAGACATTCATTCTTGTTGATTAATATTACCTGGTAAGAATAAGTGTCAAATGGCCAAATGGCTTTCAAACCCGTACCTATCTGCCAAATTGACTGCTAACTTTATTAAATAATGTCATTTGCAAACAGCACCTACAGTAAATCAAATTCCCCTAACCAATAACCCTGGACCGATTAATTTATAATAGAACTTAATGCTATAAATAGAACCCAGAATAAACGTTATTATATTAGCCAAATATCATGGTTGGATAATGGATGCCGGATACCACAAATATATTATGATTATTGCACTTTAATTGCAAACCATTCTGATACCGCGGCTGTGATATAATTTGCAGATAATTGGGTTCTATTGAAGGGCTGCCCTGATTCCAGCATTCACTGAAATAATTGGCATCAATTTAAATATAATTTCGAATGTTCATCAGTATGTTTTCATTTATTTTGCGTTTAATTAAAATGTTGTTTTGACAACTCATTCATTTGTACAACATATTTGTTGTTGTAGTGGAGTCACACTGAAACGAACACTCCTGTCAGAGATTTTATTGTTTGTTATGGCAAAGAAATATGCTCTGAACCATTTGCATTTGATTTTCTGAAAGATTTAGAAGAAAAGATGTTCAGATAACAGTTGATTTAACGTGCTATACGAGACATGGAAGAGTCTTAGCATGTAAAATATGGTCACACATCCACAGGTTGACCTCGCCAAGCGTTGCTTGACCTTCAACCAAAACATATGCAGCTCTTATTATAAGCTACGACCCCTTCTGCATATTTCCTAAATAATTGCAATCCATGTCTATTGGGTGCTCCAACCCCTGTATAAACCCGCTCTGGAACACTTCCAAGGGTTGAGGTCAACTGCAGCTCTGGGTTGTGCCGGAAGCTCGCCAACATCGATTAGATACGTAACGTTCAATTAGATAGGAATCAAAGGGCCGTAACTCATCCTCAGAGTTGGCCGCTGTGTTATCTAGCTTTTATTGAGCCAGTATTGGAATATTTAATACCTGTCAATATTTCGAACAAGAGCCCGTGCCAAGCGGTTAACGGAAAACAGTAGGTAACTATAACTGGCTATTGGAAAACCAACACGCAGTGGATTTGCACATTATCATGTATGAAGTCTCTATCATGGATCTAAACAACGAATGTTTAAACTATGCAACTATGGTCCTGAAGCTTTTTATTTCAATAATAGTTTGGAAAAGTTTCTTTATAGTTATTTAATTTTATCTTTACACAATATTGCTCCAGAAAAGGTAATTTAAAATGATACCAAAAACGATGCATGTATGGATCATAGCAGGCGGCATTCTGTGTTTTCTGCCTACCCCTATACTATAGGAAAAAGGCGTGCGATAATGGATGAGTATATGTATGATACCAAAAACTAGTTTGTTTGAAGAACACCGGGCCGCAGACACGTTTTGTTTGATCACTTAAAAATAGATATTAAAATTTCTTTAACATTGTGGCAGAAATCTATTCATAAGATTATGATAAAGGACCTAAAAATAACCCTAAAAATGTTAGCAGGCTCCTTGCGAGTCGTCCCACATCCATCAAGTTCGACCTTAACCCTCGCGCGCGTGTTCACACGGTAACACTTGCGGGGTCGAGATGACCCCAGTGTTCGTATTAACACCATGTCACAGAGTAGGTACGAACAGAAGTTTCGCTCGATACTATGAGAAAGAAAAACTATTTACTTGCGTGCACATTCGCGAGCCGCGTACTGACTGAGTTCGCAGCCTCGCGAGGCGTGCGCGCGTGGGAATTCATGCGGTCGGTTAGGACGTGCCTCGCCTGAGGAAAACAACGAAAAAATGAAATTAGCCGTGTACTGACTGAGCGCGCAGCCTCGCGAAGCAGCCTCGGACGTATGCCACGCGACACGATCATTTTAATTTTTTCATTGTTTTCCTCGGGCGAGGCACGTCCTGACCGACCGCATGAATTGCCTCGCGAGGCTGCGCGCTCAGTTAGTACGCGGCTATTGACATTCGTGTGAAGGTGTTTTGTTACACATTGGAGACACGTCATTATTCTCTTACTTTAACTGCCGCACTCAGAGAGCTTTAATGATTACTTAGGCCATCACTTAGTAAAGGTTTTGACAGTTTTGTCATACAAAAGTATGTCAAATCTTTACTAAGTGACGCCTTAAGTAATCATTTAATATCTCTGAGTACCGCAGTTAGTGATAATACCAGGTTAAGCAATCAATACATAAGTGGGGTTTTATGTTTGGCGCAACGTCAGGAGACTTTCTTTGTTACAAAGTTATGTATGTATCTATCATCGCTTCAGATTTCTTCTGCTTTTGAAACAGTAAAGGTGTACCTATTTATCATGGTATGTTCCGCCTTTCATGACTATCAACTTTCAAACAAATCACCACCGCCACTTCTTCTTATCCCGTGTTTGTAATTTAGTGTAATGGGCTAACTCCCTGTCTATCCGTCATATGACCACAAGCCGTGTCGATGGCGCGTTCGTGTTCCACGGGCGTCTTAAAAAGGTGTCAGCAAATTGGAAGGGGATCGCAAGGGCCGACACCTGCCGAGGTTGCGGGTTGTTAGAAAGGGATACCGTGGCCCTGGCACAGAGGACTAAGATGGATAATGGATGGGTTTTAGTCAGTACAAGTCTGACACTTCCTTCCGCTCCACCCACAGCGGAGAAAAAAGCAGTCGTACCTATCAACCATAACGACAATGGTAAAGTCTAAAATGTATGCGTCTGACAAAGCTATTGGTAAGCAATCAAAGTGGTTGGAAGTCCTTGTAAAAAACCCGAAATGGTTTAAATACAATTTCGACTTATTTGTGAGCGAGCCAACCTTCTGCGCCTATCCTACTTAGTGCCAGCCCCGCTTGTATTAACATCAATAGATTTGGTGAACGAATCCCGAGCCTTCCCTAATCTGAGTCAAAAGGACCAGATGGGCAGTGTGAATAGTGGTATTAGGAGCCCTTTCTGAAAGGTGTTGCTGCTGGAAAATATTGAGTGGGTAAGCTGTTTGCTATTGAAATTATAGTGGTTGAAGATACCTGCACATTTATGTATTGCTAATGCTTTTGACCTTAGTGTATGTGATCTATTTTTGTATTATTGTACAACTAACGCTTTTGGTACAGAAACTGTACCACAGGATAGACGCGTTTCGCGAGGCGGCAAACCTCCTAGCCGGATTGCCGCCATGGGATCTGGAGGCGATAGTCCCGTTATGAGTCAAACCAAATAAGCGCGATTCAGCGCGATGAGTGAAATCGATTATTCTCTTTTGTTTATCAGACGCCAAATTGTGGGACCAGTACGGTCAACCACGCTGCAGCAGCAACATTTGCAATACGAAAACTGCCTTCACAGCTACTCATCATCATCATTTCAGCCGAAAGACGTTCACTGCTGGACATAAGCCTCCCCCAAGTCTCACCACATTTACCTGTCCCGTGCGTCTCGCATCCAGAGGATTCCCGCAACGTTCACCAGGTCATCGGTCCACCAAGTGCCTCCCACTTGGTGGACCGATGACCTGGTGAACGTTCAACTCAACGTCTGGCGGTCCGCGATTACCACTCCAGAATTTTTTCGACACCATGGGCCCTGTTCTGCGAGCATTGTGCCCTGTCAAAATACGACGTGTGCTGTGGTTGACTGTATGTTAAACAGAAACGGAATTTGTGGTGATTCTCGCAACTTGCGTATTTAATGTCAACATTATACACATGTAAAATAGTTTATTAAATAAACAATACTATTGTTTATTTGCTCGTGAATGCGTAAATCAGTGACGTGGGTGTGCTTAATTTTATATAGGTAGTATGTGTGCGCTTGTGTGTGTCTACAATCAATATATTTCTATTTGTATGGTTCCGCAGGTAATTTAGGTGAAGAAGGTTTCGTGTTGTATGTTCGGTGGGTGTTACTAAACAACTGAGAACACAAAGACCCACAACCTAATACACAGACTATTGTACGAAGCAATTACACATTTGTATTGAAACTACATTAGGTACATCCAAACGACGCAATAAAAGTAAAACCGGCCAAGAGCGTGTCGGGCCACGCTCAGTGTAGGGTTCCGTAGATAATAAAATATTATGTAAACGAAGTTAAAAAAAAAATACGGGCAAATGAAACTTGACCTCTGGATTGTATAGGCGCTCATACGATTCAGGGACCAAATTATATTGGTTAACTGCAGTTTCCATCTGTTGTTTCCATCCAAGTTCAAAATAATTTTCCTAGAAAGTCCTTATAAAGTTCTACTTTTCAGATTTTTTTCGTATTTTCTAAACTTATGGTTCAAAAGTTAGAGGGGGGGGGACGCTTTGTTTTTTACTTTTGGAGCGATTATTTCCGAAATTATTGACATTATCAAAAAATGATTTTAGTAAACCCCTATTCATTTTTAAATACCTTTCCAACAATATATCACACATTAGGGTTAAAATTAAAAAAAAAAACACTTCCCACTTTACATATAGGGGGGCTACCCTAATAAAACATTTTTTTCCAATTTTTATTTTAGCACTTTGTCGGCGTGATTGATACACATATTGGTCCCAAATTTCAGCTTTCTAGTGCTAACGGTCACAGAGATTAAGCGAGGACGGACAGACGGACAGACAGACAGACAGACAGACAGACAGACATGGCGAAACTATAAGGGTTCCTAGTTGACTACGGAACCCTAAAAAGGAAATAGCATTCGCGCACAACATCGGCGGGATTACAGCTGAACTTAGTCAGCAAACTAATTCTATTGTCACACACAGGTACCGTGAACAAGAACTACTTCTTCGGTGTTTCCTATTCAGCTCAGTTACCAACTTCAGATCCGAGTAAATAATCTGAATCGATACTACTTCCAGCCATTACACGCTTCTCAAAGGAACATCTGGCGAAGTACTTGCATCCGCTAACATAACAGTAAGTATCAATATACCCGCTGCCCACTGCTAACCGGTCCCAACCGGATTTATTCAGTTTGAACTGGCTGAAAGCGGATTTTTCCGGTTATTTCCCGGCAAATGGCACGGTGAGATTTTACGCAGGTAAAATAAAGGCACTTTTAGTACAAGTGTTCATGTAGTTGTCGGTAATATTGTAATAGAATATGAGAAAGATTCTCGGACACGGTATAGTTCTGTTTTTTGTTGCAATTTAAATATGAAAACATTTTCTGACAAAGCTGAAGCTAAAATTTTATTTTTACACTAGGATTTTTGCTGTTTTAAAAAGCTGAATATTTTGTTTAGTAATATGTTTGGCAATCCATCAATGCACACTTTATTTAGTTGAACGCGTGGCAACGGTTCACTGATCCTGGGTTATCAATCATGGCGTCATTTTGTAAACCGCAGCACGTTCATGGAGAAGTATTATTAGCAGATGACTGCACAAAACGATAATATAATAAAAGCACGCGTGAAAACGCGCTTAATGTCTCTTTTATAAGAACTATTAAACTTTTGGCTAGACCCTCGGAAAAACGGAGAATGCCTTTGTGGCTTCGTTATTATGAGTGAACCTTATTAGTGTACATTATTTTTTGGAAATCTATCTGACGGACTAATTAAATTTTTTGGTTGAAATATCCTATATTTTGATAATGTTTTTATCGAATTTAATATTAAGCATAGGGTCGCCGGACACACAACCACAGATAATTTTTGTGTTATTATTTTGTTCGTTTGTTTCCGCGGTTTAACGTTTAATGTGAAAATAAATACCATATATATATATGGGTTGGGTACTAGATAATCAGACTATGTACCGCGTGTGAGCTTCCGCGTAGGTCAAATATCAATATTCCGTGATGAAATTTCGGGGAACTGTTAATAACTGCAGGCGGTCTCTGTCGATCATCCATTCTAGGAATAGTTCTCTATACTAGATGCAGTAGGAGGCACGCCGGTTGTAGTAAATAAACCAGTACAAGCTGACCTCTTATTATATTCAAACTCCGTGCTCCGGTAGGCCGGCTGAAGGTAAGGCTGGTACACGAACCTTGATTTCAAGGAAAACGCCGTTTACAACAACTAACAACTGTTTTTAAACTGTAGCTTTAGGGTGTCGGGGCTGCGGATTGTTCGCAAGAGATACCGCGGCCTCGACATGAAGGGCTAAGAAGGAACATGGGTGGTTTTTAGTCAGTAGAAGTCTGGCACTCCCTTTCGCTCTGCCCAAGAGCGGGAGGGGTTATTCGATGATTTTCCACCCACCAAAAAAAAAAGAGGGTGTGACATGTTCTATGAAGATGTTTTACCGCCAAAAAAGGTGTTCGCCGATTACACCGTACCACAAAAACAACCTAATGATTGAAAGACAAACGAAACAACTTGTTTCGTAGACGTTGGCGTTGTCACTCACACATGCATTGTTTCTTTTAAACTTAAACTATTGAAATGTTGGCACAATAACGACTCACTTGTTTTCAACAAGCTATCCCTCACACGAATGATTAGTGCCAAATTATACGGCGACTTAATGTGGTTTTTAGTGTTCCGAACCTCAAAAGGAAAAAACGGAACCCTTATAGGATCACTCGTGTGTCTGTCTGTCTGTCTGCCCATTCCCCTTCCCCCTGATCTCCGAAACTACTGAGCCTAAAATTTAAAAAAATTACAGAAATTAATTCAACAGTTAAAGGTTACAGGAAAACCTATAATAAATCTATAGTTCTAAAATAACATGGAAAATCTTTTAATGTCTACTACAATGGTAAGGAACCCTTCATCTGCATGTCCGACTTGCACGTGGCCAATTTTTGAGTCAGAAAATCCCGTTTCAGTAGATAAACCCTTACGTAAACGATAGGAAGACGCTGTCAATGTGTATTGCTACTAGTTGATGCCCGCGACTTCGGTTGCGTGGTTATGTCGGTTATCGCGACCAAATGTAATCTTTTCATATTCCCCTTTCAAACGCTTTTTTTTTTTTTTGGCGGGTGGAAAATCATCAAATAACCCCTCCCGCTCTTGGGCAGAGCGAAAGGGGGTGTCAGACTTCTACTGACTAAAAACAACCCATGTTCCTTCTTAGCCCTTCATGTCGAGGCCGTGGTATCTCTTGCGAACAGCCCGCAGCCCCGACGGGCGCCCTTTCAACACCTTACAACCCATTTATCGCTTTAAAAGTAGCCTTAATGTCCTTTCTTAAGCTCTAGACTATCTGTGTACCTTTCATTTAAATAGGTTGAGTAATTTTGCCCTGAAAGCGCGACAGACAGACAGACAGGGTTACTTTCGCATTTATAATATTAGTAAGGATTGTTACTAGTGATTTGTACGTTTCTCTTATGTTGGTAGAAACGTCAACGCGTTTCTAGTGGATGTTATTTCACATACATTTGCTTCCTGGTTCGTCCATCGTACGATAATTATACGTGATGAACCAAGACCTCTAACCGAAAGCATAACACGTGCGAGCGAACTCTGACATGTGTGAGGTTTCGGTTACGCTACGCGTGTACACCTAAACATTTGGGTTACGTCAAACTTCTGACTATGTTATATATTATAGATTAACGGAATATAATATATATTTAGATACAACTGGCAACATACAGGTATGTAATATGTGACGCAATGCAAGTACGCTTCTTTCTGTATTTTCTTTTTAATTGCATAATATTGAATCACCTAATACAAGCATCTCCTTGCTTGTATCCTTGTCATACGTGTTATAAGTTTATTATCATCAGCCTATGCTTAATGTTCCCACTGCAGGGACTCAGGCCTCTTCTCTAGAAGAGG
This sequence comes from Diarsia brunnea, assembly GCA_949774965.1. Lineage (NCBI taxonomy): Eukaryota > Metazoa > Arthropoda > Insecta > Lepidoptera > Noctuidae > Diarsia > Diarsia brunnea. The sequence goes on from OX459002.1 coordinate 20,800,657, forward strand.
GATGGGCTATAATCATTGATATAAAAACTAAAGATACTAAATAAAGATTGAATTTGCTCGACGCGTTCGCCATACAGAGAATTGGTGTAGTCTGCTCGTTAACGTAACCTTGTATAAGCGGCGTGGCATTTTCGAAGTTTATAGAACATAAATAAAGCTTTTAATAAAATTTACGACCGCACCCGAAGAGAGCCGATCGTGGACTAGTTCACTTCGGCTTAGGAAAGACCTTATTGGGACCACGTTTGTGGCGTCATTTTAACATGCCGTCCGCCCAGTCCTTACGCAGTAATATAATTATAAGTCAATGGCTATAATCCACCACGCGTGCCCAGTGTAGATTGGTAAATGTCACATGTCTTCGAATTATTTGGTTCCGAGCCGGTTTCCTCTGAATGTTTTCCTTCAGCGTTTCGAGAACAGCAATGATGAAGTAAATTACACAAAGTAATGCGCCTGCTTGGGTTTGAACCCACGACTTACTGTTCGTAAGTCGCGGCCACCACCACTGGGCCACCGCTGTTTATACGTTTATAACTTTACGTAATTGAAATAAGCATTTGCAGCGTTTCTAATTGCATAAGTATCCTGTCGGTATCAATATGATTAGTCTGTTTTAATTACACTGTCCTAAAGAATATTTAGGACACGTTGCCATAAAACTTTTAACGGTGCAGATAAAAATAATGCTTTTTCTTCTAAGCTTTCTGATCCTAACGAAGTTCACACAGCCATGCACTTAAACGAATTCAATCAGTCAATATAAACGGCCAAAGTGTACAAACATCTATCTACAGGTTGTTGTTTTTCCGTCAACATTCCAAACGGCTAAGCAAACAGGCGTTTCGGCTATCGGCACAATGATATTGCGTCGCATTCAATCTGGGAGTGTGTTTGGACTCGTCCATCAACGTGTCGCGGTGATGGATGGCGCCGCAAGCGTACGATGTGCTAGCGATAGGCCCTAGGGTTGGACCGACATTTTTATTATTTTTGTTTCGCGTTTATTTAGGTCGCTTAAATTACGACAATAGAGATTGTTTTTATAATGTGTGTGATTTTTCAAAGTGGGTAGACTTTGAAAATCACACACATTTATTTTATTTTTAAAAAGCAAATTCCGATAGCTCCAAATAAAGAAAAATATTCAACTATAGGTACTCAAAAAATCTGACACGGCTCATTCGATTTTGAGTTTGTAATTTTTTTAATCTTTTTGCTGCAAGGCATAAAATACTCTCGTTGGTTTTTTATGGCTCGACATGATATTACATTACATTTACCATCTTATTATTTTAAAGGATTATTCTAAATTTATCACAAAGTAAATTCGTCTCATTTTAGCGCTATATATACACTTAGGTAAGTACGTACCGTTTTTTTGTCTATATTACCCAATAACTTATCCGTCACCAAAACTCTTGCCCGTCAGCCCTACTCGGAATCAGTTCCGTAATAGTTTGTTGTCAACAGTCGCGACCTCCCGCCGAGATATCGGCTTACGATGACGTACACGTCACTCACATACGCGCTACACCCTGTATCACACAGCGATAGGCAATATTAAACGATCGATCGACATGGCGACCAGTTATAGCGCTTTTTTATGTCATGTTGCACGAGGAATTTCAGTTGATAGTAAAAAACCTATAAAAACGTTTATATCCGTTTTCAGATTTGAGAAATTGAAGTTAATAGCTTTTCAAACTCTACTTTAGCAGCACTGGTTTAAATTCATTTGACACGCAAAAAAAAATACCAATTTAATTGAGAACCTTCTTAGCTTTACTATAATGGTACAACATTGAAATAATTAAAATTATGATTTGGTAAGTTCTCAACTTTCGATTCTCGTACCGTATGGTGTCGGACGTAAAGAATAGCACTATCCTATATCTTCCCGTGGGTGTCGTAAGAGGCGAGTACCAGAGAATGGGCAGCAGTGTTCTCTGTGCCTTCGTAACAACCATACTGCGATCGCCAAACCGCCTGCCAAGCGTGGCGATTATGGTAAATCCCCCCTTCTGGGGGAGGCCTATGTCCAGCAGTGGACGTCTTATGGCTGAAATGATGAAGTTCTCAACTTTTGATTCTTAAATCAGAAACCAGCACTTAAAGCATCGCTACAAATTCCCTTTTAGTCGGGATTTTTTAAATCATCGCAGATTTAAAACATTTTGTGCAAAACGAGAATAAAATTTAACAATTTAACATATTCTTTTGGATTTGCCTATATACGAGGAAATTTAAGAGAAAATGATTTTATGAAAAAAGTGAAATCATTGTATAACAGGGCCGTAGCGAGTTGAATTAACGAAGTGAACAATATTGAACAAAAGCTTTTGTCCCTAAAAATAACATTGATACTGAAAAATTAAAAGCAAGTCGGCATTGAAACAACATTTAAAACATTGTCAATTTTTTTTTTAATTTTGTTCATTTTATTCGTTTCGTTCCGTGGGTAGATTTATCCCGGCACCCATGCCATCCCGGGATAAATCTACCTACCCAACATTTTTCTAACTTATTTTTAATATACTCTGGAATCACTTTACCTTGGCATTCAGCATCAGCTGCCTAACCTTTCTTTCAACTATGTTACGGTCGGCGCCCAGTCTTACCGGATTCAGCTGAATACCAGTATTTTATATGGAACGACTGTCTATCTAACCTCCACAATCCAGTTCGTTCTGGATAATATGATACTGGTTCTCAAATTTTTATGCCACTGACAACCTGTTACGACTGACAAATACCTACAAATTACAGCCGAGACCCAGCTTAACATGCTTTCAGAGCCACGGATGAAACTCGGTGTGTCATGATCATAATCAAAGCATTTATTTCAAGTAGGCCAGTTACAGGCACTTTTGAATAGTCTGTGCTCTAAACAAATACAAAATAAAAAGAAACTACAGTCCCAGTTACAAGGCATTATAACTGTGAACGTACTGTAGTTGCCCATTCCCTAGCATAGATCTCTATGGAGAAGAACGTCCATGGACACTCTTTTAAATCAGAATATTGTTACAAAACCTTGGTTACATTATTCATGTTGAGATGGTACCTATATTGTGTGAGAACGATGTAGCAAGATGTACACGATACACGTGTCCACAGTAAAGTCAAAAACGACAATTCAAAAATAAAATATTAATTCAAATAAGCCGTATCAGCTAGACTGACAGCACCCGTTTACGAGCATGATGAATGGATCAGCACCATTCAACTCAACCATTTTGAAGGGAACTAAATGATCCGACACACGCGCCACCATCAGTGAGACATTTGAGTGAGTATGACATACTCTCAATCGCCAGGGCAGATCCAAGTGTAAACAATGGTCAACCATTCGCTAACCAATCTTGGTAAGGGTAGCTTAACCTGAAGATTAACCAAAGCGACTGTTTTAGCCACGAGCTCCTCAATCACTTTATCTTGGCAGTGTGAACTCTAAAACGAATCTGCGATAATAACTTGAACGATTATGCAAAATTAAAATATTAGTTACCGTCATGTTTTATTCAAGCACATAACTAACTAGACACAACAAAAAGGTAAAGCGCTTGAAGCAGACACCGGTTCTAAACATTTCCCTATGCAAATCCCGGGAACTTGGGACTCGTGCATAATCCCGGACCCCGGGATAGCCGGGACAGTTATTCACCGGAATTTATTGGTCGGTCGAGACAGGTGGGGATTTTTAGTGCAAATGCAAAAACATGTTTTGTTATAAATCGGTGGATTTCAGTACAATGCTCCGAAATTGTGATAATGCCTTTAGATAGACTAACGGCCAAGTGAACGCCTTATTGGGTTTTATACTGTTTTTACGTTCAATAAACCGACCTTTTACATGAATATGCATGATCGTTTGTTTTTTCAAACGAATATAAATGCAAATGTTTGTTCAAGTTGTTTGTTCAGTTATTTTACGTTTGCTTCATTTAATTAAATTGTATGTTCTAGTACTAAGTATTTGCACTCATTTGATTAACTTGATGTTGTTACATGTTATGTTGTTTAGTTAAATCCTAGTTAATGTGATGAGTAGGTAAGCAAAGTATTCAAATGATTAATTAATCAAAAATACTCGTAGTTAAACTCGTACAAGCATCAAAATGGTAAATCTTGTTTACACATAATAATAATAATAATAAAATAGCCGAAAAACTATCAAAATACACCGAGTTAAAAGACGAAATAGCCCGACTTTGGCACCTACAAAAAGTAATCATTGTCCCTATAGTTATTTCTTCAACAGGAGTCATCCCCAAACAGATTCATCAGTCGCTGAGTACCCTTAACTTACCAGCCAGCACCTACCACCTACTGCAGAAGGCAGTTATTCTAAACACATGCAGGCTAATAAGAAAGTTTCTGCAGTGTGAGTCAGACAATATTATACAGTCTGCACACAATCGAGTGGAATCTAATTTGTCAACACCCGCACTCAACCCCTCTGATGAACACCTGGCTTAGGCCCGTGCCATCAGCAATTCCCGGTTAGCCGGAGGAACAAAAATGTCGAAACAAAAATAATAATAATAAGTTTTTATTTCATAATCAACAGGTTTCAACAAATACATTGTAGAGGCCTCCTTTTAGGTATAAAAAATACCACGACCACACATAACATAACATCACGCCATCCATACGTGCGAGGCCGCGGGCATCTGCTAGTCAAACAATATAATAATCTTGCAAGACATAAGGTAAGTCCTTCATCAGAGCGGTTTCTCCTCGGAGCCACTCAGGGGGATCACTCGGGATTATCGTAGTGCATCGCACTAATGCCTTTATGCTGTCTCCAACACATGCGCTTCAAATATTAGGATTATAATTAAGACCCCTGGCACACGGCGACGACGCGCGTTTCAGGAACGCGCGTTGTCATGCACGCCGTAGATGCCAATTTTTACGTTTTTATAGATTCAAACATGCGTGTGAAGCGCGTTCGAAACTTGTTTGAAGCGCGTACAAAGGGTCGGTCTGAGATCGCTGTATCTGCTCGTATACGCGCCGACGACGCGCGTTTCACGATCGCCCCGTGTTCTTAGGTTACAAATCAGCGCGTGGTCGGCGCCGTAGAAAATACGCGGCCCGTGTGCTAGGGGCCTAAGACTATAACTTGGTTTGTAGTCTGCCTAAAATGTATAAGTTTTTTTGGTGACATACCGTAACCGTACCGTGGGTGCCTGAAAAACACCTACAAACTACAAAAAACAATTTGGTAACTCGAGTTAATTGTGCAATTAATTCTCTTGTCTAACTTCTCTTCTCAATTAATTTGATTAGCTGTTCTAAATTCTGATGACTTGTTTTATAAGTTTTACACCAATAAACTGTCAATATCTAAATGATCTCAAATCTTTAGTGTCTTTTGAGTAAAAATTGCTGTGTTATGAGTTTACAGCTGTTACACAATCAAGAGTCTAAGAGAATCTAAGAGTTTATATGCCCAAGCCATTGTGAGAAAATAACAGCATTGACAATTATTTTTGCAAAAAATGCTCACACTTCACAAGAAAACAATCCGACATCCAAGCTTAGCCAGTAAAGACTCCCATCTATTCCACACGCTGCAGCAACCTGTTGTACAAAGGTGAAGGAACCAATACGTCTCGCAGGCGTGCATTAGTTCGTGTCGACTGAAGGTTGGCAACCACTGACTCAGGTGTCTACGGCGGATGCCATTACCCAGGGATTGCTGCGATTTATTTCAGTATGTGCTTTTTGGATAGATTTTTAAACTAAAGTTGAATGAAAACCGTCTGGGTTGAAGATAAAATAAAAAGATTTGGTATGTTTCGAGTTCTGTTGAAACCTACCAAACTTTTTTAGGAATTAAAACTTAAATATTGTAGCAGCCATGAGTGTGGGTAGTAGAAAAATTGCAACGGACCAAAATGAATGCGACAGAAAATCAAATAACATCTCATTTGCACAAACAAAGCCAGTACGTTTGCGACATTAAAGTAGATAGTGCTCAGAAGTATGTGCTGCCATACGTCTGATAAGCGTACTGTGCGAGCGACGCAGTCTAGACGGGCGCGGTATGACCGATGCATGTTTACTCTCAAACACTCAGATATACATCATACACAGGACATATGCAAGCAGCAGATTTATTTTACTTTATCAACTGTGACTTAATTTATTTTGAGAGGACAAAGCGTTTTATTTACTTTGGAAGATATATTAATTCTTTTTTTTTGTTCAAGAAAAGGTTGTTTACGCCATAAGCTGAACTTTGTCTTTAGTAATTTTAATGAAAGCAAAAGACTTTTGCTTGAAATCATTTATTTTGAGGATAAGTTCAAAAATTGCTGCTATTGTTTCCTCAAATAATTACTTAGCGTTTGTTTGTAAACTCTCATTAAAAATAGATTTAAACGACCTGTATTCCTGATACAAGGCTAAGTAAACAAAAACAAAATCGTTCTAAGAAAACCTACAAAAACACGCGGAAATAGGAAAACATTGCTTAGTGACCTTGTTGGAAAAATTTGGTGAAAACTTCGCGAGATTATAATCTGCGTTCCAAATTGAGTTGAAGATAAAAGCCGATAAACCGGATCCGTGCCGGTCCGTGCCGATCGGGTGCCGGGGCAGGGAGCCCAGAGCTGATGAGCGACTGAATCGATTAAAAGTTTTAATCGATTAATTGTATATTATGAATGTGAGCTCTCGATCATAAAACATCGAAAACATTCGAATCGGAGTTTTTGTTGTTTTGATTTTTGATTGCTCGATTTATTTTTGATAAATAGCTAAAGTTGTAAACTAAAATATTTTTGTTATTTCATACTTGCTGAACTCGCCGAAAGTATCAGTTAAGAATTCAGAAGGGACCTACTTTCACAACAAGTTCAATTCCAACTATAAATTGAAAATACTTCGTCAGTAGTCTTATCAGATCTTAAATTCGAAATATCAATCATAGTCCAACATGAATAAGATTTATTGTTGGCGATCCATCAATCTCGTAAACAATGTCTTAAGTTTATGTAGAAACTACATTAAAATTATTGGAAGTAGCTAGAATACAGCCTAGACACCCTGACTATTAATTGGAATCTAAATTTCATTCAGTTAGTTTATTTTCCAATTTCACTAAATTCTCGGACGGTGCCCCCACAGATCGGCCCAGAAACCAGTGGCAAGATGACTTGGACAAACCGTGAGGGCTGCTTCGAGGTAGCGTTGGAAGAGATTTCCTTGAGGGCTTGGGAGAAGCCTTGGCCCAGCTATGGAACAGTATAGTCTACGAAAAAAATATTCCATTTGGGGAAGTATTAATAAACGTGCCCCTCAATTGACGTCAATTTCATTTGAGAGAGTTTCTTTGATTGGAGTAAATTCCATTACCCTAATTTCTGCCTAGTTAGATTTATCCTACAGATTCCCATGAATGAAAGTATTCGAACATTAATAAATCACTATCATTATCACATTAATAAATTAATCAGCATAATCAGAACTTAAAGCAATCTGCTCAGGGGCGGCAAATAGATCTATCAGCCTACTTCCATAACTAAAGAGTGAAATGTAGACGCAAACAGTTGAGCTAATTACTTAGCGATAGGAGGCTATGTGTCACTACTTAGCCAATAGCCTATTTACTGAATTGATGGTGTGTTAAAGAACAGCTTTCAGGTCAAATGTGCGTGTTTATGGTTGTAGGAAAAGATTCAAAGTCTCGTTTCCAAAACTAACTCCATTACTAAGGCCGTTATCACACGAAGCCAATCGTCTGTGGTTGGCTGGTGAAGTGGATCTCATTTCGCATAGGTTTGTATGAAATCCGTCGATGCCCAATACACGTACACCTCCAGACACCAGCCGCATTGCCTCATCGCGAGGCGCAACACTAACATTATCTTCACCTCTTCCGCCAGTCCGCGCAGACAGACCAGTGTCAAAATCGTCTTACAGTACGGTGAAGTATCTTTCTCTACATCGTAGTGCACTTGTGCACATTTATCTGAAACAATACAACAACACGGTTTACCTTTCAGTTCCAACTCATTTCCACAAATATAAGACTAATTGGCCCACAAATAAAAATAGCCCTCAAACTGAGAAAGATCACGCTCGTATTAATTAGCCGATGAGCTGCCTGCCTGCGTTACTGTCTACCCCGCTACGAACAAGTGGGCAATTATTTGAAGCAGCGCACTCCAGTGATGAAACCTATAGATAGAGCTACGCGTTTTCATGGGACACACTGACATGGCGGATGAGAAGCTTTTCTGATTTATTAACACACTATAGATACGGTGATTTCAATTGCACTGGAACTTCATACATATCAATTTTATCAACCAATGAGTAACTGGAAGGTAGCTTTGTTTATGTCAGTTTCATGAACATTTGATAATAATTATTGTTTTCCTTTTCTCAACCTGGTTTTCACCCTAGTAAATGCCGGTTCTAAACAACAGAAAATAAAAGGAAAACCGTGAGTACGTGCTGCCAGAAGAGGTTCAATCCATATACACAGCATACTTAAATCCTAATAGTACACCCCCCGAATCCCCGTTGGGTTATTGCTGACCTCCATGCGGACGGGCCTCGGGGAAAAACTTATATTCCATTCCATTAATTCAAAAATTGCCTATCCTTCCACACTGTATGTGAAGAAGTGAGCATCTCGTCTGATAAACTCGGCAGCGGTCGGTAATTAAACCGCACAGAGCGATCACCCACGCTAATAAAACCAATCATAGATCGATAAAAATACCCGTAATTTACGAACATCTAAGGTTTCGCAGTTAACTGAAAGTTTTAAAGATATAAAACTTTTAGTCATCGTTTTCCGGTCATTAATTTTAGTTTAGAAAAGATTTGACAGCCGATTTAATGTTCAACTAATGGATTAAGATAAGGACCTCAGTTATTTGCTGTTGAGGATAATCAGCCTGTAACTGTCCCACAGCTGGGACATGACCAGCTTTTTGTCAGAGAGAAGGCAAACCCAGTGTGCTTCCGTGATGATCAAAAAGCTTAGTATATAATATATGTATGTTTTTGAAACTAAATATTATACCCGCAACTTCGGCCGACTGCATAAGCATTCAGAATTAGTCTTACGGGATCGTTCTACCGAGATAAAAAGTATCGTAAGTGTTAATTCAGATCTGTGTGCCAAATATCATCCAATTTCAGTCATTTTATGCGTGAAAAAATTACAAATACCCAGCCATTCACACATCCTGTACACGCATTTATAATATTAATAGTATTTAAAATATCCCTTTTTGAAGAAACATCACACTGGCACATTAACTACTTAATTCATAAGTCCTAAAACCTCAGTCCAAGCCAGTCCAGTCCGTCCACTGGCAAGTCCAGTCTCAGACACATTGTCTCAATTCCGGCCACATTTATATGCTAATGTCTCATACATATGCAGATGTGGCCTGCTTACCCGTTATCGTCATACACGGACGAAGTTTTGATTTAAGCCGTAATATTATGTGTTATGTAGCGAAAACTGTGTGTTTATGAATAATAAAGGATGCATTTCCCCCTGGGCAAGAGTTTATCGCTTGTTAAGCTGTCGCTACACGTGCCAACTTTTATATATTGATGTAGTTTTAAACGCAGGCTTCATAATTTTATAAGCCGGTGCTGGAAAAGAGGTTACTTTACGAACGATCAAAGGTAAGTCTACTCAACAAATCCGTTATACTTAGCACATAAAACACGTTATGCTTACTTAAAAAAAAGTGTAGTTACCTACTGCCTAATCTTTAAAAGAAAAATCATGATAAAGTGTATGCGTCGCACACATTGACTTATATATTACTGCGTAAGGACTGGGCGGACCGCATGTTACAATGACGCCTCGAACTTGGTCCTAAAACGGTATTTTCTAAGCCGAAGTGAACTAGTCCACGATCGGCTCTCTTCGGGTGCGGTCGTAAATTTTATTAAAAGCTTAATTTATGTTCTTTAAACCTCGAAAATACCACGCCGCTTATACAAGGTTACGTTAACGTGCAGACTACACCGATTCTTTGTATAGCGAACGCGTCGAGCAAATGTTCGGACGACCGTATATTTAGTTTTTATATCGCACATGTTTAAGTTGCACTTGTCTTATTTCCAACGCCATCCGCTGCTGCAGACCTAGTAGATAAGTAGAATAAGGCTAAACTAACATTCAAAATAAACATAATCATCCTTGAGATTAAAACGTTAAAGCGAAAAGTCGTAGAATTCATCCAAGGCTGCAGTGAAGGATCTCAAACAGGAATACATGCAAATACACTCTGAAGGTTCATGAATTATGTTCTAATAATATCGTGTGGGTGTTTCGAAGCTGAAAGAATAATAAGTAGAAATAGACAATGGCATGTTTGCGATTCAAATTATGAAATGTTAACAGAACTATTTATGCAGTATGAACGTCGTCATTAACTGAAGTACAATAAATTATTTTCTTCAGTTCTTCTGTGTTTTATAAATTATGATGTCGGTCAAATTATATACTAAAACCTTCCTCTTGAATCACTCTATCTATTAAAAAAAACCGCTTCAAAATCTGTTGCGTAGTTTTAAAGATTTAAGCATACATAGGGATATAGGGACAGAGAAAGCGACTTTGTTTTATACTATGTAGTGATTAAGTTATTTTGAGCGAGCTATGTTCGGAGTTTCCTTGTGTGATCGAATCAAAAATGAGGACATTCGCATGAGAACCAAGGTTACCGACATAGGCCGAAAAATTGACAAACTTAAGTGGCAGTGGGCAGGGCACGTATGGCCGATGGGGCCGGAAAGTTCTGGAGTGGCGACCGCGAACCGGAAGACGTTGCGTCGAAAGGCCTCCTGCAAGAGATACCGCGGCCTCGGACACAAAGCGCTAAGAAGGAACATGGGTTGTATTTAGTCAGTAGTAGTCTGACACTCCCTACCACTCCGCCCAGTGCAGGAGGAGTCATTTGATGATTTCCCACCCTCCAAAAATAAGAGATATAGTATATATATCTGCGGCCCTGGCAAGTCGATAATTTAAAGGCATGAAACTTGCCTTAACTACGAGTACCTGCTTACTGCGATTACTAAGTAAACAAAGCGCACACACATACAGTACATGAGCCACCTAGTGTACAGCATCACGTAGGTACTTTGAGGCCACCGAGGATGTAGTTGTTTCGAATCCAATCTAATTGGGTCAGTTCAGCTGTGCAGCAAAACTAATTCCAACTACGATTGGATGAAAGCAAACCAATACAAACTGAATAGTAATTAAATATGTAATGTTCTCCACACACAGAGAAAACAAACGGAAAATTTATGAAAAACTTAGAAAACTTGGTCATGAAGATCAAGCAGATTTATTTCTACAAAACTAGCGATTCGCCCCTGTTTCGTATGGCTTCTTGACTTGACACAAAAAAATCGAGTTTTTATAGCTCTATGTTAGCCTGATCTCAATTAAATATGAAGAAATGAATGAATGACGGACTGAATGACACTAATGACAGTATTGCGCATGTCATTGTGAGTTGATTGAACTGAAAACTTTATTGTTAATTAAAATACCTGGAAGACAATTATACAGGAGACGATATCCCGTTAAATGAATAGCTTTGAATGTTGTTTTATAAGTTATCCTAATCAAGGATCGAATAACTCAACTGCGTTTCTGTGAGTAATTAAAGAAACAACATTCAAAGCTATTCATTTAACGGGATATCGTCTCCTAATCCAATACTGTCATTAGTGTAATTCAGTCCGTCATTCATTCATACCTTCATACAATCTTTCATTCTACTAATCATTCGCGCTTGAACGAGCGCGGGTAAATTAAAATTAAAGAAATGATATGAATGTACAACAAGTAGATAATCATTTCTTTACATATTGTATTATAAAGTTTCCGCAGTTTTTGTAAATGGTGCTAACAATCGAATTAGAATCCTTTGCGTAGTTTCAACAACGCTATCACACACATTAAATAAACGAATTAATAGAATAGAAGTTCTGCCTCAGTCAGAAATTTGAGTCTCTAAATCCAATAACATTATCTTACTTTGGCATGTCGCACACAAAATCCTTCAAAAACCTACTTCTCTAAACATCAGTAATCACTCACATTTATTAATATTTAAAATGTGTACTTGAAACGATTCTATTAAATTGAAAATGTCGTCTCACGTGAAAGTTGCGCGTTAATCCGCTCACATACGAGTATAGTTGAACGTTTGAATATGCATGCGACTTCCAAACTGAAGCCACGCTTTAAATGCTTCGCTATTTCGTATAATCACTTTTGTTCGAGAAAATTCGAAATTTCGGCTGTGCTATGTAGTGGTCGTTTAGCTCTGCATATCCACGCATTATATTATATTAGGTGTTTTGTGAGTGCATCCACATTATTAATATAATATTCTTAATTAAAATATAAACTTATTTAACAAACATATATCGTAAGAAAGGTGTTGGATATGAGTGTGGACGGGTATGAGAGTAGACGAAGACCAAAGAAACAATGGATGTACTGTCAGTGTTAAGAATGATATGGCAAAAAAGGAGGTGACTCAAGAAAATATAATAAATAAAATATTACCTCACTTCAATCATATCGATCAATACAAAGTCCCTCCAGATCTTTTACAAATAAATAAATAATTTAATTTTGAATTTGTAACTACTACTACTAAATATATTGTAATGTAAACAAACGAGACGCTTCACTCGCACATAATCTTTCAGAATTAAGATTAAGCGATGTGTGTTCAACCAAAATTAATGAAATGTTTTTGAAATAAAAAGTTTAAATTTTTTTTTTTTAGATGACGAGAAACAGAGAAGTATGGAAGAAGAAAACATGCTGCGCAGACCCTAAATGAATTGGGATAAGGGCAAGATAATGATGATGATATCAGAAACTGTGAAGCCCTACCAAATAGAAGGTTGTTGTTCGATTGATGCACACGTACTTTTGGGCAGATATATATAGAAAACTCTGTTTTCTCCTACAAACTCGTATCTACAATATGACAAAAATAGTTAAGTAAAATAAGGTGAAAGTATAAAACATAATATTGTGTGTAAATGTAGTTTAGTTTTAGTTTTTTTTTTTCATAGTTATGTGCGGTGAGTAGTTGGTTCCCACCTCAACGACAAATAAGTTGTGCATGTTGTGCTTACCTGTAAGAGGTTCATACACTTGTCTGTAACTCTTTTGTATGTATCTCCTTTCCTTGTGTAGTGTACTTAATTGTTGGTGAGCCAAATAAATAAAATAAAACATACAATACTATTGTCAGTCTTCATTTATTTTCAACAGATCAGATCAGAACAGATATTGAGATTGATGAAAGGGAAAGCTTAATCAATATTACCTACAGCCAACCACTGTTGGATATAGGTCTCTCCAATCGCACGCCATTCCTCTCAATTATCTCTACCAGCTGCTGCTATCAGCATTCCAGCAAAAATTGAAAGTCTTGGCATCGAAATCCACTTTTGACCTGATGATTGAAGGTAAATCTAAAATAAGGTTAATCTTTTTTTTTTGTTTTTTTTTGATACCAAGACGTACCATTCAAACAGTTTTTCGAATCAGCGTGTACGCGAAAACGTCATTCGAAATAACGGTTTTCGACTAAATGAGTTTTCGAACTGGCGTACTCGTATTTTTTTTTTCTAATAGCGTGCGTTGCATTGCAATAACGTCATTCGAATTTTCATTTAACTCCCCTTCCAACGGTAGTTGTGGATAAAATTGACCTGATAGATGATCCTACTTCTTTCCATAGAATTCCTGTCATGACATTCATAGAAACAATTAGGTGCTTACTTAATGAATGGCGCTCTTAACTGAGACAAATACAAGGATTACTTCTGACAAAACATTAAGTTATTTGGCTTAAATTATTTTGTTTCGCAATGTTACGAAATCAACGATTTATCTGTTCACATTCCTGAGAATTAGACGCGCGGCTAAAGATTCTTCTCAAGGAAATTAATTGTTTCAATGTTTAGACGTTCACATAGCTCCCCGCCATTATTTTGAGCTATTGACATTTTTATTGCGTCGATATTTCCATCATATAACATCTTAATGCCGACATTCTAGGCTAATGCATTGAGAAATACATACCTATCTCGTTTATTTCTGTTTTAACGCAATAATATCCTCTCAACCATCAGGAGATATTATATACGTAGACATTATGGTTGTTATATGTTTACTAAAACTCCAAAGACTGATCCTTAAAATCTGCGTTGTTCAATAGCTCGTTAGAACTGCTTAATTACGAGTACTTGTAATTAATTCCCTATTATCTTGTAATACTTACGAAACTTTTAACTCTTATTGCGTACTTAAAGTTTAAGAACCGCAGGCGGGTCGCTACGACTTATACGACTTTCAACGTTCTAGAGTTGATCAAATGAGTGCTCAACTCGTGAGCCACATCGTTGTGCAGTGGCACCTGTATATCTAGATATTATAGAACACCTAAATTTCACCAGTTGTATCTATGTTCCATTTCCATATAGAAACAAGCCTAGTGCCATCAACAGGGCTCAAATCCAGGCCCCTGGATGTCACTTAGAAATTCATAATAGCAATATTCAATTCAATAACAGCTAGATTCATGAGCTGACGTCACCCATGTGCTGATACCACGTTCAAAATCAAAATCAAAAGTCATTTATTCAAACTATGCTGACAATCAGCACTATTCGAACGTCAAAAATTTACTTTACTTTACTTATTTACAATTCAGTAATAGACAGTAAATCAGGAGCGACAACCCTACAAAAAAGCCGATTCAAAGATATTTATAATTTATAAATAAAACCGCTTTCCTACACAAAATCATGTTACATGTCAGTTAGTCGTAGAGGCGGGTGCGAGGCGATAATTTCTCATTTTTGCATATTCATTGCCCGCCATCCACGCGTCGTCCGGCCCAGTAGCGCTTGTCAGCGGGTGATTGATCGCCGCACTTTGTAGTGTCGCCTGTAGGGTCCCTGGTACGCAGTTGTGAGGAAAGTGCGTGAGTGGCAGTTTGCAAGAATTTTGATGGATATGTTGGACTTTGGATAACTTTAGGGTCGTCTCGTATCTATACTTATTCATCGATATAATACTATCGTCGTCATTCTCTTCTTGTCCCTATGTCATTGACTTAAATATTACTGCGTAAGGACTGGGCGGACGGCATGTTAAAATGACGCCTCAAACGTGGTCCCAATATGGTCTTTCCTAAGCCGAAGTGAACTAGTCCACGATCGGCTCTCTTCGGATGCGGTCGTAAATTTTATTAAAAGCTTTATTTATGTTCTTTATACCTCGAAAATACCACGCCGCTTATACAAGGTTACATTAACAAGCAGACTACACCAATTCTCTGTATGGCAAACGCGTCGAGCAAATGTTCGGACGACCGTATCTTTAGTTTTTATATCAATGCCCTATGTCCATTTATTTGGCATCTCATCTCATCAGCTGATGCAAGAAGAAGACATGCTGATGTTCACTTCTTCATATTTCTTTTATTAGCATTTCCTTTCTAGTTATGTCATCTCACCCACCAAAATCATTATAATAGTATTAGGGTAAATATCTACCCACTTTATTTAAATAAGTGATGTTCAAAAGAGAAAATTGGCTGAGATCGTAACTTTAAATGCACAAATTCACCATAGCAAATATTGTTACAAAATATTGCCACTGGCTTCAAAAACTCCCGTGGAAAGTAGAACGTGTCCATAAAATATAAAACGTATGTTCACGCTAACCCCATTCCAACATATTGATGGGGTATTTCAGTATTTCCAATATGATGGGAAGCCATGGCGTTCTTTATAGCGGGTACCTATATATCGTAAAACACCATAATATTGGCGATCATAAGCTCACATGCATGAAAGCTCACTGTCATAAACTTAAAGAGATTTAGAAGTCTCAGAAAACCTTTCTGATTAAGAAAGTAACAGATTTTTATATACGAGTACTTACATTACTTTTTATTACCTTTGTTCGTTAAGTAGTAAAGTATGTAAACTACGTTTAGGTACTTACTGCATTCTTCTAAAACCTTTCTTTTGATAACATCTCCGTAGGTACATTTATTTTCTTTATCATGCAAAGAAAAGGGCTTTTATGGGCTCTGTTCAGCAAAACTATGCGACTATACAGGCGGTCCAATATTGTTATTAACATAAAAGATAAGTATCAATTTACTTATACAGGCTGTGTTTTAGAACCTGGTCTGATTTTGGGCCCTTAAGTGAATAATCCGTAGTTCTTCGCTATGTAACTGTAATAGACCAGGGGCCGTATTTTTGAATCACTCGAAGTGAATCTTAAATTCATGCACGAAAGCAAAACGTATACGAATTGAATTTCGATTGCTCCAAATTTTACGTATTTTTGAAGTAATAGAAATTAGTGTTGCCCTAAAACTCGAATCTTATAACATTTTTCATTTCACGCAGAAAAATAAAAACCGGAAAGCCATAACCCGTTGATTTTAAAAACCGGTAATGAGTTACGGTGGAACGGAACGTAAATTAAAAAGTTATAATGTCATTGTCTGACGTCTGTCATTGGGATTTCGATATTTTTTTCTCTAGTATTTACATATTTTTTTCTGTCGCTGATGTAATTCATCAGGATATACTCGTCGAGGCTAACCATCGCGAAAGGCGAAAGAAAACACTGATTTATAGGTTAGATAAAGTCAACGTAACGTATCTGTCAACAAATCTTCACTTGTCAGTGTCATTCTCATTTCTACTGGTAGAATATCGGAAACGAGTGGGTCGGACCACTCGTTGCAAAATTCACGGGTATGAATATTCAAAAATAGCGATTTTAGGTATTCTCATACGAATTCTGCGATTTCGTACACGATTTGTAATTCTATTGATTCAAAAATACGGCCCCAGCTTACAGGAGTCGGTGGACCACACCGTATTCAATCATGACCGTGCTATGGACGTATTAGGCACGCAAGGAAAAATATGATACGTACAACTCGTTCATAATGAGTTTAGAACGGCCATCAGACGTGGTCCAGAGGGCCATGTGTGCCATGACCGTGCTATGAACACACGGTGTAGTTGACGGACTCCTTTAATTTTGCAATAAAATCAGCCTCCGTTAATGACTTCTAGTGGGTATAAGATATAGGGTTCTTTAAGTTATTTTTAACACTTGTAATATACTTGGGATATATACCATGTTTTCTATATGTTTCGAGTTTTCAATATTATTTATTATTTATTACTTTCCACCAGCACGTCTTCCATTCATGTCTTTATTTTAAATCAAGTTCTATTAAGTCTGTATCTTGAAATCCCGCTTGGTTACCGAACTAAACTGTGTCTTCCTTGACATAATTAATAAAAGGGAATCCAATCTAATTGGATCAAAATAAAATACTATTTAACCCCTTTAAACGACATGTCAAACAAAGTTATCTGTCGGCCAACAATCCGTTTAACTAACTCACTTCTAAAATCAAATATTCCGGCCGTCTCTTTGGGCTCAAGCATGCACCCTGTACATTACCATAGACCCACATACTCCGACCCCTATTATTTATGGTTTGGCCGAAGATTTATGTCATTGGGGAGTGGGCTCCTAACGAGTGGAATTTAAGCAGATTCCTGAGATAGGCACTGCATACCTACACGGTGGGACATTCGTCCTATGGTTTATGACCGATTCGGTTTGTGATATGGAATCATTTCTTTAGTAATAGTAGTGCAGTGACTAAGATTATATTTTTCATTTGTCAGTGTGGTTCTGACTCAGGGTCTAGTAGCTAGATAATAACAGACGTTCGGATCATAACATTAAGCCGCGCTAGCTGTGGATGGGTGACCACCCATTACATACCGAGTTTCCTTCTTTGACAGTCGTTGACTGGAAACCGACCAACATAGTTGGGAAAAGGCTAGGCGGATGATGGTAGTGTAGTGCGGTTGTGGTGTGGTGTGGTTTGTCTGCTCATAAACATCCACCCGCACTTACTTCAGTTTATCCGTGATCACGGTGCTTGTAACAGCGCCGAAATATCGGGAACTCGAAACAGGTAAACATGGTAAATATCCCGTTTTGAGTTTTAATAATAGTAGTCGTCGTCTTGTGGCATGTGCTAAATAAATTTGTTTTCTTTCTTTTCTTTCTTTCTTTCTTTTCGTAGTTCGAAGAGGTTTTGAATACAATTGTCTACCTTCTCAAGTACTAGACATTCACAAAATCAACAGTTTTCTTAGAGCGACCACTTTGTTAAGTTAAAACACTCATCAATCATTTACAGCTCTTTTGTGAATACTAATTATCTTAACACAAACTTTATAAACTTACTCCGACAATTAACTCCGTGATTATTTTAACTTTCCGTTTTAATTGAGAGTTAAAAGATAATATCCAGTAAAGTTTAAGGTGGTGGTAGAACTTTGTATTACGCCTACTTTATTTGAGGTACTTCTAGGTATCATATCTTATTGTGTCTACGACTGCTACGAGTAAGTAGTTTTCAAGTTTATGTATTATCTTTATTCTAAACCACAGTATAATTTTAATCTTGTTTAAATCTTGTATTTTACCTTTCTTAAAAAAAAATTTCAGAAATGTGTCATGATTTTCTTTCTTCCGAAATGAACTTAATAACAAATAGTCTCTAATCCTTTGAAAAAATAACGTTATTACTTAGAAAAAATCCCTCCGGATATTCTTTGGTGCCGAAACGAGGTCGTAACCCGGAAGGATGAGGTACATAGCAGGGTCATACAGAAGTACTACTCCCAACATTCTTGTCATAACCTTACTCCATTCAGAAGGTGACTTAACAACTATCGTAAGAACACCGAATTGCATAATCAGAATCAAAACTCTCCTTCCCATTCCCTCTGCTGGGATGCAAGCCTCCACTGTGTGTGGGACAGTATCCAGCACGCCCAGTTCGAGACATGCATACAGTAAATGGTGGTTTAATCACAAGACTCACTGCCGCACTCACAGAGCTTTTATGATTACTTAGGCCATCACTTAAAGGTTTTGACAGATTTGTAATACAAAAGTATGTCAAACCTTTACTAAGTGACGGCTTAAGTAATCATTAAATATCTCTGAATACCGCTGTCAGACTTATTAACTAAGCATTAAAGTTCTCCAAAACGTCAGCTTCGCCTTTTCACCGGTGTTCTCGCTGCCAACCGCTTTCTGACGACTACCGCACGTAGAACTTCAAATAAACTTCGAGTAAAACTGGAGCAGTAGGTATGTCAATTACTAGACTGTAACCTCGAGCACTAATCATTGAATCATCAATTCCTAATCTTCTTCGGTTATTTAAGCAATGCTTCATACGATTTTATTGGATTTAAATGAATCCTACATCAAGTGTAAAAGACATTGCGATGCAAACTTGCTAATCGCTTTAGAATCATGTACTCAAAAATGTATGTCAATACGGGAATTTAAAATGGTACTACTGTTTAAACGTTGCGACGTGCCATTGCCCACACAATACATTCACAAACTCACTCGGAAAGCGTTATTCTTGCCCTCTTGTGTGTTTTGGCGAAGTTTCTCAGCAGCGCGCCGCTGTGGACGTTGAGCCAGAAATAATAGCGTGTATTTTTGTACGTGTTAGTTTTAAACATCTGATTTATGTTCGCGTGAGGAGCCGGCCAGGTCTGGTCAACAGTCATTTGTTAATGTTCGCTGAGTGTACTCTAACGGCGGATAGATCATCGCGAGACTCCCGTGGGTGTTATTGAGCTGGATATTATTGTTCAGGAGCATGAGTAGAAGCATTGCTTCTCGTACAGTTTCTTTTGTAGCTAGACAAATATTCTGTTGGGTACAATAATGTGTACGATAGACTAGCCCTTTAGTTCTTTCCTATTTCCTACTTATACTATAAATGCGAAAGTTTGTGAGGATGGATGGATGTTTGTAACTCTTTCACACAAAAACTACTGATCGGATTTGAATAAAATTTGGTACAGATAGTTTATAACCTGCATTAACAAATAGGATACTTTTTATTCCGGTAGTATGATATGATTCCGTGGGACAATTATCGAACTCTATGCGGGCGAAGCCGCGGGCATAAACTAGTCTCCAGTATGTCCGTACTGCAGTCACAAATTGGTATCCCTAGGGGATGTCATGGTATAAGCTACTGAATTTACTAATATGTATACGCACTTATATGCGTACTGTATGCGTATGCCATTCAATCGTGTCGATTAATAGAGTCGTAAAGGTTATTATAGTCCTATTAATTCTACTATTTATGCGATACTTACGACTTCATCTGCAGTCAATTCGGTAACCCAGCTATAGGCTAAAGTGTTTCCAGATGAAATTGTGTAAACCTAGATTTTGCTATTGTTAATAGCGCAGACCGGTCCGTTAGTCGGCAGTAAACCTAGATTACCAGTGATGTTAGTGTTCCATCTATATTCAGGTCGTTCAAACTAAACGAGCTGTTTGAAACTAAGCCATAAACAGAGTGTTCACAACGAACGGCCTCAAATGTGCGACTATTTGCCAAGTACGCGTCGTTTATTCATATCAACTGCTCGTATTTGAGAAGCAGGAAAGTTTTCTGTTCTGTTTCTTATTGTTAGGGACACAAGGTTGAGAATGGGCATAAATAAAGCAACACACTTTCACGAACGTAATTTTATTACAACTGTGACATTATGACAAGTTACGAATATTTACACGATATGTACAATTTTTTACATCTTAATTACACAGTATACAAACAGTAACCTTACATTCGCTATGCGATAAAAAATTACACTTTAGTAAATTCATCGTTACAACCCTAGGCCGAATCGACTCCATACAATTTTGACTTTATACAGAAACAGAACTAGTTCATCACATATCAATCCACACTGCACACACCTTACACGAAATATTAAAAACCGTAACCGTACGAAACTGGACCCCGTGGCAGGCCGGCGGCCGAGAGACAGGGCTCGGGTCTCTGTGGCCGCCGGCGACCCGTCCGACAGTCTATCTACCTAGTCGATGGACACGATCAGCGTGTCCTCCTCCAGCACGGCGCTGGAGGGCTCGCGCCGGCGAGAGGCCCGCACTCAGAGCTTCGTGTGCGACAGTCCGTTGGGCGCTATCAGCGGCGCCAGCGTGGCGGGCCGTGCTTCCAGCGGCAGCGCCTCGCTTGCCGCCACCGACTTCGACGTCAGCGCCGTGGACGCCTCAGAGCGCGACCCCCCCACGCCTCCCCCCACCGACAGACCGCCCCGCGACTCCACCGCTCGCAGCTGCGCACGCGCTGCTCCTCCACCTCTCTTACGCGGTATCACACTGTTCTCCACATGCAGGGTCGCATTTACATCCTTCCCGGCCGCGCAAGTGCAAGCCTTTAGGAAACTCTTCTTGAAGTTATCAGAGAGGAAAGCGTAGAGGATCGGGTTCATGGCCGAGTTACTGTAACTGAAGCAGGCGGCAACCAGGAACACTGTGATAGTGATGCGACTGGCGCACTCGTTCGGCGGAGAGTAGATGAGTGCCACTTGGAACGCCCAGTATGGCAGCCAGCACAACACGTACACCGCAATCACAGTCAGGACTAATTTGGTCACTTTCCTGTGCGATCTCTTCTTCTCCTTAGACTTGTTCTTCGGGCCAACAGTCTTCAGCTTACGGATGACGAGGCAGTAGAACACGAAGATAAGAGTGAGCGGAGCAGCGAAGCCGAGTGCGAACGAGTACAGCGTGAAGGACGTCTGGCCTTTGTTGAACTCGCGCTCGGGCCACACGATGTTGCACGAGAGACCATTGTCGGTTGGTATCAGTGTGGTGTACATGAATATAGGCGTCATGACCAGCGCTGACGCGGTCCAGGCCGCAGCCGACACGACGCGCGACACGAACGGTGTGCGCAGGCGCGGCGCGGCTATCGGGTGGCACACCGCTATGTAGCGATCCGCACTCATGATGCACAGGAATATGGAGCTGGTGAACTGGTTGATGCCGGTGGATATCATGTACGCTTTGCACATGAAGCGTCCAAACGGCCAGGACCTGAGCGACATGGTGGTGATCAGGAACGGTATGCCGATGAGGAAGCATTCGTCTGCGATGGCCAGGTTTACGATATACATGTTGGTGACGGTCTGCATCTTGGAGTAGCGCAGCACGACGTAGATGACCAGCGTGTTGCCCAGCAGCCCCACCACGCACACCAGCGCGTACAGCACCTGCGTCACCACGTACACCACGGGCAGGTTGATGTTGGGGCAGTTCTCGAACGTTCCATTGTACGTGCCGTTTTCGTCGTAAGAGTAGTTTCCATCTCGGAAGTTTTCCACGTCTTCCAGCTCCATTGCGATGGATTCACAAGTAGCTTCTAGTAGAGAATATTTACCTGGAACCAACAAATATTAATAGATTAGACCAGTGAACATGTCAGCGCGAGTGACAGTCGACTGATGTGTCGTTGTATTTGTGGGCAAGTAATGTAATCAGTAGGAGTCTGCTGAGCTCTCGGGTTACTGAAACTAAGTATGGTCGAGATAAACTTTTGGGGAAAACCAATAAGTACCATAGACATATAGATAGCAATGTAACATGATCCATTTTATTATGAAATTCTGAATCACATGTATGGACGGAACAAAATGCGACATTTAAAATGAAGTAAGTACAAAAAATGTTGAGTCTTTTTTTTCAATGAGCTTTTGTAAAGAATTTCCAATATGACATTCTCATGATGAAATGTCCACATTAATTTTGAATTCAATATCGCGAGTCCACATGGCAGGCTCACAGCTATTCTCATTATTTTTACATTCGCCATGATTTATCGGTATTTGCAGAGAGTAGTTATTTCGCATACAGCCCGGTTGTTGTATGGAAAGCTGATAAATGATTGACGCGTTTTATTATTACGTTCTTCTGAAATATGTTCGTAATGGGGAAGGATGATAGAAAGAGCGTGGGATACACCCGCGTCAGCAATCTGACGGATATTCAACTAATACATACAGACATTCATAAACTTTCCTTTTAAATTAATATTTCTGGGAATATCGAGCCATGTTTGAGTTAGGTTGAATTTTTAAATGAATAAGTACTTTTAAATAGTTCTTTTTTGCTTTGTGTGGTAAAATCATCATTATCATCTTACTATCTTAGAACGGATGCCCCAAAAAATAAAGTACCTAACTAGAGTTTTTGGAAACTAGTAAATTGCAATTTTAATCGCTAGATATTACCCATTTAGATATGAGAAACTGTAAACTTTCAGAAGAATGAAATAACTCAATAAAATTGAGAAAGTGGAGAATAAATAAGTTAAGTGTGTATTTAGATACTTACATTTTGTGTCGGCAAACAATTATTTGCAGAACTGTCGACGTGGCACTGAGACACATCTGTAACAATAACAAACACATTGTTAGCTCACGATTTAACAAATGAAGAAAGAGAGATTCTATATTTCAGAGATGATTAAATAAAATTCAAAACCTATTTAGATTGGATTCGCAAATATTTAAGGTAAGATTTATTGTTTGCGTTAAGTCAACACAATCATCAATATAGGTACTTATACGATGTTACTAAATTGTTATACCTCGGAGAATAGAATATATTTATGTAACAAAGCTCTTTTACAAAATTGCTAAACCGACTGACTGTAGCCGAACTCATTAATTTATGTATAACATCTTATACCTGTACCTACACTCTTAGCAAATAAAGTTTTGATTCTAACTCTATGGGTACAACGACGAGCTTGTTGTTGTTGCCTTCATAATTATTGTCTCTGACAATAATACAGATTTTTCCTGGAAACTTGAGCACTCAAGCGACAGCCAGTGACTGTTATAGAGAATCGCTGTCATTTACCATCAAACTGAGAATTTAAAAAAAGACTAGTTTAACTATTTTTCTACTCAACACTGAATATAATATTGTTATCTTTTCTTTGAAACATTCTGTGCATGGAAATTATTTGTAGACGAGAAAATTCTGTAACAATAAACTCATTACAAAGCAATGTTTGTTCCTGTTATGAAAACATTCTCGCCAGAATAATGATGTGTTAAAAATCTACAAATACCCGCGTCATAACATTAGTTTGAAGCGTCTACGGGTTCGTACTACAGTAAACCGCAGAAAATCTACTCCTAAGACTTATCAATTAAGGTTAAAGGAATTTAAACTGTTCATTTAAATACGGCAATAACATTAATCGCTTATTCACTGCTCGAAAGCCGTTCTCAGACAAATTTCACACAAGTGTGTGAGCTCATAGGCAAACATCTGACAGCGCTATCTAAAGCTACACGTTCAAGTTCGAAGTTACTCGAAAGAAAATCTCGTACGACTCGAGTTGAGATGATGCTGATCAAGTGAAAAGTTAGTGCAAAGTCCACGCAAACTGCACCGTCGGGTTGGATTGCTAGCGCGCGCACTAGGCCAGCAACGCGGCCGGGTTGGTGACGAATGTGCCCGAATAATTGGCTAGGTGGTAGGCGGCTTTTGAAGAGAGCACTCGCAGAATTGGCTGATTAGACAAACGGCAGCCTGTCACATTATTCTCAAACTACTGTAACTCCTGTGCCCCAGAATCGTGGTCACCCACTAGAAAATGTCCGAAAACGAAGGTCGACGAAGTCCCAGGGAAACAATTAAACAGTCTTGCAACCCGCAACGAAATTATTCAGAAAGAATAACGGAGGAGTAGAAGAAATGTAATTTCCATTCAGTCGTGTAGCCCATCAAACTTGTTTGTCGACCGATACCGAAACGTTATAATATGCACACTGGTACACATATTATTTATTTGTTTAAACTCATTAAGAGCCCAACTAAATTATCGGCGGGTATAACGTCAGCAGGACTCGGGTACAACTTTTCGATTAATCCCTGTCAAGCACTACTCGTTCTGCATGGTCGGAACAGTAAATATAAAACTTTCACTAGGCACTCTACGCCTTCTGCTAGTACACGTGAACAGACTTGTATAACATTAAAGTCGAGAATATTCCTGGTTTCCACTTCATCCGCAGCCTGTCGGTCGTGAGATGGCGGGCAATCTGTCAAACGCATGTGTTTACTCAACTGTGATTAATGCGGGGGAAATATCTAGTTTATAATTAGATCCAGGTTACGTGGCGTCTGCGTTTCGGCTGCGTGACGGCTGCGGGGCGGAAGCATTGTTTTGGAAATTTCACATATTTACGTGATAAATTGACGGCACGGTTGGTGCAGTGGCTCAAGCAATGGACTGCTGCGCTGCGTGTCGCGGGTTCGATCCCCGCACGGAACAAATATTTGTATGACCTACAGATAATTGTTCCGGGTCTGGGTATTTGTGTATGTGAGTTTAAATGTTTGTGAACGCACCCACGATACAGGAGAAATTCCTAGTGTGGGGCAACGTTTTTTTAAAACAAAAATAAATAAATAAATTGTGGTAGGCATCGAACTTTTTTAAAACAATATCAGGTAATCGCATAACATAAATCAAAAGTCGTCGTTTATACCCAAATGTGACCGATAAACCTTATCTTGTAGGTACCTATTATCCTTTTTTTTTCGGGGTGTGGGAAATCATCAAATGACTCCTCCCGCTCTGGGCAGAACAGAAGGGAGTGTCAGACTTCTACTGACTAAAAACCACCCATGTTCCTTCTTAGCCCTTTGTGTCGAGGCCGCGGTATCTCTTTAGAACAACCCGCAGCCCCGGCGGGTGTACCTATATCTTTACATTATATTGATCAGAAAATTCTCCAATACCACATCACTGATTACTTGATGGAATATAACTACAAAAACAAAACAATTAAGATACAATCAGTGGGCAAATGGGAACAACACAGGAACCGATGTGCAATTCATCACGAACTGTAATTGATTGAGACATTTCTGTCCGGCACACAACCCATAACACAGACTCCTCGACGTTACAGGAAAAGTGTTTTATGTCTCGCATCCCTCCTAATAAAACATAATAATACATTCCTAGCTTATGTTGTGGTATAAACCCTCTGCTACATAGAACGCGGGGAGGTTAAGTAAGGATGAGGTCACATTGTTAGCGTGACAGAGCGGTAGATCCATGCTTCGACAAGACCACTCAGTGTGACGAAGCCCTAACCATTTACGTAATAATATGTATATCACCATAAATTCATAATTTTATAATCCCAGTGAATATTGCATTAAATTAGATGCTGCCTTGGATTTTGTCAATTTTAGTATGATTGTTTTGTTGGTTGATTGTTATCCAGATTTGGAAGCAAAAGTCTGTAACATCTACCGTTGTCTATTATAATGTGTTCAACTTAGTTCTGATGTTACATGATCTTGAAATAGAATCTATAGTCGGTAATCGCTCTCGCTTCTCGCTGTCAGCTATCTGTGTAGCACAGGCATTAGCGGGTACTATAGTGCTGATTACATTACAGAGATATTAACTTACTACATTCAAGTTTACGACTTTTCGCGCCATTCCAAGTTTGATGGCTTCCGGGGTGTTACTATAAAATATGTTATTGAACATTTGAGGAACTACTCTGTAGCATATTGGACATTGATAAAAATCAAAGGATAGAAATCTTAGAAATACTAAAAGTCTTATGGACGCGGCTTAGGACAGTGGATTCTAACAGAAACTAAACTGAAGCATAGACTGCCATATCCTGTTGAGTGACCTTATTAAGGTTTAAACAAATGTGTAAAAGTTGAATATTTAAGACATTGACTATGTAATATCTACATCTTTGTTTCTTTTCGCATCTGGGATAAACGGAAAAGGATTTTAGGATGGCATTTAAAAATTACGGAACAAGTAGTTCCCAGGAGCAATTTAAAGCACCAAAAAATACGGGGCCAAAAGAAATAGAATAAAAAAAAAAGCAAAAAAAAAAAATTTAGTCTACGAACAACCAAGCGAATATATCAGTGTTCACTGGTCCACAGTCGGTATCAGTTTGACTGCTCCATA
Source organism: Diarsia brunnea (assembly GCA_949774965.1). NCBI lineage: Eukaryota > Metazoa > Arthropoda > Insecta > Lepidoptera > Noctuidae > Diarsia > Diarsia brunnea. The sequence continues at coordinate 20,827,644 of OX459002.1, forward strand.
AAGAAACTGATGTGTAAAGGTCTGCATCATGAAGGCTCATTAGTATCCTCAGGCAATCCAGAGGGATTTAAGAATTGTCAATGGCGTTTCGTATTTCTGTAACGCCTTCCAAACAGAAATGCCTTGTTTTCCGAGAGCTTATTATGTCAATAGGCAACATTTTAATATTACATTTTGTCGCTGATAGAAGGTCACTTTGTGTAGGCTGTCGAACAATCCAGCTCGCATTTGTTTAGGTAATCCATGGGACTTCTTATATTATGATATGTTGGGGTTCCACTTTATAATGATGGTTAATATTATGTTGATATGTTTATTAGGTAAAGTAAAATTAATTTTCTACTTAAGAAGACAGTCTTTCTGAAAGACTAAAACTGACAAAGAAATGAATTCTTAGGAATGGCAACAATGGCATTAAAATGAGTTTTGTTATTATTTTTGGTTGAAAAGATAAAAGAGAACCACTTTATCTTATATCCATTGTGGAAATAACAATTAAAAGTGGGTCACTCCATTGAAACATTTTAACAAAAATCTAAACTTTTGATGAAGCGACAGCCGTCGTTTGAGTTCTTATTGAAAGGAAACGCCTTCTAAAGTAACGACAGCATTCTCTTTGATTTATTCTAAAATGGAATTTTTGAAAATTCAAATTGGACAAAATTGCAGGTTTAACACTGTGTTGTAAGCTTTTCATTCGAAGCAGAGTCTTCTAAGTAAATAATGCCCTCTGTAGCACAATTAGAACCGTTCGTTCTATCTCTGAATGATGTGTGTGGGTAGGTATAACCACAACAAACTAACATTACAAACATTAGTAAATGATACAAACCAAACCGTAACAATCCGATCTGTATACATTCAGGCTCGTCACCCAGACACGCCATGTTTCAGCGCCACTATCGATGGCGGCGCACGCGCATACGATGCCAAATCGCTATCATTCGCTATACACATGTATCAACACATGTTAGTGCTTACTGCTCATCGCGCTGTCCAGTTTCTAGCAATATTATCATACAATACAACACCAGCTGTAAGATACCAACAGATCAAAGCATAGGAAATGTGCGAGATCGATTTGTACGCGCGTTTACAGCGGATGTCTTGCGAACGTTAGATTTGCTCACAATAAAATAAACTCATAAATTAAACAAACAATGAGAATACCCGTGAGGTTGGCTCAAAATAAAATAGAGTGTGTTGATCCCATAATATTAGATAGTTCTGAGAACTATGAACGAAACTGCAGAAAATATTTTCCATGACAAAGATACCTGGACTATTCTGTAGATACAAGAACTAATGATGAGAAGTTTCATGGAAAACAGCCAAATCGTTCAGAAAACCATAATCGTATCATAGGCACAACCACGCAATATCCGCACACATTTTATGCGCTACCATGCGGTGCGCGCGCGCATTGCGGCTGTTTGCGCAGCTGGGCTGCCAATAAACGTGATTTGTGCGCAAATTCGCTTTCACTATCAATCTGATTTAAGATCTATAGCTCTACGTCCGTGGGTGGGCTGGAATGTTTTGTTTCATAATTATTTAGACATAAAATGTGGGCAACTACCGTGTGGCGTACACTCGTAGTATACAAACGTGTGTGTAAAAACAGATAAAGTTTTCAACATTCCTCAAACAGAACAATTAAAAGAAATAGAACACAAAGTTCCCCAAAAGGGTTATTATACATTCGTCCCCCAAGCGGGGTACATTCATTTGTCCCCCAAAATGTACATGATCCGTGCGTCATCCGGGTTTAGACACCTCAGTGTGGAATGAGCTCTTTATGTTGTTCTTTTGTTTGAACCTGTTGTTGTTACTTGTGTTCGCTGTATGTGGTGATGTTCGTTTGTAGATGTTTGTCACCTTCGTTGTGGACTGGGGGTTGGTTTGCGGCGGGAAGATTACTTTTTGTGTCGGGAGTAAATAGGCGCGTCGGAGGTTTTTATGGAAATGTTCACATGGGCCTTGAAAACAGTTCTCCTAGCCTTACGTGTACCGCTGTGTAAAGTTATGACAAGCATCAATACTAAAAAGTGCGGTGAGGGTGGATAGTTAATGTAATAATTAGTTTGAAGAAATTTATTCTAAGACACGAATTTTCATACAATTACCTACAAAACAACGACAACGGTACCTGCTTACACTTTTTTTCTAAAAGCAGGTTGAAAGAGTCTAATCTCTTAAATCTGATCTGTAATTTCTGTTCATGAGAAAATGTCGTGCGATGATAATTAATGTTAGTATACAATAAAATCAAACCAATGTCAACTATTATACAATCAAAAATAAACAAGTTTAAGTACTACTGATAACATCACCAAAACTAGATAAAGGTAACGTGAACGTGCCTGGAATACCAAACTGAGTTCGTCATTACTTTTATAATAAGATTTTGTCATTCTTCAGAATTCTATTAACTTTCGTCGAATCTGCGGGGACGAAATATTAAATATTTGGTCGAGCATGGCTTTTCATTTATTGGGAAACCTTTCAGATGCTCCCGCGGGGATTGTTTCGATGTTCCAGGATGTAATTAAGCAGGTGATACATACGATATATCGATAGCCTGTAGTAATGCTTGACACAGAAGCAGCTTAGTTTTTTTTAACTTTCTGTGCTAATACTACAAACAGAACCTTAGGAGTTTAAATCCAATCCAATAGTGTGTTTGTGTTGCAGCAAAAGAACGGCTCCGAGGAATAAGCTCTTTTATAAAGAATACAACTCATCGAATTTAAAAGCTATAATGTTTTGATACAAATATTTACGAGTCGATTCGAGGCAAGGTGGGCGTTAGTGGCCATTGGTTAATACGGCGAACTACGCATTTAGGCCTCTCCAGACGAACAACTTATAAATGACATTGACAAACTTTGAAAAGGAACTTTAACTAGATTTGGCCATTCCAAATCTCGTTAAAGACGGCTAGCGCCGCTGTGCGCAATACTACCACTCAGCGCACAGAGACGGGCCTCTACGGGCATTACTTTGTACGGTCACATGTTGTTATATGTTAGTATTTCACTTATCCACTAATTTTATTATAAAGTCCCAACCAAGTTTATTTACTGAACAGCCACAGAATGCATCGAGAAAATTGAATCCTCAATTCTAGTTTTCCTTATGAAGATTTTGCTCTTTTAGCAGGTGTTAAGCTTCCTATCAAACAAATAACTCGGATTAAAGCTATAAAGCTCTGTATATTTACGGCACCACAAGCCATGGGTCCACCCTATCCCCATACATCACGCGTGTCAGCCACAAGCCATGGAGACAGTTCGATCACTGAACCGCGCCCATACACTGAGTTATAGTCCCCTTCAGCCCAGCCCATGTTTCATGGTGTCCTGTTACAAGAGGTCATGGAGCCCCATGGGTGCTGTCAGGTCTTGAGGGCATTTAAAATTTAAGGGACGCATATTTATTAGTCTTCGGTTTCACTATACAGTATGTATTAGTGGTCATATTTAAGGTTATGGTACGGACTATCAAAGTGAATAACTTTCAACAACTCACAAACATCATGATCGCAAAGAAACAATCAGCTGTCCTATAAAAAATTGATCACACCTCTTCTGTTTCTGATACACACTAGAGAGAACTTGAAGGATACAAAACTTTTGAAGTCAGCGTTACGTCATAAATATAGGTTACACAACTATTTAGTGTGAAACCTTTTCTGACATGTGCACAGTTATCAAAAATAATATCTTTATTGCGAGTAACTTGGCTATCCTTTCAACAGAATGCCTGTGACGTAATTGAAATTGAAGACCCTTAAAAACACGTGCGTGTTTACTGTTGCGACCCAAGATCAGGTATCTTAGGTTTCATATCTATAAGAAAATCTAAAGTAGTTACCTAGGTACTTAGGTAACATCGTTTACGAATAAACCGAGCACGTGATAACTAGGGACAGCCTCCCGGGACTTTCATATCTCATTCGACGCTCGTTATCCCAAAAAAGTGAGAATATTAGGTTACTAACAACTAACTACGAATTGTCCGACCTTTTCAGTCGAGTTAACTTACTTATATTATAAGTATTTTCTTGCTCTCTAGGTGTAATATGATACGACGGATCAGCTATTGAAATACCTTTTGCTCTTACAGGTATGGAATAGTCCCGTGACTGTAGACGTACTACAGAGAAAATATCTTTACTTATAATTTAATAATCATTGATCGTCACATTTTTAACGTTGCTCTGTTGTCTTTTTACATAATTATAAAAAAAATAAAGCTGTTATGTTTCAATTTTTTTTTATCACTACCAGAGGCAACATCACGGCCATAAACATTGATGAAAAAAGAGAGTAAATACCATTTCTAAAATAGAACGGTATACAAATCAATAGGTACCATTTCGCCCACGAGAACAAAGACAAGTAATGAATATACCAATAGTACCTGCAAAACAGACGTTGTTTTCTTTTCAATTATAGACCGAAATAAAAACAGTTTTCAAAGCTGACAACCCTAAACTCTGCAGACCAGGGCTGCCTTATTGAATTTATAATGTAATTCCACGTGCAAAGATTTCATTTTTATTTGGAGTCTGTTTCGTTTCGTCTCTTTCTCAATTTCGGGAAAATCGGGAGGTGCGAATTGAATATTGTCGGAGTAGTTTTTTGTGAACGATTTTAAATTGCTGGAAGGCCATTCTATTCTGTGTACCTTTCATATTGACAGACCTCCAAACCTATATAACACACATAGTATGTTGATAACAATGGACTCGTCCCTATTACATGGAACTAAAAATAAAGAATAACTAGAGCAATGTTGGCCCAGTGGTGGCCGACTTACAAACAGTAGGTCGTGGGTTCGGAGGCAGGCGCATTACTTTGTGTAATTTATTTCATCACCACTGCTCTCAAAAACGGTGAAGGAAAACATCGTGAGGGAAGCGGTATGTCCTAGAACCAAAAATTCGAAGACTTGTGACATCTACCAATCCGCACTGGGCCCGCGTGGTAGATTATAGCCCATTCCCTCTCAAAGAGTGGAGGCCTGTGTCCCAGCAGTGGGAACATTAATAGGCTGTTCATGATGATGATGATGATGGAAGAATAACTGGCGAAATATGGATGTTCTATTAGGTACACCTTCTGGTACACCCCTGCCTAACACTGCGGGGATTACAGGCGTGGTATTATGTTATTTAAATATCTAGTACGCTTGCTTACTTGCTTTGGTGGGGAAATTCAATTAACTTCGTCAAAGTTCAGTCGTTCATCTCACATTTAGGTAAAACTTTAAGGTGTAAAATAAGTAAGGAGTAAGTACGAGGCAAAATTACTTGGGAGTTAATTAATAAGCTGAAGCACACTACAACACAGTACACTCTACGCTTCCAAGATATAAGAGGCACTCTCGCATGACAGATTAATGTTTACAAGCCAAGAAGGCATTACAATTTATTAATATATGAGTTACATAATAGGCCGTAAACGTCTGCTGCTGATGATGCATACCTCCATTATCATCAACTATTAATAGCTAAGATGTCACCACTGGGTGAATAGTGTACAAACATCAATTTGGATGAGACAGCGGGTAAGTAGTGTGGCGATCTTCTTTTGTTTCTTATCAATGAACTGTGGCCGAAGCAAGGAAAACCTACTCGGATGGATTTATAGCTGGAGTGTAAATGTGGTGTTGTTTCACAAACAATGATACACAGTTTTTCGAGGTATTCCCATCTGAGCACCTATTTTTAGAGCACCTATTTTTAGAGCACCTATGCTTAGAGCACTAAAAGTATTCCCATTAGAGCACCAATCAATATTTTGACGTGGTGCTCTAATGGGAACAAAATAAAAAAATATTTAACTTTATTCCCTTTTGAGCACATACGGTGCGGTAGCTGCTAGTGATGGGGTTTATAATAAAACATATCGATAATTATTTCAGTGAAGTTCCACAAAATACCAGGAGAACAGAAACATTAGGAATATTGGAAATTGGAATCTTAAATCAAATCTATAATATCCTTTCTACCGCTACCGCACCGTAGGTGCTCAGAAGGGAGTAAAGTTGAATATTTTTTATTGTTCCCATTAGAGCACCACGTCAAATTGTTGATTGGTGCTCTAATGGGACTACTTTTGGTGCTCTATAAATAGATGCTCAGGTGGGAATACCCCTTTTTTCGTGTCCTGTGTGTCTTGTCATGACAAGAAATGATGGACGCTCCTGAAGATGTGAAAGTCGTAGCCGAATTCGCGCGGAGTCACATGAATGTGTTTTTAATTAACTGATAATTTTTATCTCTTCAGATCAAAATGCAGGAGAACTGTATAAATATTAAGGAAAAGCATGATAATCGATACTGTTGTCGATTCAAATCAGAATGGAAAGGTACATTAGATTAATGAAAAACTGACGAAGACAAATCGAAAACATCAATATTTATGGGACGTGTTGGTTTTCTTTGGAAGACTATAGTGGACAGAGGGTTGCTACCGTTTCTGTTTGTATACTGACCTATGAATAGGCGACTTCTTTGGAATCATCACGGTCAAATCTGTAACAAAAGAAAAAATATATTAATTTTGTTGCAAACATGACACCACGGTGAATCTTTACACATTCTGAGAGTCAGAATTGTTAAACCTCATTTATAGCTTTTAAATAAAATCTATTCTTTATAAATAACGAATCTAAGAATATAATATTTTTCAAGGAGAAAGTATTTTGATTTGAACTGTAAAGTCAATAAGCGCGTACGCCGCGCGGCTACGGAATCAATGTTCCATCGAAATGGAATCAGTCGGTGCTCAACAATAGCGTACTTATTATTCACGGCAGAAGCTATTTTATGAAAAAATATTATTTTGACGCAGGATATCTTATATATTCTATTCTTTTCTATTTTGATAAAACAGAAAAATACTGAAAGAGAAAAGGATGGTGGCACGTGTTAACGCTAAACGCTTCTATCAGTTGTGGCCTCATATAATTTTTCATCATTTATTTTTCTATTTTCATTTCACAACCTGCCCTTTTCACAAACCATTTGGGGTCGGTGAAGCATGTCTCCTTCTTCTGTACTTCTCTGTTACTCCTTTCTTGCCACATCATCCTTAACACAGTCCATCCATCGCTTCTTGTATAACTTGTATGATAACTAATTAAAAACAATATGTATAAGGTAATTTTTGTTTGCGTACCTATTGCTACTTGTGCTTGCGTACCTATTGTGGTTATTTCTAAATTTTCCCTACATTTCCCACAATAGCGATGCATCTAGAATCATGTTTAAATCACAACCGCGTGAAGACTAGAGGGCGTCCCTGTGCACTCGCGCCATGAATAACATTATTCAAATTCACACCGCGGTCATTATGTTTGTTCCACTCTACGGAAACTGCACAGAATACAGAACATACTAGAAGGTCAGGCACGATGATAATGACATGCAGGGTACCGTGCCCAAAAACATAACCCTTTCCTTGCAGTCGGGTAAAAATAGACTTAATATAGGTCAGATAGGCAGTTCGTTACATGTAAAATTTTGGTTTTTAATTGCGTCTGGTTAGACTGGAAGCAGATTTTAACATAGTTGGGAAAAGACTACGCAGATTCTCTGTCTCTCTACATGCATATATTAGTTTATATGGTTATTTTCTTCGCAGAAAAATGTTTTTATTTTTTAAACAACAATTTTATTATAAGAACGTCCCACAAAGGTCAAACTTATTATTTAACGTATATTTATACAACTCATTAATTATGACTAGTTCCTGTTGCTCAAATTCCGTGCGCGTCCGGTCACTCGCGCCTTTCGGTTTATTCTGCGCTCTGTGGAGAAGTGGAAAACCACGGGAAATTGTATTTACTTTACATTCCTGTAGAGGATCACCCACAAGATTAATTATGGAACTCGTTTTGGGGGATCATGGGGTAGATGTTTTTCAGATTAATGATTCTGAAATAGGGTTTCCTTTATGGGGTCAAACGCTGTGAAAATGGTGTCAAGAGAATTGGCGCGAATAATTCCGGCGCGTTGTCATAGTAATATTCACTGTTAATATGAAATATTATTACTAGCTGGAAGTAATTGGTAATGGCTGATACACTGTTGGTTATGAACCATGTATGTTCAAGTCCAAATACATAATATCTGTTTTTATTAATTATTTACTTGTGTACCTTTTTATTCACAATGTATAAGCTCCATTGATGTTATATATAAACATTTTCTTGAAACCTTTGATACGTAATTGGCTTAAAAACTGGTACCTATATTTTAGGATCGAATGTAACAAATTCGTCACAGAAGAAATGCGTAGGTTGTTATATCACCAAAATTATTACGAATGGATGTTGTCAGAGCCTATGTATTGAAAGTCAAAGACTATTTTGACTGCTGAAAATAAATTCATTATAACATTGGCTTTTACGTTCACCAAATAGTTACTTACCGAATTTTGATAACATTATGTCCAATAAGGACATAATAATATTAAGGACCTTGTCTATCTATTCACAAATAGTTTTTTGTTAGACTGAAGATATGAAACTGATTAAACTGATCGATAGCATTGAATGCTTTCTTCCCACGAAATATTCAGCAGATTTTATGGCCTAAAGGTTAAATCCTCCTGAATATGAGTACCTACTAAAACCTTGTAAATGAGCACAATCAATTAATAATGTATTTATTTATCACCCGTCTAAAAGATCAAAGTAGTCTTAAAGCACAACAAAAATACCTCTTATTAGTTTATACAAAGCCTTTCTTAACCCCATCAACACTCTTTAATAATCCAAATACTCAGCTTAACATTAACCCTATAATTAGCGATTCTCTCAGCTCATTTAACGATAAGCTGCGTCAGGGCCATCAATCACGAGCACCTCTCTCTCTGCAGGTGACGTGGCGGCAAGGGCGTGAGGTTAAGGGCCGCGCAAATAACCGCCCTGTTTATAGAACTAAATATAGAATTCGTTGTGACTGCTGTTTTCATATTTATACGCCTGTGACGCGGATGAAGGAGGAAAATGTTGTGAGGAAAGTTGGGAGTATGAATGTGTGTGATTTAAGGGTAGAAGGAAATTTAAGAAATGCTAAATGGACTGTGTGAAAGATGATATCGCTAGAAATCGCAAACGAAATAACTATTAGTAGAGAAGTATTGAAGGAAGACGTGCTGCGCCGATTATAAATTAAATTGGATGAGGTCAGGAGAATGATGATAATTCCGAATTTGTGATCACATGAAACCACGCAATCCTGCTGAGTATGAACGTATAACAAATAAGGATAAAGTAAGTCTAGATAAGCCCTGAGCCATAAAAATTCTAGCAACTAAACGGAAAATAATTTCAGACCCAAACAAAACGCTGGCTTAGCACCCGATTACAATTCTAACAGCCATCAAACTAGCATAAGAATAGTTTGAGGCTAAACGGTTCAACTCCTAATTACAAAACGGATCGAATGGATGGAAATGGGTAGCTTCCTATCTCGGCGGCACATCTATTAGATCGCAACTTGCCGCTAAGTTACCGCGTTGCTAGTCAACGACCCCGCACCACCAGTTCAGACTGCGCCCTTATCGCTCAGCTTAATCTATCTTCTTTTAAAATCGCCGACGATCCTTCCCAAATCCATACGCTTTGAATACAACCACCACAAAGGATATTAAACCGTAATTTTTCGACTATTAAGTTCAGTTTACAGAATGCACGTCGGTGCTGGGAAAAACCGGATAGTTTCAAAATAGACTTTAGAAAACCGAGTTAGGTTTCAATTTCCCGTGGTTAGTGCAAAGTGTAAGTTTCAATAAGAGGCCAAGTGCAGGGTTTGCAATAAGAACATCGCCAGCAGTTGTCTCGTTTGACAAGACTTATTGAAACACAAGATTTTTCAGGAGTGAAAAAACTTGAACGTTTTATGTTTTATGTGCAAAAGTCTGGAACAAAGTGAATTATTTTTATTTCAGTTTGCAGACGACAGTTTTTTAGCTTGGAGCTTGTTGGAACAGTTTGACAGGACTCTCTCTTTCAGATTTTTTCCTTATAATAAATAAAATAGATTAGATTAATAAAATTCATTCAAGGAATATGCGGTATTACCTTAACGCGATAATAAATAACGTTTCACCATTAGTATTTCTTTGGCGAGGCATCGTTTGATAAACAGTGTTCATAATAACTAGCTCCGTTTTCATATCCAGACATCCATTATCTTCTAATATGAAAGCTGCTATAAAGCATTTTGCTTTTTCTTACAATACGTCATTACTATAGATAGGTACTAGATAATTGGACGTGCTAGATTTACAACATCGCACATCAGAGGGAAAATAATGTTACGTGTTGAGACTTTCGAAGTTAGGGATGTTTCAAACCAAATGGTAACAAATAAAGGCGCCATAATACTATTATCGTATTTATGTAAGAACACGTAAATTAATATAGTATTTACCGAAAAATATCCTTGAGTGCAGTAATCAATCAAGGCTAAAATTATGTAGATGTGACTACAGATACTGCCAAAATAAATGACATACTTTAAATTATCTTTAACTAGCTGATGCCCCGGCTTCACCCGTGTGGATGTCGGTCAAATTATATACTAAAACCTTCCTCTTAAATCACTCTATCTATTAAAAAAAGCGCTTCAAAATCCGTTGCGTAGTTTTAAAGATTTAAGCATACATAGGGACAGACAGACAGCGACAGCGACATTATTTTATACGATAGTGATTTTATTAAACAATGCTAAAAAAAACAATGCTAGGTGGTCTAAGTATTTTACTCATTTTACCTACATCTTGTATTATAAGCCAAAGAGCCTAACTTGGTAGCAATTCAATAACAAAATGAAATACAAAATTCAGTAAGTACATAAGTCTTATTGAATATTGGAATAAAGTCACCGTCTATCAATAAAACGGTGGTCCCTTATTGGCTCCACAATGCTAACCGATTATTTTTCCAATTTTCTCCTAAATTGGAATATTAATCTGCTAATCAGCGTCCTTCCGGATATTTTCCAGGAAAAGGGGGAAAATTCTAAAGCCTTGTTTTAAAGGAAAATTCTGTGTTGTGTTTACATTACATTGTACATTTTTGCTTTTAAAAAGAGGTTTAAAAATTTCGTGCCCGCTAAATATTTTATTCAAACAGAATATTAATGTTGGTACGTCAAGATTTTTTCATATATTTTTGGAACGAGCTGTACAAGTTATAACCTCTGCGAGGGACCAGTTAATTACACACTGGTCTACCTAAAACATACCTAAGTGTACCTATTCTTTTTTCTAATTACGAGTTTTTTGGTCCCGTGACTGGCCCTAAGCTGAAAAGCCTATTAAGGACCCTATGCCTGGATCCAGACAAAATATTCACAAATTCTCCACTCCAAAGAATAGCAACCTAACTTTGAATAAAAACAATACAGATTGCTTTAATAATTGGACAAAATATAAAATATTGGGAAACTGATAAAACCGTGGGGCGGATAGACACAGTCCTATTCTCAATATCCGGTCAAAGACTCACTTGTACGAATATCCGCCAAATAAGCCCAGATTTCCTCCCGGGACAGTTTTAGTTGAATTATTATGATACACTTCTTTCCTGTTTTGTTACGAGTACCTTTGCTGAAAATAATAATGCTTTGATTGATGCCCTGAAAATGCTTTTGCGTTAATTTTAGTTGTCAACGCGTCTCTATGAAGAGATTTATTAAATCCAGTTTAAGACCTGTTTAACTTTATGGAGTGCTCGTTTCTTGATCTTTTACTGTAAGGGGTGCTAATATATATATTAGCGGCGATCGGCGGCGGCGACCTCTCGCGTCCGGCCCTGGTGCAAGCCATGGTCCGGGGCGAGGAGGAATGGGACGCCGTCGCCTCCTTCTGCGAAGCAGTGATGCTAGCGAAGGAGGTGGCGGAACGTGAGAGGGAGAGAACCTCTCGTCCCAGCCGCCGCGGGAGGCGCTCCGGGCGTCGGGGGCCACGTGATGGCTTCCGGCCACCGTAGACGCGGGCCTGTGGACGGTGAGTGATGGGTAAGGTCGCCGTCCGTCCGTCTTATGACGACAACAGGCCGTGTCGACGGCGCGTTCGTGTTCCACGCGCGCCTCAAAGAGATGTCAGCAACATGGAAGGGGCCCGCAAGGGCCGACGCCTGTCGAGGCTGCGGGTTGTCCGCAAGGGATACCGAGGCCTCGACATGAAGGGCGAAGAAGGAACATGGGTGGTTTTTAGTCAGTAGAAGTCTGACACTCCCTTTCGCTCTGCCCAAGAGCGGGAGGGGTTATTTGATGATTTCCCACCCCCCAAAAAAAAAAAAAAAAGGGGTGCTAATATATAAATTAGTCCGGTCGGCGTGTGTAAGCGCGTTTTATAACAACAATAAAACCAATACCAAATTCTCCTTTTTTCATGTGCTGTGCATGACTGCGTGACCTATCAACCGTATTTAAAACAACAACGTCAAAATTTGTATTCTCGCAAATTTTTTATTCAAATTTGTTTTACGTAAATTGCTGTGATATTTTGTTTGGCAAGCGCTCGGGGATCTCCGGCGATCTTCGCCAATCTTCGGTAATGCTTGTGTCGCTTGCACATATTTTATTCAGCGCCATGCATCATGTACGAGTCGTAGGGAATACGCGACCATCTATGACGTCACTACATGTCCAATGTGAACGGTTGCAGAACGTAATTTGAGGAATTTCACGCTTCGTGTCTCGAAAACGGCTCCGAAATAGGGATGTTTGAGAGCGGTGCTGGTGGCAATTTTGTATTCACGTTGGGGTAGACACTACCTACATTATCTATACGTTATAGTACCTACTTTCTGTTATAAAATCGACTGATTTGCAGAATTGGAATACAAAAGTCAACAGTTTCCGAGATCTTTTCCCAGTAAATACTTACTTCTAAATACAGATATTTAATAATGCAATGAACCTTCTTGTGTAACAGATTCCAAAAGTGAAAGGCCTCATTATATTTTTATTCACGTCAGACTACGCAACAAGTTGCCTCAGCCGTCGCAGTGAGTCAGGCGCACGGACAGGTATAAACGTCATGGGACGTCAGAATGACGCTGACGGCTTAAGACGTTATACGCTTTGGTTTAAAAATAAAGTGGAGAAGTAATTTTAGGATAGAAGTTTTAAACTACTTTTAGAGTGCGATCAACTTAAACTGCATTCAAGAGCTTTCAATGTAATTATTGACATTGCATTTTGACTATGTTGTTAACATGACTAGCACGTCGGCCTAGTGGTCGCAAGCGCTACTAATAAGTATGACTGTGGGTTCGATTTCCTGGTTGAAAACATGTAATAGGGGATCGGACAAAAAAAAACTAATTAGTCCGTCAGATAGATTTCCAAAAAATATTGAACACATATTTTTTCTTTTTTCACTTAAACAAAAAATGAAGACGATACAGTGCTTCAAAAACTCGTGAACTACTCGAAAACGTCACATGTTAGTACATTTTTTACCTACAAATGACGTCACAATCCCCCACTCATGATGTTTGACGCGTTTTATCTTCGTAAATTTTTATTAATTTGATAAAACAAAAAAACACGTATCCAATATTTTTCGATAATCTAACTGACGGTCCAATTTATTAGAATCATATTTTTGTTGACTCAGTCCGATCCCCTATTGGGGTTTTTCTTAGGATGTTCTCAATAGCACAGAGATTGTGTCCGGCAATACGCTAGTCCCTACTAGCGTATTGCCATCAACCATCATCAAAATTCCAGGGGTATTTTATGGAATTTTTAACATAACTTGAAACTTGAAAACACGCCCTTGTTGTTGTTCAAAAGCGCCCTGATTTATGATCCTAGATTTCCATCGCATTGTAGTTCGCAAATAAAAGCCATTCAGCATCATCTCCCAGCCATCTGAATAGCTGAGCGGTGAGCGGTCGCCGGTCGTCCCGGACGTGTCACGTCGGAGTCACGTCGTCACGTCGTCGCACGTGTCCACGATACGGCTATCAACGTTATAGTTTGACACGTTACTAACTTGAATATGTACCTACTACTCTTTTTCTAGGTGATGGTACATTTTTGATTGCTTGAGCCCAGTAAGATCACATTAATAGCAGTGTCAGTGGCGTTTATTAGATCCTCAAAGGCTGCTGCCATGTGGTGTAGAAACGACCGACCTTCCTGAAGTTTCGTTGCTCATGTTTTGAACGGTACCGCACTCATCAAGGTAGTTGCTATATAATATTGTACAGTGTAGGTACTGTTTACCTTTTTCAACACATTGACATCGTTGTCTTTTTTTATTGGGACAAGCCCTCAACACTATTCCCAAACCTCTGTAACTCCTGAAAAACAGAATCAACAGTGGCCACCACCAGAAAAGCGCCGAATAAAGCTCGACGAAGTCCCAGAGAAACAATTCAACTGTCTTGGATCCTGCATCGAAATTAATCAGAAAAGAATAGCGGAGGAGTAGGAAAAACATAACATCCCTATATTTCAGCAGGAGACAGAACAGGACAATGCCAATAGGCACACAGGGACGTTTACAACTGGGATAAGCCCAGTTGCCTAGCACCGCGGATATTATTGTCATTAACACAAATCGTTGTCTTGTTGTTTGGTGCTAAAACTGTAAAAAATTACCGTGTCTATTCTAAAAAGTGCGTCCAAATATTGATCTATCGTCAATATGTACATACCTAGCTTATACATCTAACATGGTCTGATATTGTTTACATCCTGTCCCGACATCTCTGTACTTTTGTTTACCTGTAAAACTGCCACATACCCGATTCGTCCTAAAAGAAACCTAACGAGAAAAATATTACCAAACAAAATGTAACTTAAACAGTAAACACGTTTTTTCGCACAAAAACATAGTAGGTCACCATCAGATCTCATTTATTATTGTAATCGCGTAATGTAGAATCAAAATCTCATTAAGTGTGAGATTAAAACCAACAGCGGTGCTGCCTTATTAACATAAACCGTTTATGATAGGAAAAACGAGGTTCTGGAAACAAGGGTAGAAGATCAAAATATGTAGCGGTAACGAGGATTTGTTTCCAGACCCCGAAAATGGCTTTTAAAAAAATATTATAAATGTCCAGATGTGGTCTTAGTGGATTCTTACACACGATTAGCATTATGTGGAAATTAAACGTAATATTTGGCAACGTGCGAAGGTGTGCTAAGTTAATTATGTTGCCCAGCTTTTGAGAAATCTAGATCTTTGTATTATTATATTTTATTCCACCTACAAAACTCATTATAATGATTTCAAAGATACATAATTATGATACCGTAATCAATAAATTCAACTATTGATTTCATATTTTTCCTCATTTTCCAACTTTGAGAAAGGCTACTATAAAGCAGGAAGCAAAGTACTCAATCACTCTATGAAAAAAACCATCGAATTTATGAATAGTCGATGTGGTCCAAGGAGCAAAAACTTCGGAATATGGAAAACAAGCATAAAATATAGATCATCTCTCTCTTAGATATCGATAGACGGGGGCGAAGGGCGAGGGGCGAGGGGCTTAGCAAACGTTTTTTCGATTACGTCTCGAGATGTTTGTAAAGTATAAATCCTTGTTCTAAGAAACAAAAAATGTCTTTAGTGTTGTATTAAGCATACAATCATACATGCCTAGCAATTTCATATGTTACGTTTAAACAATAATAAAATAAAGGCGAGTTTGGGGCTAAATTATAACAGCCGCTGACCGATCTTTAGGTTAAGCCGTACTTGCCTAAGTTGGTCCGTGGATGGGTGCCCACACATTACATACCGAGTTTCCTTAAGTGTCAGAAAGCACGTTATGCCATTGGTTCCAGCTGACATTATCAGATATTTGACAATCGTTTTGTCAAGGCTAGGCCGATGATGAGACTTAGGGTGGGTTGCACCATATTACTATAACGATAACCAAACCGTAACAAGCCATAAAAGCATTAAAAAAGTATAATTTGATGGCTTGTTACGGTTTGGTTATCGTTATAGTAATATGGTGCAACCCACCCTTAAACAATAATGTTTGGGAAGCAAAAAGTTAACTCATGTGCATTAAAACACAACTATTTTTTATTATACGTAAGACTCTCAAATCAGTACCAAAGCCTATTGAAGTTCAGATTTAATTTTCTGGATACGACTCGCGAAGCTAAAAGCAGGTTTATTTATCTATGTTTATATTTTTTTCTTACACTTACTTTACTTACACACAGAGGTTTTTCCTGTGCTGCGTTTACGTAAACAGAATAATAAATCTCCAACGTTAAGTCGCCTACATAAATTAATTATATCCCCCTCGCAAATATAAATGTCTTAAGAAAAGGCAGACCTGCAGTAATTGAGATGACATAAATCCCGAGCAGGAGTGGCACCCGGCAGGTCTCAGTTATACAGTATTCTAAAAGTCAAACCAGGCACTAATAATCTTTAGCATACATGCGATTATGAGAAGTGATATCTACTAAGCCGCACAGCACCTGCGTGGAGACAGCCCACTTCTTCCCACAAAGAGGAAGAATGTGTCCCAGCACTGGGAACGTTACAGCAATACACTGCTAGACCGGCCCTAAAATCAGGTCCTTCTAATCGCAAGTCATTCTTAAACATTCTCAGTCACTCATACAGATGCTAATATTCTGCATTAAGCCATCCAATATTATATAACATTGTCTTATATTTTCAAGTTCTGAAGAAGGAAATATCACAAAATATGATTACTGCGGCGTGGGACGCTTTGAAACGATGTCGCTACCTATTGACTGACGCCTCAAGATTTTCAGGAGGTTGTAATATGAAATGTGTAAATAAGATTATGATGTTATTTATTAAAATAAATAAGAAGCGGAAAGTATTTGAAGGTCAAGGTGAATACTTTCTGATGTTGTTAATGTAAAACCGTCTCTTTGGTCCTTTTTACGGTAAACCACAGGACTGAGAATTGAGGCAGAAAATTAGTCTGTAAATATGAAAAGTTGTGACATCACAAAGACTCGCTTTTTGTTACTAAAACGTTTTAGTAATTAGTCCTTTACTGAAGCAAGCACGCTAGGGATTAATGAGAGGAACAGTATTATAGAAGTGTGGGAGAGGAAGAGATGCTTTGTCGACCCCCACATACATTGGAATAAAAAGACAGGAGAATGACACTGAAGTCTAAAGCTAGCAGTCTAATACAAACCAAACTTGTGTTAATGAGCTGGTTGGAAAGTTGCTAGACGGAAGAGGTGGAATTTCACAAACCCTTAAGAATTTCACTAGTAACCAAAACCAGGTAAAGGAAAATAAGTATCATCAAAAACACAACGAAGTACATTTACGCGTGCCCGTCTGTTACCATTCATCCTGTCACTGAGAACTATCTGCGATGATCAAGATACAGCAACAACAATGAGAATATATCAGTGTATTGTGTGTCCATTGTGTCGTGTATAAGTAGTACGTGGATGGGCGACACGCTGGGGCATTGTCGGGAGCGGGACGCGGCACGTCTCGGCGAGTGCACTAGAGATATACAGTAAGGAAATCATGCGTAACATTAAGAACTTGAAGAGGAAGTAAGTGTAAGATGAAAATGTGTTAAGGTTGCGGGTTGTTCGATAGAGATACCGCGGCCTCAGCACAAAGGGCTAAGAAGGAACATGAGTGGTTTTTAGTCAGTTGAAGTCTGACACTCCCTTCCGCTGCGCCCAGAGCGAGAGGAGTCATTTGACGATTCCCGAAACTCCAAAAAAAAAGGTTACGTGTTTGTCAGTGATGAAGTAATGAATGCTTAATACTACTCGTATTGTTCAATTTCACTTATACAAACATCATATTGCTTTTAAATAAAACGAAGAAATAATTAATTAATCGATTTACAAAAAGCATTATTAATCTCTTTTTTAAGCCATTTCCATGAGCATGATTATGAGCAGACTTTTATTGAAAAGTATAAAACTTAAATATTCTTGAAAAAATAAATTTCCAAAGAGGTAGTAGGTGCAGTATTCTTTATTTTTAATGTTGTTGTAAACTTATCGTGCATCCATCATTCTCTCTTTAGATTATACAATCTAGTCCATGGCGTCTAAAATGGCAAATAACAGCGACTGTGACCATTTTAGGAATTTTAACGTAATTCATATAATATGATGATCTGCTAAAGTGGCGCCTAGGTCTTAATTAGTAAGGCTGTAAGGCATGCTACACACGTTCTAGTCAAACCCTGATGCGACCGCGGTCACTATCGTGCACTAGTTAAACCTAACCACTTTTGTGTGCAATTTCAAATACAAAAGCCAAACGGTCGGCCACCACGGGCTGCGGACGGTACCTAATTATTTGGTGCGGAACATTGTCGGCAGGACAAACAAAACCGATATTACGTGGCTAGTGCATTTGATGGCCGATAATGGGGCTGTGGTCGTAATAGTAGGGTAATTAGTCGAATTTATGGCAGGCAAAAGGCAGAATAGATTTATTATGTTTTAAATGGCTTATGGTTTTAAATAGTTTTGGACAGAATTTATGTTTAAAATTGTGTGTTCACTAAACTCGAGTATTTAGGTCCAGTAAACTTTCCTGTGACTGCCAGTCATCAAATTCCTTTCTGTAATGTTTTTAACCGCGTGGGCCTAGTATGTAATCAGATGCCAATATTTGATAAACTGCAAATCAAATAAAATTAAATATTGTTTGTATAAGAAGGCCTGCCAATGAAGAATGAAAACCCACGGTAAATTCTTTGCTCTATACGTACGGTAGGTCACACGTCAACAGTAACAAAACCAATACAAGCTAGCCTTTTGTTCTATTGAATGTCCTAACTATGGTAACCCATACACATCAGGTTTATTGTAGGTACCTTCTCAGTATTATTAATGTTTCCCGAAAGCCGAATAGCCGAAATCATTCGTCGGCCATTCTCACAATGGCTCGCAATATCTCCGGCCTGTATGTGTTGCTTGCGGATATTATGTTTTGCTACAAATTAGGATATAATATAATACAACATATGTTTTGTAGGGTTAAGGACCCATTCGTTTCTCTGTAGTAGCGGCTTTTGTCTCAACTGAACGTTATCCGAGGAGAACACAAGTGACGCTTTTAAAGGATTTATAAGCTTTTCGTATCGAACATCTCATTTTACTTTAAAGATGAATGACTCGACTGCTTATAGGGCCAATCTAAAAAGTTAATTGTAAGTAGCAGATAAAATAAACGTTGTTAAACATAATTATTGCAGTAAATACATGATTGTGTAAAATTGTAAAGCTCTGAACTAAACACTATTCGTGTCCATTAGTCTATATCCACAACGTAGAGTTTTGTAGATGCTTTTAGTGCCATTATGGTCTATTATATACGCAGCAATGGCTCAATACTAATGATGGCGACTAACGAGTTGCGGATAGTAGGTTCGAACAAATCCAGGCATAATTACTCCTCTAAAAATATTGCAGGTGAAATCATTGTGAGGGAACTAGCATATCCCGGACATGAACATTCGAAGACATGACTGACATCCAGCAACAGAACCTGTGCTTATAGACGAAAGCCTACTCCATCCGTCACATGGGAGGGACGTCTCTGGGGTCGCAGTGGGAACGTTGTGAGCTGCCCAGTATAGTATCTCAAGCCACGTAACTAAACGTTCTGTTAACCTAATCATTCATTCATAATTTCAGCCATAAAACGTCCACTGCTGGACATAGGCCTCCCCCAGAAGGGGGGGATTTGCCATAATCGCCACGCTTGGCAGGCGGGCTGGCGATTGCAGTATGGTTGTTACGAAGGCACAGAGAACGCTGCTGCCCATTCTCTTAGCCCTTAGTCGCCTCTTACGACACCCACGGGATGATATGGGATGGTGCTATTCTTTACATCCGACACCATACGGGCACGGTTAACCTAATGGGTCCTGTTATTATCAATGTAGGACCTTTTGGTCTCTTTACTGATAAATATCCTACGTTACCGTTGCTTGTGGTCCCACCGTCCGCATTAGAGGACCGAACAAATGGGAGGCCCTAAGACTGGCCATGATTGAGGTCCGGATGTCCAGGGGATCCAACACAAAGGGCAAGAGATTTAGGGACGCACGGAAATATTACCATTACGCTATGATTGTACTATTCCTTTTTATTGTGTGGACCTTCTATGTGGACGATAGCTATAATGTGATGGTATTAGGTAACGAGATAGAAACGCTTCGAAATGACGGTATTAGAGATTTTATGAACGTAATTTTTATACGATAACTCTGTAAAATTGGTTCTGACTTTAAGTATTTGTTAGTTTCATTAAACTAACATGGAATTCCTTGCTTAACTGTGGACAGACGACGAGAGAGCGACACGAGATAGCGCTTAGTACTTGCTTTGTCATAGTTTTGGCTGGTCGCTTTCCATTCAATGTGACTTTCACAAGTGGAAAACACTCAGCGCTCTCCCGTAGTCAAGCTACCAGCAAATAATACCAAGTTTGACCCTTGAAATAATGCTGAAACCGTAATAAAATATAATATAATATAAATGGTAATCGATCGTAGTACAGAATCGCATCTCAATAAAAACTTGTGCGGTGTGCTATTTGCTTTCGGAACAGTTTATCGCCCTCACTACGGCAATAAGTCACAGTCTGAACAATCTTCTTTGACCCACAAAATTTATGAAGTGCACACTGGAGCAGCTGGTAACACCGCACAGCATCGGACGCGCGTCGTGTTCGATAAATATTTCAATTTCCGTGCGGTTGCAGGCCGCACCGCAAATGTCCGCATGGGTCCGGCCCGCAAATACCTCGCATCGCCGCACGTTCCCGCAATGTATCATGATACAGACGGAGCATTCACTTTATATGTATTGCCAATGTATCTGATATGTGATTGGAGTTCCTAGAACTACGTTTTAATGGTACCGAACCAAACTTGTAATATACTGAAGAGTGTCAAGAAAAGATAGATGGCGTGTCGATGACAATTTAAACTGAGTCAACCCAAAATTTGGCGATTCGTAGATCAAAATTGGCTGAAAGTGTTCACGCAAACTAGCATCCATGAATAACCCTGATGTGTTTAGAAGATTATTTTCTTAGTAATATAATTAGATATAGGATGAAGATGTTATGATAAAGTGTGTGTCTTTAAGTGTTCCTCTTGTTTTCTTTTTTGTCAATTTTTTATTATTAATTTCTTGTCCTGTGTGAGACCAATAAGTACTTTTTCTTTCTTTTCTTTTTCTTTCACTAACAATATGCGTTCACTTTCTTGATTCCTCTAATACTCACCCTATCAAACAGACAGAGAGAGAACCGCGTTATCTGCTGAAATAAGCACTATCGATGAAATAGTACTAAAATATAAAATAACGGTATAAACATAGCAAAATAAATATAATAAGCAAACATGCAAATGCAAACAATCCGCGGTCCTGCAAAAATAATTGTAATGTAGGGTGTTCCTAAGTTGTGTTCCATCTCATAAAAATACTGTTGACGACCCGCGGCACTTAATCAAAAATTGACTACAGAATTAACAACTTTGTTTACTTCCAAATACCACAATAATGAATAAGAGTTAAGCCTGGAATACACATGCTACTAAAAAAGCATGCTTGTTTGCTACTAGGTAGTATGCTAATTTGTAGCATGCTTTCTGAGTGTTTACATTTGCTCTAAACCACAGACCTCAAGAGCATACGTTTTACGAGCATACTTCGTTTTAGCACGTCTGAGTGACATTATCTTAAGCCGCGTCCCCACCAGAGCCACTCGGCCATGCCTCGTGAATGTGGACGTGAGCGAGGCCTGAGCCGCGCGGTCGAACAAGAACATTTAGCGACATCCCCACTTTGGCCGCGCGGCTCCGTGTGGCCGAGCCGCGAGCCTAACAGGAACGTTTCGGGTGATGTAAGTGGAGACGCGACTTTAGAGTTTTTTTTTAAACACTAAAAAGGTGCCAGCACGATAAAAAAAGATTTAAAATAGTAAAACCAAAGAAAGTCAAAAAAGAGGTTTTATGTGTCGTGCTAGTTAGCACGAAAAATAGACCGGCTTGCGACTAAGTAGCATGCTTATTCACAAGCATGCTCTTCTCGTATACACTTGTATGCTACTAAGTGACAGTTGCTCAGAATTAGCATGTTTTCGTGCTACTACGTAGCATGTGTATTCCAGCATTATGAGCCTTTATATTAAAAGTCTCAAGTATATAGGTACAAGGAGTAAATATTATAAATAAAGTCTATCTAATTATAGCTCACATTGAATACGATACCTGAGAGAAATTTAATCACTGAATCTGAGAGCTTAATTACTTGTAAGTGGGTAATTAAATTCAGTAAGCATCATTATGGAGGTGACGCATAACATTAACGTGATAATATGCTACTGGAAAGACAATTATGTTCTGAAAATAGAATTAAGTAGGTGTGATACTGAAATAGTAATGTCTTAAAATACATGGAACTAAGTGGTTTACTGTAGACCCTCGCGAGACTCGTTTCATTGAAATATTTTTTCCCGAAGAAATTATAGAAAAGTTACAAAAACGATATCATTTCCATTTAAACTCTAAGTTTCATTCAGTTCCGTTCAGCCGTTTTGGCGTGTTTGAGTAACAAACATCCATACATCCATTCAAACTTTCGCATTTATTACAGTACCTAGTAAGATTACATACATTATAATTATTACCATTACAATAACTTAGTCAAAATCAAAACATTTATTTCAAGTAGATCAGTTACAGGCACTTCTGAATAGTCGAACAAATACTAAATAAACTAACAAACTAAGCTACAGTCCCAGTCACAAGGCATAATAACTGTGAGTGTACTGTAGTTGCCCATTCCAAAGCGTTGGTCTCATGAGAAGAACGGCAAGAAACTCCATAGTCATGATTAAATTACCACCTTTATAAACTGAATAATAAAATATGACTAGCTAATACCTCTCAAAGTGCTTTGTTTACGCCACTTTACATCGATGATATTCATTCATAAAACAACTATATTCGCTATTGATGACCTACTAACAATAACTACATATAAAACAAAGTCCTTCGCCGCGTCTGTCTGTCTGTTCGCGATAAACTCAAAATCTTGGACCGATTTTCATGTTGTTTTCACCAATGGATAGAGTAGTTCCCGAGGAAGGTTTCAGTATATAATTTCTCACGCGGGCGAAACCGCGGGCATCAGCTAGTGTTATTTATTCATTAGTGAGAAGTGTAACAGGACCCTTCAACAAATATAAATAGCTACATTGTATGTACATAAGTGGTCACTTTAAACAGTGTGTTACGAGGGTAGGTAGAATAGGTATGACAAATTGGATCAATGTATCTTTGTTAATTTAGTTTGGGGTAGTTCCACCTGACGCGTTCTGAATGTCCTTACAGGTAATACCAGGGCCGTCTTAAGTCTATTCTGCGCCGGGGTGCGGGACTCAGCCTGCGCCCTCGTTTTTTTTTACACTGCAGCGTGGCACGCGACCGACGACACACTGCAGTATGAAAAGGGTCCTAGTCAACCACGAAAACACAATACACGTAATTTTGATTATTTATTTATTTATTTCTCTAAAAAACAAAATTAAACTTAAAACTTCGATTACTAAATATCTATTTATTACATGTAAAGGGTGTCTCAATAAGAGTGCACTTTTTCATTTTAAAATAAAAACAAGTATTTTATGACAGAGTTGTGATATTTTTATTGTATTGGAAAGAAGACATGTTCCGATTAAGTATGGAATAAAATATCCGGCAAATGACCCCCACGGCTCCGATGAAAGGCCATTACTCTTTCATGAAATTTTCCATGACTTTTGCACAGAGATGTGGCTGTATCTCACCGATGACGCGTTGGATTTCCGATTTGAGCTCAGAAATTGTTTCGGGTTTATTCGCATAAACCCGAGATTTCACAGAACCCAAAGAAAAAAATCGCACGGCGTTAAATCGCACGATCTTGGTGGCTAGTTGACATCAGAATTTCGTGAGATAATGTGTTCTGGAAATCGTTGCTGCAATAAGTCGATTGTTTCATGCGCGGTGTGGCAGGTTGCGCCGTCCTGCTGAAACCACACATGTTGTCCAGATTCATGCCGTCCAGTTGAGGCCACAAGAAGTCCGTTATCATATTCCTGTAACGAATGCCGTTCACAGTCACCGCAATTTCGGCCTCATTTTCAAAAAAGTAAGGTCCAATCACGCCGCCTAACCAAAATCCGCACCAGACAGTTGCTCGTTGTGGGTGCATTTGTTTCTCATGGATTACATGTGGATTTTCTGAGTCCCAAATTTGACAATTTTGTGTATTAACGAAGCCATTCATATGGAAATGCGCTTCATCGGAGAAAATGACTTTTTCCGAAATATTGGCATCGACTTCACTTTGTTCCATTACCCATTGAACGAATTGCCGGCGCTTTCCGTGGTCTGCTGGTTTGAGCTCCTGAGTTAACTGAATCTTGTACGCATGAAGGTGGAGGTCTTTAGTCAAAATTCGCTGCGTAATGCTTCGTGAAATTTGAAGTTGTTGAGAACGATGTCGAATTGATGTTTTCGGGTTTTCGGCGACACTCTCGTTTACAGCAGCAATGTTTTCAAGAGACCGACCGGTACGTTGACGCAATGGATTCTTATTATCCATAATTGACCCAGTTTCTTCAAATTTTTTGACCACTCTTCGTATTGTTGACACATTAGGTGCACTTTCTCGGCTGAAAATTTGGCGAAGTTTGCGAGCGGTTTCAGCGTAACTTTCCCCATTTTTATAATGAGTTTTCACAATTATAACGCGATGTTCTTTCGAAAAGCGCTCCATTTTTAATAATCGGAATAAACAGAGATGACAGCTGTCAAATTTCAGAGTTGCCACTTGCATGAAAAAAAAATTATTCCTATTTTAAAAAGTGCACTCTTACTGAGACACCCTATACATACACATACATCAAACAAACTCAATTTTTCTTGCTTTTGAGTTGGCAAAGATTTTAATTAAATTATTTATTTTTATAACAATTTTGGATTCTATACTTATAATGGCTAAGTTTGTCGGTCTGTCTTGGGTCATGGTTGAACGAAGATAATTTTTTATTAATTTTAATTTTGAAAAGGATCTTTCACCTTCTGCTACTGTATGACAGGCAGTGTTAAATATATACGCAGAGCTGTTGAGATATTGGGAAATGAGGAAATTAAATTATTAGAATATAAATAGCTTAAAATATCAGTGGGAGTACTTGTTGATGCATTGGGAAAAAATATTGGCAACAATTCTAATTCATTATTATACAAATCCTCCCCGTCAATATCAAATCTATTTTTAAATGTTAGTTTTTCTTGGAGCCGATAACACTGAGATTTTTTTTCATGCATCTCTAATTTATTCCAGCATTCAATGTTTTGGAAGAGTGAAAAAACTGAATTGTGTTCCGTCAGCAAATCGAATCTCTCATTTAATTTCGAGATAGCAGTGTCCAGTAGAAAAAAATAAAAACATACTTTAAATTTGTTGGTTGGGTCTAAAATGGGCTCATCTGCAGCCTCGTAATCAAAATGTCTTTTTCGGGGACGTGGACGAGCAGTTTCTTTAAATTCTGTTTCGCATTATTTATTTATCTATTTATGTACACACAAAATACAAAAAAAGGAAAAAACAAAACATAAAAAAAAATAGTAGAGCACCTAGGTACTGCTTATTTCATAAGAAATTTCTTCCAGCAGACCTGCGAGAGGAAAGTTGGATAAGAAATATAGACACAGTGTGTAGAAAAGACTAACAGGAAAAATTTAATCAGAATTTAGAACAAAATATAAAAATAAATACTAGTATTATGAATATATACCTATAATGTATAAACATATATATACACAATACACATATACATATACAGAATATTACAGTATAGAGGAGAGGTAATGTTCTCTGACATGTTTTTTGAAAATATACAAAGATTTGGAGTCTAGAATTTTAGGCGGAAGTGAGTTCCACAAACGTACTGCGTGAACAGAGAAGGAGTAAGAAAAGGATTCAGATTTATGGGATGGGAAATTAAGATGATGCCTAAGGTGGGATCTACACAGAGCATCGGAGGGACGGGTAAAGGAAAAACGATCGTGTAGGTAGCTGGGATATGCAGGGTTGTAAAGGATGTTGTAAAGAAGACATAATATCCGAGTGTTCCGGCGAAGACGGATAGGGAGCCACTTGAGTTCCTTGCGGAAGTGAGAAACATGGTCATATTTCCTCAGACCAAACACAAACCGGATACAAAGATTTTGCATCCTACAACAACTCAACAACAACACAACAACAACAACAACAACTAATTTTGCATCAGATAACAACTGTTCAAATGCGCTATCGGTGCGGTATTTCTCCAAATCTTTTTTAACCAGATTAATCATTTTGGTAGCTTCTGAAATAATTACGTCCGATTTTTGCAAATTTTTGCTTACAATATTAATCTTTAGTAAAATATTGTACCATATAACTACTGAACATATCTATACTAATATTATAAAGAAGTAAAGTTTGTGTGTTTGTATATTTGTTAAATTGTAAGGGGTAATCTCGGGATCTACTGAACCGATTTTAAAAATTATTTTACCAATAGAAAGGGTGCCGCGCCGCGCGCCCCATTTCAAATGAATTTATACTCTATTGACTTAGAGATCATTTTGCTTCAAGTGCGGGCAACCGGGCGGCAACGTGTCAAACGTACATACATACACTCTCTTTGGATTAGAGATTTTGCTGCGCGCGTGTTGTATTAAATAAAATTATTATTTGTGTAGTGTAGTAATGCGGTATGACAAGCGCCGAAAGCGAAATAAAAGTATAAAAAATATTATTGTTGATGACAATATTTTTTTTGCTTGTGCATACATATTTGTCGTAAGTAACAAGTATTTAAAACTGTGCAATGGCGTTAAGTTCAATGAAATATCCAAAAATTCAGCGCTCGACAGGCGCCCCCGGGCGCTCCGCGCCCGGGTGCACCGCACCCCTTGCACCCCCTGGTAAAGACGGCCCTGGGTAATACACACGTAACAAGGGTGGGAAACCAAGCAAATTGTTTCTTATCTGTTATTTATTATTAAACTAAGGTTCGTAATTCATCAAAATCAACCTGTAATGTGTGACCTGTGTCCCAACAATGGGACCCAGGTCACACATTATAAGCTAATTCCAGGCCTCCTCTCTCTGTAGTTAAGATTGTCTGTGTCTCTGTAGTGCGCATTGAGGTTCTTATTAGAGCCTGGATTTATTTAAAAAACAATTTCAACTTACAGCTATCTATCTATTAGTAAACTCAAGTAAAACCTGTAGCAATTTGTTGCAGCTTTGTTAACTAAGCAAAATCGTGCTTTGCTCTATGAATCAAGTTTAAAAAACTATAACAATCCAAGTCTAATCAAGTGATAACTTTTTAACAAGATCATTTATAAGTCTTCTGCCACTTTACATATCAGTATAACACTCGACACACACTGAGCGCACCAATTTATCGCGCGACAGACTATAGTCGCGCGTCGGCGCCCCGTTGCCCGTCGCGTGCCCCCGTCGCCCGTCGCGCGCCGCGTTAGTAACGCGCGTCCTATTAGCAGCCTCGCAGCGTCCCATTACTGGACAAAGGCCGCGACTAATTCGCGCGCTAATTGAACTGCTAGCATTATTATGTCGTACCCTGTTTGTATGCTTGTGATGCATTTTGTGTGAGAATCAGTTTTAGAAATGTAATCAAGTGTTCTGTCTCTGGCATTAAGGATTTTTGTGCCGGAAAGTAGGCTGGACAGGTTTCTATGATGCTTAATTTGTAAATATGTACCTATTAACGAAATTTTCGTGTCTGAATCCGAATTTGTGAAATAAATAATATGTGAACTTACTAAACTGATTAACTAATATCCCACCTACCTGCCTCCGAACGACGATTTTTATTGTAAAAATAAAACAAACTTACATTTGCAGTTTTAAGACCTGCGCTCCCATACATTATGTATAGGAAAATATTTCACACTAGTACATTGTAAGTTGGTCGACTATTACTGGTAAACTTGTAAAGCCTACTTAGCTGTGATAGTTTTCCTTTTATTTTCGTTGTATATGCTACTACCATGATTTTTTTCACACTCCCAAACACAACCCGTATAGGTGGTTTGAGTGTAACAAAAAATTGCACTTTTAAGCTTAATATTTCACAAACGAATTCCTTTGGTAATCGAAAAAGTGTCTGAGCAAACTCGCAATATGTTAAAGACCTATCCAACGACATCCCACACAATGGACTCCGCGAGAATAAAAAAATTATCCCCACTGCAATGTGTTCTGTACCCTGAAAATATTTTTTCAAAATTTTATTCATTTGTATATTCATGCTAAATTACAGCTTTCTAGTACTAACTACTAAGTGTCATCGAGATATAATGCGGACGGACAGACAAACAGACGGACATGGCGAAACTATATCCATGTTGACAACGGAACCCTAAAAACTATGGCAATCGGTGGGTATCTACGTCTGCTTTAATATTTATAGGCAATTCGAAAGGCCGTTTTTATGCATCCAGAGATAACTTTAGTATTGGCATCATAAAATTTTATTTCGAACTGTTAGATAATAATCGTAGAGGAGCCAATCGTTTCCAGAGTTAACATCATTTCCAAATGCACATAACAGCATATTCTCACACTTCATATTTTACTTCATACCTACGTAAATTTCAGTTTCCATTCCAGCATTATGAATGAACTATGAATATTAAACTCTACAGTTACGACATAATGTCGGATATCGTTTGCGATATAGGTACCTGTGGGTAATAACTGTGAGCTTGTTACGAGGTGCATAAACATTGTAATGAAGTTTCGGGCAAAACAACATTTTCACGTCATGCGATGTTCATTGATGCTTGTATAGAGGTGGGTGTTAATGTACTCAGTATCGAGTGGCAATGGTGGCAACACGGTGGCAATTAACGAACATTATCGTTAGTGCAGCTGCAAATTGCTTTACTAATACAGGTCGCAGGTCTGATGTGACGGCATATTAGCTGTTTGTCCGGTTTTATGATGCATAGAGAACGGACATTTAGTCTTGGTTCACTGCCAACTGTATTTGGACCCGGCAGTCCCCAATGACCGACATTTGGCAGCGGTTTTTATGAAGGTAAACGATACAGCTGGTAGATTGTATGCATTTGTAAATATGTGAATGCGGACAACGTGTTTCGTTTTGTTTTTCCCAACGGGACCGGGGAATTGAGAGGTCTGAAAAGGAAAAAAATAAACCCGCACTCACAGTAATAAAAGTTAATAACAAATAATCCGAGCGTAAATTAAAGTTGGATAGTAGTGCAGCAATTCAGTGAAACGGTTGAGAACTGAACTTTCATTAGTACCTCACTTAACTATTTAAGTTTCTAATAACCTTTGTAATCTAAGTACCTATTTAAGTTTTGTTTTTATTAAGTTGATTTATTCAAAGGCTACGAAGGAGATGGTGGGAGGAACTAGACAGGTTCGGCCAAAACTGGAAGGAGTGGATGGAGGCCTTAGCCCAGCAGTGGGACACAATAGTTGTCAGGACGTCTGTAAATACGACGGTAAGATTCTAGTTTGCAAACAGTAATTAAGTAGCAAATAAAATTAGCGCCGAGTCTTACACTGTTAGTACGTACTTCTTAGATAATATTTGCGAGCACTCTGTCTGTCCGTAATTGCTAACTATCCGTAATGATATTATGCGGGCGAGAGACTGTGTCAACAACAGACTCTGGCATTTTTTTTATACTTAGTAATAACAACATAATTATAATATCCTCTTGACCGACTTTCGGACAGTTTAGCCAATCGTATAGAGATTGAGATGACACATAAGTGTGTGTGGGCCAAAAACACAGATGCACTTTGATTTGTGGTGCATCGACACTTTACATGTTGTATGCACAGCAAATATTATAATAGTCAAATAAAGAATTATATATTTTAGTTATGTACTAGCGCTCGCCGAAACCAAATGTTTTATTTACATGACTCATTATAGCACCCAACAACACGTACACAGTAGGTACACTTACAGATTATATACTCTCGTATTGCGATGATTTAAAAAAAAAAATAAAAAAAATATAGGCTACCAGTTTCGGGAACTCAGTGTTCAGGGCTCCGGAGATAGGAACCTCGTAACAACACGAGCCACGAGTGTCCAAAAGTGCCATAAGTTAAAATATTGCTGTGTTGATACTTATAAAATATACTGTTCAGGGTTCAGGCGTTCCACAATAATCGGTAAATAAGTGAACGATGTAGATCTTGTTTATAACACACAAATTCGAAGAACAAACTAATTTTCAGAATAATACAAATATTAATCCGATTTTATTATACTCTATCGTAAACAATTTCGAAAACAATTTGTATTTTTCTATCTTAATATATCACTCGTAAATTCTTTATCCAAATATTAGGTACCTCTAAGTACATTGTAACGTTTTATAAGTAAATAAACAAACAACTCGAAATGAAATAAAAATTCAAAGCTAATATACTCTCATCTGCAATTTCATTCAATTTGAAATTAAATAGGCCGTATATCTACTAGATTATAAACAAATACGTGTTGAACAAACATAATCTCGGCGCGTAATGCGAGTCACAGCACTAGCGCGACTGGCTAGTTGGGTACATCACTAGTTCTGTTTAAACTCATTATAAACTATAAACTGTGTGGCGAGTGCGAGCGGTCGGTGTGATCGATGGCGGCCGCCGCTCACACAGCGGCGAGCACTCGTAAATATTTAACGTTATTTCTCCTCACCTCGTATATTATACAACGTTTACATTATTATTTATTAGATTTGCTGCGAGATTCGTCAGTTGATAGATTAGATTTTTAGCTGCGTATCTGTTTTTGTTTCACACTGTTTTGTTTGTGTAGGTGGGAGAATTCAAGCTTCTCATCACTGGCTAATAAATAAATTGGTATGAAAGCTATTGGTTCGCGTGGAATACCTTTAATAAAAAGTTAGATAGTAAAACAATCCGTGAATTTGTGTTTTAAACCAGTGTGTCTATTTGAAGCAGAATTGTACGAGAATTAAATTAAGTTGAGTGACGCGTTGGTGTGACTGTTAACCAACCAAGTTAATGTTAAGCATGTCAGATACAATCAACATAACAATGGGACAAATATTTGAGATCACTACACAAATTACACACATTCCTGACAATAATAGTGTTGTCTACAATTAACATACCTATTGAGTTATACTTTCATGGACGACAGACAGTTGACGTTCCGACGCTTCAATGACAGCTGCCATGAAGGTGTAGTTATCTTTCTGAAAACAGGCCTACGGCCTAAGCATGGACTAAGCATTAGATGGACTGCCTCCGAAATGAAAACACTCGTCAATTCCATGGCTACCAAGAAATTTCTGGTCATGATGAAATACCTATACAGACCATTAAAAATCACATTAACATACTGGCAGGACCTCTGGCACATTTTATAAACACATGTATAAATATAAATGTATTCCCTGAACAACTAAAAATAGCGAGAGTTTTACCACTTTACAAAAAAGGTTGTAAATTAGATCCAAATAATTATAGACCGATTTCTTTGTTACCAATAATTTAAAAAGAAATTGAGAAAGTACTCAAGATCAGGCTTCATAGACATCTCAATCGTAATAAAATACTTAATCACAGACAATTCGGCTATCAGAAAAATGTTGTATGTTAATGGAGCAAGTAATTGACCGAATTAATGATAAATTGAATCTTAGCTCCACTTTTGACACGGTTAACCACACGATGCTATTAGCAAAAATGGAACACTATGGAGTAAGAGGACCGGTCTTATGTCTATTTAAGTCTTACTTGGAAAATCAAAAGCAATATGTGGAAATTAAAGTGAATCAAGTTAATACTCAAAAAGTGTTCAAATCGGGGCTTAAAGTAATAAAACAGGGAGTTCCGCAAGGTTTTATATTAGGACCAATATTTTTCATTTTATTTGTTAATGATTTAATTAGCTATATGCTGGCACTAAGTGATACTGAACTTGTATTTTTTGATGATGATACGAATGTTATTATAGCCGCTAAAGATGTTGATACTCTCAGTAACAAGATAAATAAAGCTCTTGCTCTCTTCCATCATTGGTTTAGTATCAATAATCTTAAATTAAATGTCAGTAAAACGAATGCCATGTTACGACGAGGACGGGGACGAGGTCGAGAAACAAAGATTAAATTGACATATTATTAAATGAAAATAAAATAACATTGGTAGACAACGTAAAATTCTTGGGTATTCACATTGACGACAGCCTAAACTGGAAAATATAGAATTGACTCCTATAGAAAGCTTAATTAGTTCAGCTTGCTAATGCCCTAAGAAGTCTTCGAGACGTGATCACTGTTGAACAATTAAAAGTATTATATTACTCGCTTGTCGAGTCAAAACTTTGGTACACCATCACTCTATCTATGGGGATACGCGTACAATATAAATACAGCTTTCATTATACAAAAGAGGGCCATAAGAACCATGGTGAGAATCCCTTTTTATTTTTTTGGCGGGTGGAAAATCATCAAATAACCCCTCCCGCTCTTGGGCTGAGCGGAAGGGAGTGTAAAACTTCTACTGACTAAAAATCACCCATGTTCCTTCTTAACCCTTGCGCCGAGGCCGCGGTATCTCTTTCGAACAACCCGAGAATCCCTCAGAGGGTTTCGTGTAAGGAGTATTTTATGGAACTTCAGACTCTTACGGTCCCTTGTCTTTTAGTTCTTCTCACTGATCTCATGAAAAAGCTAGCATTATGTCTGTATCAAAATATTTCAAATTAAAAAAGTCTTCTAAACTCTTATATTGTGTACGTCAATATCCACTAATAATATTGCAAAACTTTTGTTATTTCAAAAAACACGATAAAAATACAAGTCAGATTAACTTGTACTTGACCACCAATTACTCAATTTCCCGACAAATGGGCTTCGAGATAAAAGAAAACAGTGACAACTGCTTATCCACTCTCAAAAGTCGAATCTATTACGTAGGCGTTGCGTGGGTGGTACGTAGGTACCTTAGTGCCAACTTGTTAGAACAGGGGCTTGTAGGGCCATCCGCCCTGATCACCCCCAGAACCCAACCCTGCGTGGGGCGCGCGTAAACGCCCACACAAATTCTGAAATAAAAAAAATAATCATAAGTTCAGAGGCCTAGAGCTCTGTATACCTCACGAAACCGAAACTGTGTAGGCGGTACGCCTACATACTATTTCAAACAAGTGATTTTGATAATAACAGGTACTTTCCTAAAAAACTAAAAGAAAATTGTTCTGTGAAAACCACGCTCTAGGAATCGATACTCCACACTCGACAAAAACATTTTATTTGTATTTCTATTTGAATTTATTTCAACATATTTTACGTACATTTACTTTCAGCTAACCAAGTTTTAAAAATATTACCTGCATAGATAATCAAAATCAAAGGGGAATGCCCAAAAAATGCCTGAAATGGACAGAAACTACTAATAGTCCTTAATTCTTTTCAGAATAAAATATGTCAATGAAATATTTCTCAGGTTTGTATACCTAGGGTGAAAATATAACGATAATAAAAAGATTTATTTTGATATCCGTCTTATCATTCTTAATTTATAATGGCGGTCAGTGTTTATTTGACATGAGTAATCGACATTCAGCCAAGCAGGAATCGTCAAATAATCCTTAACGAACTATTCTGTAGAATTATTGCACAATTATCATTAATTTCATATTATTCGACCTATTTATATCGTAAATCTAATTGAAATAATATCATCATCATCTCATCTGCCTAGCCTTTTCCCAACTATGTTGGGGTCGGCTTCCAGTCTAACCGGATGCAGCTGAGTACTAGTATTTTACATGGAGCGACTGCCTATCTGACCTCCACAACCCAGTTAATACTAGGTAATACGATACTCTTTGGTGAGACTGGATGTCAGAATTTCAGGTCATTGACTACCTGTAACGACTACCAAAGCTCTATATATGGCAGCCGGGACCAACAGCTTAACGTGCTGTCCGAGGCACGGAGGGAAACTCGGTATGTCGGGCGGTCACCCATCCACAGACCGACCTAGGCAAGCACAGCTTTACCTAAAGATCGACCCGAGTGGCAGTTCTTATGAGGCCACGAGCTCCCTAATTGAAATAATATATGCGTGTCAATATTAATTAAAATAAAAAAAGAACCTAATTATAAAACGTATCGTAGCCTGTATGCATCACATACCCTTTGCCTTATTGACAGTTTGACATGAAATAAATGCATAATTTCGTTTTTTCGATTGCTTGAAAGTGATCAATAATACACGGTTTGTGACTCGAATGAATTCAGGATATTATATTATAACGAATGTGGCTATTTTTTAAGGATTTTGATTTTACTTCTGCACACGTTACCCATTTTTGAACGTACCTAATCTCATACGTAACAGTGCAAAATGATCAAGTACGTTGTTTAATTCAGGCATGGATAACACCACAAGCTGTAAGTATTGAGATTCCCTAGTTCTGTTGCATATTTATATTGAACGCACTGGCATAAAACAATTCGTACATTATTAAGCTATTGCATAGCTTCTATCGCGGGCCTTGAGCGTGGGGACCGAATCCAGAAATTCCGTAACGAAAAAAAAAAAAAAACCCTAACGAATTGACACTTGACAATTTCTTGAAATCAAAAATTGTGAGTTGCCTGTATTTAATTTTATTATTCAGTCAAAAACTTCCTCAAAGAATTTCTGTGAGCGTGTTAATTAATTTTATAAGCGTAAGATAAGATACTATTAATAGAAATTATCAATAAATTACATTATTTGAGCAAACATATTAATAAAAATAAATCACTACATAGTATAAAATAAAGTCGCTTTCTCTGTCCTCATATCCCTATGTATGCTTAAATCTTTAAAACTACGCAAAGGATTTTGATGCGGTTTTTTTTAATAGATAGAGTGATTCAAGAGGAAGGTTTTAGTATATAATTTGACCGACTTCCACGCGGGTGAAGCCGCGAGCATCCGCTAGTTAAATTATATAAATCAAATGTAACCTTCATAGCTCTAACCACTAAGAAAAACTATGACACAAAATAAAAGAAAAAGTAAATGACATCTTGACAACTGACGTAATGTCAGATGAAAAGTAAACATTGAAAAATTATTAGATTTAATATTTTAAAACAGCAAAATCAAAGTTAATAAATCGAATAAGATCGATTATAAGGCTGCCAACAAAAATAGTTGTCGCCAAGGCGCGACATGAGACGTAAAAGGACATTTTATAAAAGATGAGGATGATTAGTAAAAGTGTAAGTATAAATACTATGTTTAAATACTGCATTAATAACATAAATAAATAATTATAATTGCATAAGTTGATAAAAAATGCTATGCAATAGCTTTACCGCGGCAGTTTCCGAGTGCCACACGTCTTTTTTTTTTTCTTCTTTCTCACAGGTTGAACAAGACAGAAAAAGTTGTTTGTGCTGCATGTTTAAGATTAGCAATTCAAACTATCACTGAGACACCAGGAACCAGTCGACCAGATAGACAAGTAGGCCACCACCAAGTGTGCTTTGCTGTGGACAGTCAACAACGATCACATGGTTTAAAAAATAACAGTGATCGTGAGAGGCACATATGGAATGTAGTTGCACACAGAATCCAACCAAGCCAGGTAAGATCCCTGCTTACATAATAAGTTGTTCATTCCTGTGCCCCAATTCTGTATGATTTCCCGCTTATATCTTATCTATCACGTGCAAACCACATCAATATCATGTCTTGTAACAACCCATCACGGAGTACTTTTTATACATAGGTGGTATCGTTCATTGTGTCATAGCTAAAATGTTATTAGCAGATGTTGTGATTAGCTGAAATAATTGATGTGGGTTCGAAGAAAGGAATTGTTAAGTGGTCATAGTGAACGAGTGCCAGGGGGCTTCATACCCAACTCCACAGCTTTTAGTTAAACAAAACTAACTTTTACTTTTTATTTTTCTTGCAGCTACGTTCTTCAGATTTGATGTGCCACCCATGGCAACGATGCAATTGGTATGCCCGGTACCAATCTAATATTAATCCTCCTGCAGAGTTTCTTGATGACATTTTAATAGTTTTTAATGATGATTAAAAGATTTAAATGCTGTTTTGTTGTTTGATTTTTGCATAATTAATATTAACGTTGACTTGACCTATATTTTAGAAAAAATGTTTGGAACTGGCTTCTACCAAGTTTTTTGATAATTATTGAATTTGTAGTGCAATTTGGCGTATATTTCATTGTTGTTCATTTCAAGCATTTTTATGTGTGGCTGATGGGCATTCCCCTTTTTTATTCAAACTAGGCTGATAATGCTAGGCAAATAATTTATTTTACTTATTTACAAGAGACAGTCCCCCAAAACACTCACCCTTCGACACTTTCTAGTGTTTTTGCTGGAAAGAAGAAGTGGCGGAACAAACTCCCCAGCAACACATCTGTTTGTTAGGTTAAAAGAACCAGTTTCGATACAATAGTAAGGTTTTAGTTAAATTAAGATGTACTTATTAATATTTTTTAAGCAATAGTTTAAAGGTGTGTTTATACAATTATCAAATAACTAAATACCTACGTCACTACATCTTCGTAGCATTAAAATATCAGCTTAAACGTGAATAATATAAATTATTTTGCTAACAGCATGCGCAACAAAAAATATCTGAATGCAATTTAATTTCATCGAATAAGTTTTAATGCTATCTATTAATTTAAACTCAACTCATAAAACTTCTTCTGAAACGTGTTCAAGTTAACTCCATTTCAGTACGTTCAAAGACGATAATATCAGCTGATCTGACATTCAAATGTCATGTAAAACGATTCACTTCAGCGCGACACTGCCAATGAATTCCTATTCAACGACACGTGAGCTAACTAGCATTTTAAATAGAAGAGTTTCCTCAAAGAGATTTGAATACCCCATTGAATGAAAGTGTAATAGATCGGCAATGAGTTCTAAAGAAAAGTTTGTTAATAACGCCCACGTTTACAGGCATTCATTAACGTTAATGAACCTCGTCGAAAATACCTTAATAAGGGTGTATTCTTGGAATTTGGGATATCAATACCCTAGAGAAGTCGCTATTTACATAGAATCCATTGTGCGGGGCTCAAATAACTTTCTAAACTAAACATAGGTACAGTATTCCAATCTAAAATTCTCCTTATATTTGCGCTCTGATGAAGGTTGTGGGGATCCGCTGGATGCGAGAGGCACGGAACCGGTCAATGTGGCGACTCTTAGGGAAGGCCTATGTCCAGCAGTGGTTATCCGACCAAAGTCCACGTCATCACTGGTGCGCGGTGCTCAAAACACCAACTCTTAACAAGCAATTATATTTTTTCATGTGTATTTACTTTGGGACTGAAATCTTTTTCAGACGGAGTTTGTTTTGGACGGATATTAGGCACACTTCTGAAACCATCTCTTCTTGTTTATACTAGATATGCCTATACGTTTATACTCGTAAGTGTCACGTGTCAATATTCAAAACAGTCTGTTAGGCATACTTGCAACGCCTACCGACCAATTAGACTGTACAGCAGATTGCAATGATATAATATAACGTAGGATAGTTGTGTTGCATTGTTGATTATTCAATACTGTAGAAGTTCCGCATGGATGGCCCTGGCCGTTCATCAGACTCCACGAATATTTTGTAGTTTAATGGAATATTTGAATAAATTATCAGTCTTAAGTAAATAATTATCTTACCATAATATATTGTAGTTGGATTCTAGATGTTTAGAGTACCACAAACCCGTGGAGTCTCCTGAAGTATCTAGACACACCTGCCTGCCTTCTCGGAACAATGCCTGTCATAATGAGCAGTACTATTGGTTTTAGGACATAGAATATCTTATTTATATCTTTATTTGCATTTCATAATGAAATGTATAAGATCTAACAATAAGTTTAAAACCGTGTTTAGGACACGGCAAAACTATAGATAAGATAAAATAATTTTATTTGTCCAAAACATGAGTAAACACACATGGCATGCAAGATGCTCGAAGAATCAAATTATATGACAGTCATGTTTTGCCTGAACGGTGTGCAAATACAAGAGGTAAGATGCTACACAGTATCAAGTGGTTTTAAATTGGTCCAACATATACAACGAATATTAATATATAAATGAAAAGAAAGAAAGAATGCCATGACTAAGCAAAGTACTTTAGTACTTAAAGTGCATCGCTTGAATGTGACCACTTGCAAGTTCTTGCTAAACTTTTGGCAAGTAATGTCATCTTCAAAGCAAGCACGTTGCAAGCGCAAACACTACATCAAATAGTTGACTACTATTGCTGCGACATTCATATGTGTAAAGTTCAAAGTCAATATGCTCGAGAGTTGAGTATCGTGCATCTTAGAAGCATTCAAACCGATAGCTAAGTATAATTTAACAAAGTTTGACAAAGTATAAAAACTTACACAAAGTTTCTACTTTGAATAACTTTAGTCAAAGAAAATGCTTTCCAGTAAGTCGTTTAATAAGTTTCAACTGTTCAATTTCACCAATTCTAAAAATGTACCTTATGCCTAAATACATATAAGTTTGTATTTGCAATTTTCAACTCTAGGCCGAGGGAGAAGGCCACAAAGGGCGTAACTCATATATTACCAAGGTTATCAATAAATAGGTACCTGAGCCACTAAGCATTTACAAAACGTCTCAATATAAAGACAGACTATCAATAGAGATAAGTAGTAGCAACTATTTCTTGCGAACATCTCATAAGTTGCGAAGTGGCCAACTTGGAGGAAAGTTAGCGCTGAGTCCGGCGCAACATCGACGCCGTGACGATGAAAGGAAAACAATAGAGAATCGTCTCCCGGAGAGTTGGCAAGGGCAATAGTTTGGCGAAGAGCTTAGAAACTATAGTTGGCTAAGTGTTAATAGGTAGTTTTGTGTGGAATAGGTTTGGAATAGCCTAATGGGTTATCTTGGGAAGTACTTATCGTCGGTCGTTGACACCTGCGACAATGTTTAAGGGTTTGCTGATGACTCTGCCTCGTTTGTCTAAGTGTCTGGTCGTAAGCAATTATCGTTTCCCAGCTTTCGAATTGAACCAAGAACTAAATGCTTCTAAGTTTGATTCTCAGGTTAGACAAGAGTTATTTGGTTTTTCCATCAGGGATTCTCAGTGGCAGCCCAGAATTTGGATTTATTTTCCAGTTGATGACAATAGGTTTTCCTCTTATTATGGGATGTGGCTACATTCACAATCGTTTTACATCGGTCATCATTCAGTTTTATTTAACTGTTGGAACATTCCAGAACCACCAAAGTTGCTCATAAACTACGCTAGTTATCGCCAGTAACAGATTTAACTACGAAACTTTGTCAATACACGTTATGGGGCAGTAATACGCTCGTAAAATACGAGAGATCAATCCGATTAGTTCGGATAGTTACTCTAATGTATTTGACATTACAGTCCACGTGCTAGCAATAGCAGTTACAATTAATTTCACTGTATGACATTATGTATTATTCGCACAACTTTTTAGTCTTTACCTTCCCACTGCTGGGTAAAATCTCCACAACACTTTCCACACAGTATTTTCTAGTGCCACCAACGTTCTCGGTACGATTCACATTATATATTCGCAAGAAAAGCTGTTGCCCCAATATTGCTGAGCTGCACATGATTAAGCGATGGTAGACGCCGAACATAGTTTATCGATTGACGAAAAAATTAACACGAATATGTGCAGTTCTTATTTAGCAGTATGTAGCACTGTTTACGTGAGTTATTCAGATAGAAATAATTAGAGATTTTGACCCAATTTTGTG
Source organism: Diarsia brunnea (assembly GCA_949774965.1). Taxonomy (NCBI): domain Eukaryota; kingdom Metazoa; phylum Arthropoda; class Insecta; order Lepidoptera; family Noctuidae; genus Diarsia; species Diarsia brunnea. The sequence continues at coordinate 20,867,563 of OX459002.1, forward strand.
GGTCGCAGAGGGTGGAATCAATTTTCAGCTGGTTTAACTTTTTGTTACAGATTTTTTTGCTTTTACACTTCAAAGAATTTCCGTAAGGAAATCTTTTTGAAGGGATCGTTTTATGATAAGATTGCCACAATCATTACGCTTGTCAAAAGGACTGGTATTGCCAATTTACTGTAGCGATAATCTCACTTTGACGACACGGTTGGCCCACTGGCTGCGCGATTTGACTGCTGCGCAACGTGTCGCGGGTTCGATCCCCGCTAGGAATAAATATTTGTATGGCCTACAGATAGTTGTTCCGAGTTTGGGTGATTGTTTATGAGTTTGTAAATGTACCTATGATACAGAAGAAATTCCTGGTGTGGGCTAAAATTGTTTTATTAAACTTCTTCTTCTCAAATGGATTACTCAGATTTTGTCTGACCAGTTCGCGGCCACCTGGACAGCTTTATCGTTTGCTCCATTTTTTCCACTTTAACTGTCTATTCAGATAAAATCTTCAAAATTTTTCAGACACCATCAAGAAACTTGGGGCCTCCCTCAACTTGCCGTGTTTTTGTTTGTAAGAGAGACCATAACAAATAATTTGCTTTTCAACTTTAAATTTCAATAATTATCGTTTTTTTGGAAAACATTATTTTGTACCTTTAAAGAAATATAAGTCTTGCCTTTATTAAAATGCTATTTATTCATATTTTTCAAATCGCAGAGTGTGGAATGAAAACAGCGATATGTAGTACCTCTCAAGTTGTTTATTATCTGTTTTCAAATATTATATGAGGCAGTTGTGTATGATTTAATTTGTGTTATTTTTAGATGCCGCCGTTTCTCACATCTACTTACTTGAATATCAAAGCTTCTGGTGGATAATGTGATCATTATTCATCGAACGGCATGCGGATGAAACACGCTCGGGGGAAATCTTTGTATTGATGATTTATTTTCCACATATGCTAATATCTAACGGTATATAAAGATATTGCAACAGGCGGTAATATGTAGCACAACAGTATTGTGTGTTCGTCTACGTGATGAGTACAAAGTTATATAAATGTAGCATGTAAATGTTTGAGGAAAGGGAAGAAATTTATAGACATGCAAGAACAACAAATCATTCGGCCTTTGACATACTCTGATAAATCAAAATAAAGTTGCTAACTATAATTTTCGCACCCGGTCAATCAATGAGCACTAGTAAAAAATGTGATTTTCTGCCGATACAGGTTTTTGAAACTTTTGTACCAACTCGCGCCAATTCGTGAATATAATGTGTTATAATAGAAAAATTGTTATTTTATTATTATATTTGTTTCTCTCATATATCCTTCATTAACGTTCAAACGGAATAAATGTCACGTGCTCTCTTCATAAAAATGTTATCTAACACTTCATGTAACGACGCAAGTGTACATCACTCGACAAAAAATGACAGAATTCTCTCCGGCTACATTCGGCCGGACAAAGGATTCTGGAAACTCATTCATGACTTGAATTCTGTAAAAGCAAGAGCGCTTCACGCATTTTACGGTGAAACCTTTTATAGCACAGGCAAGGGAGAGTGGATCCTCGCATTTTATTCAACTCTTTTGCCCTTCAATAGATTTCGAAGTTCATGAATTGCCGACTGAAAAACGAATAATTTCGCAGATATGTTTGTTTTGGGAACTGATTGAAATGTCATTCTAATTTCTTAGAATATGACGTCACACGAGTTTTCAAAGCACTGTATCGTCTCATTGTTTGTTTACGTGAAAAAAGAAAAAATACGTGTCCAATATTTTTTGGAAATCTATCTGACGGACTAATTAGAGTTTTTTGGTTAACTACCCTATTATAACATCAAACGAAGCTTTTCATAACGTTGTTAATAGCTTCACTGACTAAATACTTTCCCAGCTTTATTGAGGTTGGCTGCCAGTCTTACCGGATGCAGTTGAAAACCTGTATTTACACGGAGGGACTGCCTATCTGACCTCCACAACCAATTTTATACTGGGTAATATGGTACCCCTTGGTAAGATTGATTCACAGACTTTCCGGTCGCTGACTACCTGTGACGACTGCCAAAAGTTTACAAATGACAGCCTGGCACGCTTTCCATGGCACGGAGGAACCTTTGTATGTGACGAAGGCTCACTCATCCACGGACCATGCAAGTACCGCTTATCGTAAATATCGACCGACAAGAGTTCCTCCTCTCTATCCCTCAAAATGTACTAATCGTCAACATATAAATAGAAGATTCTTCTGTACAGTAAACACCCATTATCTTACAAGTACCTAATTATACCACTACGGGAAGCAAGGCTGTTCCCAATTCTTATAAGAACACTCGTTGATCAAAATGATTCCAATTGTCGTAATATATTCTGAATATCAATCACTTCCTGACGTTACGACTCCTCAACTGCCTGGCAACAAGAACCAACCAACCGACACTGCTTAACATAATATATTAATATCATGTTCCGTTATTCCAGTTTTGATTGATTCAACAATATTAATTTGGCCTTATTTTTTTTTATTACCGACGATTCTTCTGTTCATAATTGCTTTAGCACTTTTGATGAAATTTCTTGGGACCGACTTTTATAAGCAACTGACATTCAACCTTAGGATTAGGAGAAGCAATCACGAGATTTAATATTTAGGTTAGCGCATTGGCCGAGTGATTGGCTGTTGCGCTGCGTGTTGCGGCTTCGATTGCCACACGGAACTAATATTTATAAGGTATATATATAGTTGTTTCGGGTCTTGCTGTTCTTGTATGTAAGTTTAAACGTTGTCAAACGCAGCCACGGTACAGAAGAACTTCATAGTGAAGGGGAGCAAAAACTTAAACATTTTAGTCCAAGCAGTTTAGTGAACCGTTCATACCATTTTTACGTAATTTTATTTCGCATTGCTGCTATATGAACTCCGTCATTCCTGAATACTTTCCGAATACCCCCCCTGAGGATACCCTGTTCAATGTTCATATAATATGCAGATCATCCCCTTTGCACGCACTCTCACCTGACATTCTTTTATCTGAATGTGCGCGATGCCTTTTGATATCCATTTACATACGTCATACCAAATGTTTGGGCAGGTATGTGGGACATTATTGTGTTCACTGCTGCGGCAGTTTGCCTAAAAGGACGATAGGCCTTTTGTCATAAATTACTTTGCTCCAATTTATATTTTAAGTTTACTCATTTATCGATGTGCCGCTTCTATATAACTTCCCGCTGTTTTCCCATTGATCATGTTGTTTTATTAGTTTACTTTTATTAGCCGTATGTCTGTCATGGTTAAAAATCACTTTACTATCTCGTGTCAAATATTTTGTAAACAAATTAATAACACAGGTTTAAAAAATCTTCATCATTCTCTTGCCCTTATCCTAATTTATTTGGGGTTGGCTCAACAATTCTTCTTCCTTACTTCTCTATTACTCGTCATGTCAGCAGTCACCTTCTTTCTAGCCATATCACCCTTCACACAGTCCATCCAAACTCAAATTATTTATTGCATCCGTGTGCTAAAAAGTTGTTACATAATATTAAGTTCCAACATGAAACCCAGTTAGGGCACGGCGACATAACATAATAAGTCGCAAATATAATTACTATTACAGACAATTTAACTAGCATTAAGTTTATTTAATTAATCATGATCATCATTAGCTTACAGTTTTCACCAAAACGTTTAAAAAGTAACAATAATCACATACACATACATACATAAACTCACGCCCTTTTCCCATGGGGGTAGGCAGAAACCACAGAACGCCACTTGCTACGATCCTTACATACTCCTTTTGCCTCGTCCACATTCATACATCTGGTCATACACGCACGCCGGTTACGAGTACTACGCACCTGTCCTTTCAGAAGAACGGCACCAATATGATCAGTGTATGTCTTTCTAGGGCGTCCCCTCCCGGCATTACCACTCACATCTGCCTTGTAAATACCTTTTGTTAATCGCCTTTCATTCATCCTTTCCACATGACCGAACCACCTTAGCATACTCTTTTCAATTTTAACAATAATCATATTATTATTATTAAAATCGTTATCTATGTCCATCGTTTCTTTGGGTTAGAGAATATATAATTAAATTAAAACATTAAAAAACTATCTCTGTATAACATAAATCTTACACTCATAAACTGACACAACACGCATGCTACCTCATAATTATTCAAATGTTACACAACGAGTGACGTCATTATATTTAGTTCGCAACAAAAGGTTTTAGTCCATTTGGTTTCACGGCGCGACCGACTGCTGCCTGATGATAAATGTTTTAAGTTTACCTCTACTCGCCGGTATTACAACTCACAAACAACTTGATGTAACTGTAGTTGTTTAGGAGAGAATGTAAACAATTCTGATTTATCACAAACCGTAAAACTGTGGTGAGTTGATTTAATTTAATTTGGTAAATAAATAGCAGGAAGTAATCTAAACCCATTTATGGATTGTAGTAGGTGCATCCTGTGGATTTGACAAAGAAAGTCATGACAAGTTTAAAAAAAAAAATAGGAAACGAAAAAAAGATAGGCGCGAAAAACATAACAAAAACATTTCTTTGCAGTTGGGTAATAAACTAAACGTGAACTAAACGTGCGGTCAATATTTATAATATTACCGGAGCATAACACCGAACTTCGACAGGCAATGTACATAGATACTGAAATATTCATCCAAGTACGCATAAGTCCATAGTTCCCAATAAACCTATAACAATTCTCGAACCTCTCTACGAAAGTAATGTAGCGGTGCTACGAGCCGCTACGAATGTGCTACGAAGCCGCATCACGTAGCAAACGGCTACGAACTGTACTTATTTGCCTCATCATTAAAATAAACAATAGTGTAACTAAATCTGTTTCCTTTGACGAACGCGTCCCGTCACTAATCACTAGTTCGTCTTCTCCAGACAAACAGACAGCTCATCAATCCGACCTTCATACAACTTTGCCACTTACTTGTAACTTTGTATGAACTTTGAAGTACGTGTAGCATTCGCGACTGTCTCAAGTGTCAGTTTCACTATATTTGAATCGGTTGATTTCATTTTGATGATGATCATTTGAAGGCACACTAGCTTTTATCCGAAGATTTCCATAGCTCGTGGTGGAAAATTTTCCCACAGGAATTTTTAAACATACTGAAACAAACGTGGATATTGGTAACTTTCCATCAGTGAAAGATTTTTCAGAATAGGACTAGGAGTTTTAAAGATTATCGCCTTCATAAAAATATAGATTAAAAAGTATTAAGTATTTATGTGGCGACACCTGGGGGAGGCCTATGTCCAGCAGTGGACGTCTTTTGGCTGAAATGATGATGGTGCTGATGAAGTATTTATGGAGATTAGATTTAGATTATAAGTATTCTTCTGTTGAATTTCTCAAAGTTAAAGAAGAACAAACTTAAAGTATCTTGATCCGAAACTTGACACAGACTACTAAAGTTAAAGTGTCCATATATTAAGTACACACAACTTAACTCTCAGGTAAAACTATTCTAGAAGTAAGTGCTAACACAAACAAGACCTTCATAATAATGATATCTAAACGTCAAACAACTGAAACTGGCCAAACTAGGAACTCTCACCATATTAACATAAGGTGTAGCACCATGGCCATAGGCAAGTTTAATATTATTGGAAAACACCATAATACTACAGAAACTTGAAACGTCGGCATTTACCAAATTGACGCAATTGAACTGCGTCCCAATATGTTAAGATATTTTTTTATAAATCCAGACTAAGGTAACCATGACAACTTGTTTTTAGGGTTTGTGATTTTGGGTTCCCTACCTCCCGTCGGGGCTGCGGGTTGTTCGAAAGAGATACCGCGGCCTCGGCGCAAGGGCTAAGAAGGAACATGGGTGGTTTTTAGTCAGTAGAAATCTGACACTCCCTTCCGCTCTGCCCAAGAGCTTGTTGTCCCGCCAAAAAAAAAAAAAAAATGGTTCCGTACCTCAAAATGAAAAAAACGGAACCCTTATAGGAACATTCGTGTGTCTGTCAGTCTGTCCAACCATTCCCTCCCCTTATCTCCGAAACTACAGAGCCTAAAATTTTGAAAAAAAAACTGATATTAGTTCAACACTCTTATAGATTGCAGGAAAACCTATAAGAAGTCTATGATGCTAAAATAACATGGAAAATCTCTCAATATCGACCACAATGGTACGGAACCCTTTTTTTTTGGCGGGTGGAAAATCATTAAATAAGGGGCCTCCCGCTTTTGGGCAGAGCGAAAGAGATCTCGAGTGTTAGACTTCTACCGACTAAAAACCACCCATGTTCCTTCTTAGCCCTTCATGTCGAGGCCGCGGTATCTCTTGCGAACAACCCGCAGACCCGACGGGATGGTACGGAACCCTCCATGTGCAAGTCCGACTTGCATTTGGCCAATTTTTTTAAATCATGGTATTTTTTAAACGTCAGTGTATGTAAGCGAGTCTGTGTTGTAATATACTTGGGAGTGGTATCTCTGCCCTTTCTCGTTCGGTGGTGGTACTTAATAGGGAGAGCCGATCGTTAGGGCGTCTATATTCACTTTACGGTTATGAACCGTAAGATTTACTCGTACTAGTCTTAGTACGAGTAAATCTTATTATATATTACACGAGTATATATTACACGTGTAACGACTAAACTTTAATGTAAAACGAGAGTAAAATGAGAGAATATAACTGGAATAAAAGTTAACGCTTTGAAGTTCGAAACACAACATTGGTTTAGCAAGATTGTTTAAATAACCAAATTATCACTGAATTTTGCAAGATCCTCTCTTTCTGCGGTGTATCATACATAATTGTTTCATCCTCTTTTAATTTAATTGTTCCCATTGTCTTTCGTTCAATAACAATCAAACTGAAGATATACCAATTTTATTGTAGACCTAGAATAATAAAGTAGGTACCGAAATAATTAATAATTAAAATAATGAAATTAATGAACGGTAATTGAAATAATGATAGATATTAGTGCTAGTGGGTTAGTATAATAAAATATAAACAACCCGTAACTAAGTTTATTTCAAATCAGTGACAGACATGTGTTACATATGATTATTTCTCACAGGCCAGATATTTATATATTTATACACATAAATATACGACCTCCAATACCTACACTATTCTGACCTCTATCAAGACCACAAAAATTGGTCGCCATCTTCGACCAAGCACTTACAAGAAACGGCTTTCTTTATTACCAACATAACAAGCTGTAACCATCAGTACTACGAACGAGATGACCTCTAAAACAAAACAACCGTCCTACAGCCACCGATCCTGAACCACTGAAGCCGCAGGAATTGGCTCCAACCGCCAGCAACTTGACAACAAGTCGTACCAAACATCGCCTTATTGTTATTTCCTAGTTTCCTGAATTCGTTACAACTTTTACACATTGTACAGTCACGAGCATCAACATGTGTAGACTTAGGTACTCAAATTGAAGAAATATCCCGAAGGATTAGTCACATTTTGCCAGTTACGTTTAGGTTAGTCTCATAAAAAGAGGCGTGCCTTCTGCCATCAAGTGCACATACAGGGTGTAAATTAACCCATCGCACAGCCGTCAACCAAGCATTCTGTACATCAAACTAAGTACCCCTACGTAAAAATTTTTGCTGGAAAACGACTTTTTTTTTGGTCAAAAATCACATTTTACGGTAAAACTCAATGTAGCACTGTTAAAACATTGTGCTAGTGGATGCTTTGAATAGTAAACGGGAGGTAATTTAAGTAAAGTTTTAACCTGAAAAACTAGTATTTACAAAAACAGCTGTGAAAAATTTGGAACTTTGACCCCCAATATCTCCGTAACTAGGGGGTTCCCAGGTATGGTCTAGAACAAAAAAATGATCACAGTGGTGGGGAGAACCAGTGCCTTTTTTTTGGCGGCGAAAATCATCAAATAACCCCTCCCACTCTTGGGCAGAGCGAAAGGGAGTGTCAGACTTCTACTGACTAAAAACCACCCATGTTCCTTCTTAGCCCTTGATGTCGAGGCCGCGGTATCTCTTGCGAACAACCCGCAGCCCCGACGGGACCCGCAGCCCCGACGGGACCCGCAGCCCCGACGAGAGAACAAGTGGCCTTCGTTTGCGTTAAGGGTACTTTTACACCCTATATATCCAGACGCCGGGCTGCTACTAAGACATTCCGAATGATATAACCCAATAACACTTTTGACAAGTAGAACAACAAGACAATAGCAATTTCAAATTAACTTATTTAATACTAACACGGGTTCGAAAATACAATTTTTTCAACAACATGAACTTGCAACCAAAACAGTAGTAGCACATTTTGGTGGTCGTGAGTGTACTGGTTGTCCTCACAAATGAGCGCGCGACTTGAGTGCGCGGTAAAGGCAAACCGACTGAAATATTTAATGCGGCTTCGAATTAAAGGCTACGCTCTGGCAAAACAAAATATTTTGCAACATGTTTTCTTTCTAGGTCGCAGTTCTGAAACAGCATTTACTGATAGTGAATTTAGATCTTTAATTTACTGAAACATACATGAACATGACAAGGAATCGACATACTTGATTCGGTAATATTGGTTGCATACAAAAACCGACCTGAAACAGTCACTAGACATTCGGAAATCGCTGAAACAGTTTCGGTTCGGAAAAACTCGAATTTTTTCGAGCCGATCCGAACAGCTGAAACCTGAACCTGAAGCCCTGCAAAACCTTAACCTTAATCCTAGCGTAGCTAACTAAACCTTTCTTTGCACTTAGAAATTCTTTTAACAAGTGAGGTTAAACTTTAACTAGGTACTAATTAATGTTTACTGATACACTCCATTGCTTTCACGTACTTTATTTGCGTATCAGAAATTAATTACACTGCCAATGATTAACATAGCCCCGGGCAATAATCGTTCAGCCCCTCAACCATAATACACAATGCATATATATATATAATTGGTCTTTGTGCTCGCTATATCAAAAGACTCATTGTTAGGCCAGGCTTAAAGGAAATAAAATAGCACTGAAATAAGCATAAAAAGAATATGAAAACACGAACAGTTTGTATATAAGTAGTCTTATTGCACTTCAGTGCTGAAATCTTCTCATAAATGTTTCAGTTATTTGTTTTATAAAAGCAGCTCTTTGAAGATATGAATGCTGTGAATTAAAAAGAATTATTGTTTGCTGTAAACTGCAGTGGGAATTTTCTTTTCAAGTATCTTTTAATGGGTACTATGATAAATTGTATCTGGTACAAACGTTTTATTCTTAAAATGTAAAAAAAATGTCAATTGTTGCTGCATAAGCATAATTAATTCTTTAAATTGAAACGATTTATTCAGCTCACAAAATCTGTGCACAATCTTCGATGAACCTACCTACGTAATAAAAAAAACATAACTTTTTAAATTAATTGTCTCTGTTACAAAAGGGGTTACAGAAAATTCCTTTATGATTGCAACTTAATCCGATCAAGTACGCTATAAAATTGTTGCAGTTGTTTTATGCATTATACGTTTTTTTTAGTTACAAAAAGCCAAGCCGATTGTGGATGGGTGTCGATGCAGAGCATACCAAGTTTTACCTGTGCCTCACACACAGACATCTGTTACATCCAGTCTTACCAAATTCCGTATACCAGATTCCAGTTGCGGTTAGACTGGAATCTGGCTTCAACATAGTTGGATAAAAGTTGTATCCTACGAACCTTATAATGATAATTTATTTAGAAGTCAAGGGAACCCATTTCTTCTCCGAACTGATATACATTTCAAAGGAATAACTACTATTAAACGGTTGAGTAAGTACATAATAACATGCCCATTTAAATAAATCCTAAACGGAGTACCGGGTCTCAAAGCAAAATTAATTATTTTTCTACAAACATAACATAACATCACGACTGTACACCCCCACATTTACACTAAACGCTACACTTACACTATACTTGCGCTATACTTTCTCCAAATTACCCAAATTGTCTTTTTTCGGCATAAATCTACTTGACCATCTTAAGGTCATCGGCTCATGTCTCAAAGAGGCTCCTAGTAAACAAAAAATATTAATTTCGCAAATGGCATACCAATATCATGAAATCCTCGTAAAGTCTGAAAGTACTTCCAATATTGGCACATAATCCTGAGATAATCGCGCGCTAAGTAAAAACTTACATCTTAAGTTATCACTCAACTTGTGAGCAACTTGTTACTTAATGGGCAACCAACCTGTATTGGGACGTAATCTCTTCCCTAGCCAAGTTTCCTTTAAGTATTCAAGCGCTCTTTTTTGTTAAAAATAGAAATATGTTGCACGTTTTACATAGGAACTCGAGATTTCTTAACTTGTGACTCCTTTGAGGAACTTGGAAAAAAGATTTACCAAGTATTAAGTTCATGTGCCCCAAACGCGGGCATTTTAACGAGTTATATTTTGTAAACCTCTATTTTTAGTCGAAAACTTACAAAGTACTATTATTAGTACTTAAAATACTAGTACTAGTATTTTAAGCCCATTCTGGAACAATTCGACAAATAAATTACGGTTCTTGATATTTATATTTTTGCGAATCTGTTACGTAGGTATTGTCTGATTAACGTCACCAACTCAATCATATTTGTGTACAAACCAAAAATAGATCGTTCGGAATCAGGGTGGGTTGCGATTACGTACAACTTGGTAATACTTGTAAACTGATCGATGATTGACTCGTGTGATTTGCCCCCATTACACGTGTCTATCTTACTTCGTGTGACGAGTTTTTAACTCTGTTTATTTCTACTCAATTTAGAAGTTTTTTATTGGACAACTGTATATAGAGGCAGAATTCAGTGACTTGAAGCTTTGAGCTGCATCTTGTGATGTCCTGAGGGGTTGGCTAATGACAAAGAGAAAGCAATTAAGATCAGCAAGCGCTTTGAGAGAATTGATCGGATTCACGGATCGCTGCATCGCCTTAAGGATCCGTGAAACTGCTGCGTACAAAAGCCGCACGTCGCGTTTTGTACTTTCAAAAGTATTTGATGAGGTGCCCGTTGCTTTACTAGCGCAAAATTAAAGCACTTCAATGATAAAAAGAAAAAGGGTAATATGTACTTTAATTAAGTGGAGACCGTATTGACTCTGTGAAAGACTGCGCATATAATCCGCCCGCGTACCATAAAGCAGTTTCAGCGCTCGCTGCAGCTGCTGCGTATTGCGAAGCGCAACCGTATCGCGAATACCTCACGCTATCTGCAGTTTGGCAGGGCTACCCCAAAAACTGCGAATTTTCATTGAACCACTATAAAGATAAAATAATTCTGTTTAGTCCATCACTTAGATTATTGTGTTTTTTGTTTTATCAAAATATAAAAAAACAAAGATAAAACGCGTCAAAGATCATGAATGAACACACATTGTGACGACACTTTTAGGTAGACAATGTACTGAAATGTGATGTCACAGTTTTTGAAGCACTGTATGGTCTTCATTTTTTGTTTACGTGAAGAAAGAAAAAACAAGTGTCCAATATTTTTTGAAAATCTATCTGACAGACTAACTAAATTTTTTTGTCGACTACCCTATTTTTATAAATGACAAGATAAATTAGACTTGAAGTTGACTTATTTCTTTAAATTAATATAAAATCCTGAGATTAAGGTAGCTATCTATCCCAATTTAATGAAAGGTGAGTAATGTGACTATTAATAAAGATACAACAAAACGTTGGTAAACATAACGAATAGGCTTCAGCGCGGCAGCGTTGAGAAATGACTGGGATTTGTTGTGAAAAACTACGGTATTTACGTGTCTGAGCTGTGAGTGATGCGGGGCAGCCCTGTAGTGTGCCGCCCGCTCAGTGCGGGTAGCGGTCGGTCAGAGCGTACATTGGCCAGGTCTAGTGTAAAGGTTACCAGTAAACCTACTTGATTTCTTCCGCGAAATCAAACGTGGGTGTCAGGGTTGTGTACTTTTTATTAGGTGTGTTTTTGTATTGTGTTTTTGTTATGTTGTATTAAACACAAAAAACTTGACTACTAATCTCTATGTGACATCCCTGACTTAAACGCACATCTGTTACCTGAATTCGTGTGCACTCTTCACATGTTTTCAACCGTGGACGATTTATTCCTAGTTGAAATACTGTGTAGTCCGCTCTGGTCACGGCGTGAATAAAAACGGTCGTTCGCACACAATACGGGGTTCCATTGTTTATAGCCGCTCGCGCGGGTCATGATCCGACTTTATAGAACAGCCGCATTGACTTGATGCCGCGCGCTTTTCTACTGATTCGGCGAAAAATAATATGTTGCCTACATTTAGTTGACCTACATGTCAGTTATAACATTTTCCTCGAGAGATAAATTAATTAACAATGAGTAACTAGTTGGTTTTCACTGTGTTCATGTTATAGAGTACCTATATAGAGCCTATTTTTTGTAAACTATGTACTTTTCAATGCCCCATGACCAGCAACAATCCGTTTGGTTTTTGTCAAACTACAATAAAATTATGAATTCATCTGAAATACATTTCAACTAGGTACGTAATTATGCAATACGTCGTTATAATATATTACCATTGGCATATATAGTGGTATTTCACATTCATGATAATATAATTGGAAATTCACAAGCTCGAATAATGATGTGATGGAGTGTCAAAATGTAATTAGTTAGAATAACGAACCCACCACTCAAACTAAGAGATACTAATTTAATATTTTGCAGTTATATTCAATTGGTTTATTTTTTTAATTAAACCAGTTAAATTTGAAATTGATTTGAACGAGATTGTCACACACTGACATCCACCTCAGCTATATTAACATACGCTTAGCGGTGTGTGTGTGGGTGTCTGTAAACAGGCTACTCCGATTTCTTGAATAAATATTGCAGTTTGTAGAGTCACGTTTGTGCAAGGGTTTCGAACTGCACTAACGAGAATGGCTTTGGCCGATACCTCATGTTACGTTAATTGGGAGCTCAGTGATTTACAGTTGACTTCATCCAAAACTGAGCTACTAGTTTGGCGCTTTCGGTAGCGTCTATCTGTTGCTGTAGTGAACAAACAACAGGACTCGCAGGACATGATAGTAAGTGCCTCATTGTTTGTGGAACAGCACCACATTTACACTCCAGGGTAAAGTTATTTATGATTTTCCACCTCAGCAGGTTTTCCTTACTGCGACTAACCTGGGTCGGAGTCTATTTAAAGAGTAAATAATCGTTTGAAATGCATTATAATTATATTTTATAATTATATCTATCCATCTTTATTAAGATAGGCTTCATGGTAGTTACTAGTACCCCTATATAACATTACCATCCTGTAACGATCCCACTCATGGGGCATTGGCCTTCTCAATGAGAGAGGGTGAAGAAACACCGTGGCGAAACTGACATGTCTAAGAATCAAAACTTCCAACACATGTCACTTCTACCATTTTCCATTGAGTCGAGTGGATATAACGGCTCACCCCTGAAGTACACGTAAGTAAATTACGGATATTTATTGATATAAACCACCTATACATAACAATAGCGCAGATCACTGAAAGCTATTTTGACTGAGTAGGTATGGCAACAGACACGTGGCGGGTTTGATTACATTAGGTCTATCGCAGAGCTATTCGTGGCAGTATCATTTATTACTTGATTGGAACGTGTATTGCCGTTATTATACGTAATTCATAATATTCACGGAAAGATAAACAAGATTTGATAACTTTGCCGTATATATTGATGGAGCCGGTATCAAATTATGTATTTTAACTTACTTTTTATGGATTCTAGAAGCCGTGTGATTGAATTTCGTATAGGTTGAAATTACAAATTCCACACAAACGTTAATCCCCTTTTGGTTACATATTTTTATGTAAGGAGTATTTGGAAAATTATATGCTTCTAAACCCAAAATGATTATAGGTGAATGTTAGACAGCATACAGCTATAGTGTCAATGACAAATTAATGACTTTAGGTTTTTTGAATTAGATACGGAAATATCAGGAAGCAATCATTTTGTTATGCCTACATAGCAAAATTAAATTGTAAAGATGTGGCGTTACATTTCAATTATTTATATTTGCTTCAAAACTTTCCCAAGATACTTGAAATGTGGTTCAACATAATTAAAATGGGTAAATTTTCTTGAACATACCACTAAAGTTTGTTTATCTACATAATCTTCAGGGTGAGTAAACTATACAAAGAAGGATTATCATGACAAAGATGCATTAACTGTAACAAAGTTAACAGCATACTGCCGTTTTATTGTTTGTGAAGGTTTACAACATGAAGGAAAACGTTACAGTATTCGAAAGAAAAACAATTGCGTTTTAATTTTAAAGTTCTGACACAATTAGATTGCCATCGACACGCTAAGAAGCAGAATATTCGTTTGTCAAATGATTTAATGTTTTCTATTTACTTATTCTTAGTTCATTAACATTTTGACTTATTATTCTTCGCTTGTTTGGTGGCTGCAAGAGACACTATTGAGTATACGATCTTGAGTTTGATTCCCAGTAAATGTGTTATCGAACTTTTTGGTGAAAAATTCTTAATGCATTCGGTAGCCAGTAAAGCCCGCCTCATTTATGCTAATTTGATGCCAATAGGCTCATCCCTTAATATGGTATAGTGCTGAAACATAACAGCTTGACTTTATGAATAATATAGGAATGATGTTGTGTAATGTTCAAATTCTTTTATTTTATTTTATAGTATAAAGAACTTACTTAGTTGTATAAAATACAGAGTACCAACGTTTAGTGGAACTACACTCAGGAGCGTCATAAATAACATTTATTGACATAACATTGCAGCATTAAATATTGTGTCCTTCGTGATATTTTGTTTGCTTGACAAAACGACATTTAGAAGAAAAACCTTACAAATCGTTACGTTACAATTGACAGAGAAGAGCACAGAACGAGTATGACTTTGTAAGTAACTAGAGAGAAACGAACGACTTTTGAAGATTTTATAAACAACGACTTGAAAAAGAAACGCCGAAACTTGATGACATTTAACATGGAACACGTTGCCGCTTTCTTCGTTCTTCGAATCTGAACGCGTGGTTGAGCTGACAGAACAGAAGGCACCTCCGGATCTTCCAATCAAATAAGTGACATTTGAACATGACACCCTCTTTCTTGCGACGATCGCTTTGGACGAGCGACAAAGGTTAGAGTTATTATAGTGCATGCAAGTAGAACGATATAACGTTTTAAACAACAATTAAACGGCATCCATTCTATTAACTCTCTGCTACCTTGTAATGGTTGTAGATGACAAAATCTGTAGTAAAGCGAAAAGCTCTCAGCATCCGCATCACCTTATTGAGTTACGTACAATTCGGCCGGAGCAGAAGACCTAGGGCTGTACCACACTTGAAAACAAACAAAAACGGGCTGTAAATTGGTACTTTTTTTCCAATTTATTTTTTATTTGGGGGTTTTTGTCTCAACAGATATGCCAACCCTATCAAATTGGTACTAAATAAATCATTGGCAAGCATACGTATATTATGATTGGTTATTACTTTATTAGTCAAACTCACAAAAGTTAACAGATGGATATGTCTAATACCATCCAATATCAAACCTACCCGTAAGCCAAACTCAACCAAACTGCCTCTATTGATTGTTTTATAATTATGTCTCAGATCCCTAAACAAATTTTCACGAAGGAATTTCACCCCTGTCAATCACGGGAAGGTTTCGATCTAATGAAATAATGAACAAAGTCGAGCTACATGAGCGCCGCCCTTAGTTATTACGGAACCTGACACCCGCCGGTGTCACCACTTTAATTAACTAATTCGTTAAGGTTTCCGTGTTTCCGATTTCCTGATCAATCGACTACGGATTTGAGAAAACTGGTTCGTATTTCGATAGATGTTGGTTTTTGGGAAGATATTTCTTAGAGATATAAATCTGATTACAGAATCCTATCGGTGATATCTTTTACTTTTTACAAGATATAATAAAATGTATCTTATTAAATACCATGCGTTCTTCCTTCTCTCTCCTACTTTTTTTTTTTTTTTTTTTACTTTTGATGTATGCTGTGCCCGAAAGGGTCCATAATTGAGACTGATGTAACTGTTTCCCTACCAACTGTATACATTATGGTACGCATTATAGAATGAGAGTATTGAGCTTTTTTTAAACTTGCAATGCTTGCATAATAAATTCAGCCGCAAGGTCCCAAACCGATTTTGCATACACGTTGAGAGTTATATTATGTTGTAGTAACTATATTATTATTAAAGCAAGGCCGTTCCACACGCGAGTCTTTTCTACCGTGACACAAACAAACGGGACCCTGCCATAGAGAGATGATCGTTTAGCCTCAAAAGTAAACAAACATCAATAAACAGCTGCTGACCTCCGCGCGACCCTCCATTCATCACGCCGGCTGCACGGAGGGCCTCGGCAGAGTCGTAAACGTCGCGCGATATTTATACCGTGATAAACAGACGGGATATGCAAATTGCACTTACGAAAATACGATGTTCTGTGAGTGATAAGGGGACATGGAAACCCCATGGAATATATCTGTTGACGGATAGATACCGTGCCAGGTTTCTTGTTTAAACTTACAAATACATTTATCTGTTAGTGGTACATATATATCAAATAAATACACCCAAAAATGTTTTTCTAGAACTGGATCCTTGCGACAGCCTGTCATGTCCATGCACACAACCACAGACTAACCGCGGGATATTTCTTTAAAGTTCTTTGAGAACAATCCACCCGGGATTCGCTAAATGCCAGAGACATTTCTACTCAGAGCCCGTCCTTGTAAAGTTCTCTTTAAAAATCTTATAATACAGCCAATTAGATTCACAAACTAGTTTATGACGAGCTTGAGAACGGGGACAATTGCATAATGTATTCGTTGGAATTAGCCTTACTGCGGCCATTAGGCGCTGTTGGCTGGTCGCCCGGCCGCGGGGATGGCGTTCAGCGCGCCACAACACCAACATTACCACTTAATGTGCACTTTTCTTATCCGCACACGTTTACACTGCACTTGTGTAAGCGCGACTTGGTGTTCCTATTGAGATTATAGACAGAAGTTCAACTTGAAACTTAAACATTGGGAGGGGTTGATCAGTTTTAATTGAATAATTTTTAAGTGACGTAGATACAAAATGTCAAGTGATTCATTATATTTACCAAAATTTCGTCAATTTGTAACTAATGTTTGTTGTGGACAATATTTGACAATTTATTTATCCAAAACGGTCGCAACGAGCTATTTGAAGTGTCACGTCAAAGTGATACTTCTGCACTTCTTCGTTGTGCCGCCATGACACAGAAAACATGGAATGAACAACACTTTCATGAAAATGATCGGAAATAGCGTAACAGACGGTCGAGTTATACAGCGACAACATTTTAAAAGAGAAAATGTAATTATTATTGAATGCGGCCTGCAGCCACACCGAGAGCCATGAGCACGTAATTATATTTCCTCTTTTTCATGCGCCAGCTTCCCTACACTCTTAATCAATTTAATTTTTTTTATCGGGATACATTTCAAAGCACTCTGCTACAAATTGTTAGTTTCCTTTACTAATTACGTTATGAGATTTACTGTTCCAGCTTGAAACGTTTTTAATGAATATACTAGCTTGGTTGTGAACGGCAGAAGCAAACGTGCTAGTTCATTTATATTACCATGAATGAATCAGTGTTTGGCAAGCGTAGTTTACTAGACAACACTAGCTTAGGTATGCGCCGCAAGTTTGTATGCCGTACGCTCCAAATAATTTCCAGTCCGGATGTTTGTGCATGAATAATTCCTGTAAACATTAACCCTAAAGTGTTATTTCATGCAATTTAATCTTGAATAGTCCTTAAAAAATCTTCTTCCTCATGGCAGTATACGAGTATTCATAAAAAAAAACAATTTGACATCTCCAACGAATCACTGAACCCATAAAGGTTAGCACACACACTCTGTGTTAATATCTTTTCCGATAATAGGAGCACAGTGGGATATTTGTGAGTGTCGGTGCGTTGGCGGCTTTATCCGTCATATCTTTTACGAGATGACATGACAAAGGAGAGGCCGGCCGTGTCCGAGATATATAAGTTTTAGATTCTGTTTACGTGATGCTAATATCGGACAGCGCTTTATATCGGATTTATGGTCCGAGATACGACTGCTCGTACCGTTGTTGTTCATAAAAATGAAGCAGTTTTATTAAAACTGTATTCAGATACAAGTTGAAAAGGTATTTTTTAAAGGTACTAAAGTGTGGTTGAATACGACTTCGATTCGATTCGATTACTTTGCCATATTACATTGGGATACGGGCAGAAAAATGATGATGATGATTTGATTATGGAAGCTGTCAAAGTATTGTAAAAGTTTGCTAATCCTTCAGTTACGCCTCACTGAACTAATAATCTCAGTAGCTACGAGTATAACATAACGTACCCACATCCTATCATCGACCACCCTCATAAAGACACTGCCCATCTCCATAACATTATCCCATAACCCTTCGTAAAGCATGGCACACGATAGTTTAACCCTTAACCGGAGCTTAAGCTGTGTACATACGTTAACTAAACTGGGGCTAACGAGCGAGTGCTGCCGGCCCTCAACCCCTCGCCCCCTCGCCCCTCGGCGTATCGGCAGATCTAACTCTTGCCCACAAGTAATTAAAACAGAGAGGATTAGCATCCCCTAAGTAACGGTAACAGGTAGGGGCAAGAAACAGGCGAGGCAGAAAACCAACTCCTCATACGGAGCGGTTACGAACCTAAGCTCGCGTAATCTGGAAGGCTCTCAAGTTAAATGAAGCGATCTTCACAAGGGTCTGTAGATAGATTAGAGTCGGGGTTCAGCTCATGATGAGCAATTAGAACAGCCTGTAGGAAACCTTTGAGAAAGATAATTAAAGCCAATAATGCGTTAATCTTATTTTAGGGAGGCTTTTAGAAGTCTCTAAAAGAAATGTGAGAAAGATTTGCACTTTAAAAAACTAATATTTGAAAATTTAAGAATTAGTACTAATGATCTCAAGTGGTTTTACTGTACCTATTCCCTCGGGAGCAAAATAAATGACGTGTAATCTCCACTCCGCTCCGCTCAGTTCGCGTGGCTCGCTCGAAGCGACGGTGACAGCGGTGTGCACTCAGCGCTATTAGTGCACTTTAGTAGAACAACGCGCCGCTAATGTGAGACACCCTTTAGATCCGCGGTAAGTAGTTAACCGGAGTTAAGAGACCAACTTTAAGGACTAGACCGAAGAGATAGCTTACATTGGAATTCTTTAGAATAGCCAGTTGTGAAAAGGTATTTTATTTAACTTTTTTACTACTATCAGATTTCTTTGTTAATTGACGTTGATTTTCTCGGAGCTCAAAGACTAACTGGGTAGTGGAGGTCATCTTTCAGTCTAGCCCAGATGCCAGGGCTAGACTGGAAGCCTACTCTAAAGTAGTTTGGAAAAGTCTATGTCTATGCAGTTATGGAGCTCAAAGATCAGTTGTTCGGAATATTTATTTATTTATTTATAAATATTTCACACCAGCTTTTATTACGTACAATTTTCCTCATCAAATTTTATATACTGCTCGACTGTACACATAAACCGAATATTCTTGAAGCCAGTGACCCGGGTAACCCACATTCCGTATTCCTTATTCCTCCTCGAACCTATCTTCTACTGGCTTCAAGTTAAATCGTCCCGAATATATTCCTGAACAACTTTATCCAGTGACAATAAAACATCGAAGGCAAATATATATTTGTGCTACCACGCTCGGAAAACTCGGAACTCGACAAAAAGCCTCCGCTGGGAAGTTCCGGCTTTTACTCGGAGCCACGCAAAGTGCTTTACAAACCGCACCTGAGGCTTCCAACCGAATTAGACGCATTTTTTCATAAATTTTCTTTAAATAACAAATTTTTCAGAAGAATTTTAGATGGGGTTATTTATTTTGTTTCTCAATTTTCCACAAAGCCCTCATTTTACGGCAGGATGTAAATCGAAAAGCTCTGAAAGTTAATTTTATTTCGCCGTGAAAACGTACTACATTAAAAATATCAAACCCGTAAAGGCGTGAGAGTCGTAACATTTTATCGCAATACACGCGAATATTTTCACATAATGACGTCACGAACACAAGCTCGTACCTTCCACACATGACTGTGTATGTACATCATGGAGCTTCGTAATTAATTAACATTCAACTATAAATCTTCGGTTTTACGACTCAAAATCGTTGGAGTAATTAGGACACGGTTCTTTGTAATGGGATTCACGTGAAATGGGTTTACAATGTACCTCAATGGGAATACGCGATCATTTTGCCATGTATGGTGTACAGTACATAGTTGGGTAGTTAAGGGGAGGCTTGTTCTACCAGGTTTAGCGGATAATGGAAATAAATAAAATGTCTTATACACATGTATAGCTTAACACAAACATAACATCACGCCTGTAATAGGGGATCGGACTGGGTTAAAAATATTATTCTAATTAGTCCGTCAGTTAGATTATTGAAAAATATTGGATGTAACGTGTTTTTTTTTATCAAATTAATAAAAATTGACGACGATAAAACGCGTCAAAGATCATGAGTGGGGATTGTGACGTCATTTGTAGTTAAAAAATGTACTGTCCGTTTTCGAGGAGTTCTTCTTTTTTTTTATGCCAAAAACAAAACAAGTATGTATTCAATATTTTTTGGAAATCTATCTGATGGACTAATTCGTTTTTTTTTGTCCAATCCCCTATTCCCCGAAGGGTTAGGCAGAGATTAAGCACACCTACATTTTGCCATTTATGTTAAAGTCCCTTGTATTAGGGGACGACGAGCCTATTGCTATCAACCAGGCACACAGCCAGACTCCGTAGCTGCTACTGAGAAATCCTGGAAAAACCCAATAGTACATTGCCCGACCTAGAAATCCAACCCAGGATGTATACTAATCAGTCTTTAATGTTGCCAAGGCTGAGTCACAGGCCCAGCTGATTCAAAGACATGGGACATCTACCAACCCGCACTGGGCACGCGTGGTGGATTATAGCCCGAGGGGGTTGGATGTCTTCCTAGAGAGGAGGCCTGAGTCCCTGCAGTGGGAACATTATAGGCTGATAATGATGAGGCCCAGCTGGAGCTGGTGAGAACAGTTGTGCTAGAAACCAACGGCCCCAGTGAGATAAATATAATCATGAAAGGTGTCAAAGATGTCATGTCTTCGACTTTTGGTCTGAGGATATGCTGGCTTCGTCACAAAACGTATATAAACGAACAGTATCTATGTATATCATACTATACTTTCGTTACTTGAATAACTGTCTAGTTAATTAGTAGGTAGTACCTGATTTCTGTGAACAATTCACGAGTAAATGTCAAGCAATCAATACTTGAGTACCTTTGAATTTGAAACATTTCTTTTCTTTGCCTTTGATATTTCTCAGAAAATGTGTTCAGTAACAAGAAGGTAAAGCTGTTTATCGCATTAATACTAAATTATATGATTCGAGTCAACTTTGTGCCTTTGATTTGTTAAATAAATAACGAGTATGGTTATTTATCTGTGTATCTAAGGACAGAAAATCTACGTTTTAGTAGTTAAATTCTTTTACATAGTTACGTCCTACCTACATAAGTCATGACGGAAATAACATCTAACTACAGAAAAACGTCACAAAATAATATTCATAATCCGCCATTGTAGTCAGTTCTCTACAAACGAGAAGGGTTTATGAATGGCAGGTAACGAAACCGAATGATTTGCTCTGAACCAGGTCAAACGGGACCCAGCGACCGGTGATGATGTATGAAAGGTTCTGACCGACGTCAAACCGTCAAACTTGTATACCCGGCATTAAATATAATTCCATATCGACATTTTGAAAAAGTGAGTTTTGTGAAGCGTTTAGCGTCGTCTCTGTCACACCTATGGGATGGTTTCATTCTAAAGCTGGGTGTGTTAATAACACCCGGGTATTTCGGGATATTCTATTAATAAGTTTCGGTCAAAATGGCGACAGACGAAGTCTTAAACGATATAGAGCCGAGTCGGAAGTTTAGCGATAAAAAAGTTTTTGTGTGTGAGGTCGCCTCTTAAAAGTTGCGTAAGCGTATTTCGGTGGAAGTTCGTAGATTTGATGTAATACGGAGTTGGAGCTTTAAATCCTCTCGTGAGCTGGATTGAACTGCCTCTGATGAACTTCTCTAATTAGTACTGGCAAGGAGTTTGAATTGAATTAAGAGTTTAAGTGTAAAGTAGGTTAAAGATGATTGATATGTTGAGCCGAGATTTACGCAGGAAGTAGGTATTACATATTAAATTATGATACGAATTATTAAAGGAAAGCTAAACTTTATTTCTAAGTCCAGTATAGACACCTTTGAAAGGGAGTTTGAGATACAATTTCACTGTGTCTAAAGAGACAGAAAATTGTATTCAGCTAATAGATGTTTTAAAAGTCTAAAATGTATTTGATTGACATTAACTATGCTAACTGAAAAGCTAAATTGACACTAGAAGTGATAGCCACTTGTTCTGGCCCTCTGGTTCTCTTACTGCAGTGTGAGGAGAGACTCAACGGTGTGGTGGTGGTTAGATAAATACAGCTTAATAATGAAGTACTTACGTCACATTCCAGCTTAGTTCAACAAGTGGAGAGAAGAATCCGGTTCACTGTTAGCAAGCTAACCTGGAACAAAACAAATGGCTTTTATAAATCTTGTGAGAGTTAAAGTACATGTACTATTATGTTGGTAGTCAGTTATTTCCCGACTGTTTTGTAGCTATATAAATTAATAAAAAATAAGTTTAAAAAACTAAAACCCGACTACGAACAAAATCGCGGACTAATACAACCGCGTTCAAAGTAGAAAACAAGAAAAAAAAATCTTAAATTAATTTTAGTAAATAACTTCATCATCATCATCATCGCGATTTTGTTCGTAGTCGTGTTTTAGTTTTTTTGAACTTATTTTTTATTTGAATTTTATTTTTGTGTGTTATTTAACAAATACGTAATAATATATTACTTTCATAATGTAATTCTAGTTAATGTTGGTTTGTTATTTACATAGTACGAATAAATAACACAGACTAGATCGCGAGAACTGTCTGACTGCAATCTATACGTAGGTATAAGTTGACAAAAACTATAACATCACATACATATTTGTAACTAGCTGACCCACGCAACTTCGTCCGCGTCACATAATATAGCTTATAACCTTTCTCGATAAATCGACTATCCAACATAATTAAATTGAGTTAAATCGTACTCGTAACAAACAAAAAATCTTACCTTTCCTCTTTATAATACCTATTAGTTTAGATTGGCTTCGATTATATTATTAAAGTAACAATTACTATAGGTATCTCTTACTGTATAATATACAGTAACACCTTGTACTTGTAAACATTATGGTGCAGTAAATATTTCGAATTTAAATTTCTCCGGAGGCCCCCAGAGGCCAGAATCCCCACATATCTACCGCACCGGACCGAATGAATTGACTGCCACGCGCTTAATTATTTTGTCGCCCGTATATTTTTACATTGCGATATCTTCTAAGATATTTGTTTAAACTGTATAAAGTTAAAGGCACAAATATTCTATATTAAATTTCCGTGCTAACAAACACATTTATATAGATATAGATTAATACCATATGGGTTAAATAAGCTTCGCAAAATATCATTATTTTTAACCTAACATTTAATTATTAAAAAATGGTTACAGTGAGTCAATCTTAAAAGATAAACATATGCTGCCGCGGACTTTTTTTTAGAACTTTTAAAGAGGAACAATTTCTTCATACATGATATTTACGTAACTTAAACCGTTTTCGCAGCGCACGCAACGGAAGCTCTCAAAAAGGAATATCTTTTCCCGTTTTTGCAACATTTTTCATTTATGCTCCGCTCCTATTAATTGTGGCGTGATTTTATATAGCCTAAAGCCTTCCTCGATAAATGGACTATCCAACACTAAAAGAATTTTTCAATTCCAACCAGTAGTTCCAGAGTTTACCCCGTTCAAACAAACAATCAAACAAACAAACAAACAAACAAACAAACAAACTCTTCAGCTTTATAAATTAGTATAGATGTGCTCGCCAAGACCTTTCATTTCATACCAAACATGTTATGATTATCTATTTTTTTTATTCGAGGTTATAATTCATTTGACATTTAAATTACGTCATGACAAAAATTGATAAAATTAATATAGCCTATATTACCCGGGCTATTTTTACGAACCTATTGACACCTCATTTATTAAAATCCATTCAGTAGTTTAGGCGCTATGGTGGAACATACAAACATACATACATAGACGGCCAAAATCCCCCCCCCTCCCCCTCCCCCCCTCCCTTCCTCTCCCTTCCTTTTGGCTTCGCCACCTTGAACCTAGAAAGCTGAAATTTTGAACAGAGGTTCGTTTTACAATGTAAACACGGAATAAGGATATTCAACCTCTAAGAGAGTTTTGAAAGTTTGTTGGGCTGTTTCCCGACATACAAGCGGGCGAAACCGCGGACAAAGGCTAGTTATTTATATAAAGAAGTAAGTATGTTTTGTGAGTGTGGTTTTTATCTTCAGAACTAATGATCCGTTTCCGAAAATTAATTAATTAACTAGGGAGCTACATTATCGACGAGTGCCATGGACTATTCCGTGGGATATTTTGACCATAAAGCGAGCGAGCATAAGATAGAAAGAATCGTGTAGTGAGTAATAAACGGAACCCTGTTTAGACACAAATGGCTGATAATGAAACACTCACATGTTTCGATACATCGTAATTTTCAATCAAAAGGTTACGCGGTTCAAGTATCGTAAGTCGAATTGTTCGAAATATTGTTATTTATTTCTGCCATAAAATAATTTGGCAGACTTCGAAGCCGCTTCAATTACCCAAACCTTCTTTTGTTTTAAATTGGGTCCAATTTTCGATTCGAATCCATTGTTTAGACTAGTTTAGTCCATATTGGGTCAATCTTTGTCCCTGGCTGGCTGCCAACCCACTTCCCGGCATAGATTCTCCACTTTACGCGACTTACGCAATAGACTCGAGACTTAACAATCTTATCGAGTTCCGATACCGATACTTGTGGATCGTTGTGTGCCAAATTGTTTCTTGTTACCTACTTTTTTATATATATCGTCTAGAAAAAGTGTTTTAATTATATCATCATCATCATTTCAGCAATTAATTATATACTTCAGCATATCAACGTCACAATCACTAAATCCCACTAATAGACTTTAAATCGGCTTCAAAGAAAAGTCAATAATATATATACTTATGGTAGAATTTTTAAAACCTAAACTGAATTTGCATAATCATTAACTATTGAATATTATTTTAAATAACACCAATGAAGGCCATTCTGTAATAACTCTAATTAAAAATATTTATTTACGCACATAAACATTATGTCTTTTTTTTTCTGGGGGGTGGGAAATCATCAAATTTCTCCTCCCGCTCTGGGCAGAGCGGTTGGGAGTGTCAGACTTCTACTGAGTAAAAACCACCCATGTTCCTTCTTAGCCCTATGTGTCGAGGCCTATGTGTGGGTATCTCTTTGGAACAACCCACAGCCCCGAAAACATTAAGTCTTTACTTATCATTACAGTTTTTTATTTTCAAAAATTATGATAGAAAGAGAAGATCTTCGAAATAACAAATAACTAGTACTTTTTAAACAACACATGAGTCTAAAATAACATTGAAAGTGTAATTAATAAGTATCTTAACGTAGTCAGCGAACATTAATTAATGAAAGCACTAACTATGGTCACCTTCCCACAGGTTCAGAGGTAAGGGAACCCAACACTCTCGTCTGGAGGGCCGGAGGTGGGAGGTGATTAATGTAATTATTATCCAAACCAAAGCCTCACGGTAAACAGACTTAGCTTTCAGCAGTTCGTCTCGAAGAGGCTTTCCAAGTAATGAATTTGTCTGAGCCGATCCGTTCTACTGGCTAGATGGTTTGTTTACTTAATTGTCATCAAATTACTTTGATTTTGTAAGTGGATACGGTAATTTAGTTCTCAATCAGTAAGTACATATTATCTTTAGAAATAGATTTCCCAAATGTAACGTTTACCTGGGATGTGGGACCAGTTTGAACACGACCATACTCTATGTGATTGTTTTGTAAAAGAGGCCTTAAATAGCGACATTGTTGTCTATGGCCGTACCAGCCAGTAGTATGGCTTAAAGCGCATCAACGCTCGTACGAGTCGCGTATAAAACTAAAGCCGAGACTATACGTCCTTTAAAAACGAGCTTTTTCGCCCTGAAAATACTCAAATCAGAAACCACCCAAATCAATATGTGCGCAATAAGTGTTATCCTTAATCAAAATCGACACTTGAATGAAATGAGGAAGTGTTCCACTATAATATATTCCTCGTGAGAAACTACTAAACAAGCCAATTCAGCAATCCGACAGTCAATTGTTTGACTATCACAACTATTGCCAAAGTTTTAATCATGTGAACCCAATTCTCTGAGTAACAAATTGGATATAATTAATTCCGCTATGTTTAGAAGTGGGAGGTGAAGTTTTGGCCAATACCGGCTTGTTTGGCCAAACTACGCTCATTTATCATCGATCGTGTTTCGTTCGGGTTTCACTCGTGATCGGGATTCTCACAACTGCTTGACCGATATCTCGACTTGTTTTGACCAATTACTGGTTACTGGAACTGGTTAAGGTAACTTATTACTGGAAGTATAATATTTCCAGAGTTTAAGTTGTCTAGTACCTTAATAGAACATTATGGCACCCTGTGTTCTCTAGCTAATTTAATTCTATTTTATTTATATAGAATAAGTACCACGATCGAATGCGCAACACCTTAATACGATCTAAGACAGGCATCGCCGATGTTGGCCTTAAATCTGCCAGGTTAAAATGGGACTGGGCGGGTCACGTTTCTAGGATGGAGCCGGACAGGTGGGCGAAAATAGTAACACAGTGGGTGCC
This sequence comes from Diarsia brunnea, assembly GCA_949774965.1. NCBI lineage: Eukaryota > Metazoa > Arthropoda > Insecta > Lepidoptera > Noctuidae > Diarsia > Diarsia brunnea. Next base: position 20,894,548 of record OX459002.1, read on the forward strand.
TGAAGACGGCCGACGTAACAGAGGCAGGCCCAAGAAACGCTGGCGTGACGATCTGGACTCATTCTCAACGGATTGGACGGAGAAGGCAGATTGTAAAAAAACTTGGAAAGCCATGGGGGAGGCCTTTGCCCAGCAGTGGGACAGTGTAGGCTGAAGAAAAAAAAAAAAAAAAAAGTACCACAACTCCGAACAACACTCGAAACTTCGCATAGGTATAATTGGTATCTAAACATGATCAAACAGATTTTTTTTTACAAATGTTTTTTGTTTTCAAGTTTAGATAATGCCACTCGCACTCATAGTCTGTAACGACTATATGCGCATATAGTGCGCGGTCGCGACTTTCATTTCATAGGCAAAAGGTTTCAGGCGTTCCAAGATTGCAATAACAAAAGCTTTCATAGAAAAGTATACTATACTACGAGTATATGTCGCATAACGGTAGAAAGTATGTTGGACATACTTTCTACCGTTCCAGGCAACGTAGCTATGTTCCAGTTTGTTCGGAGGGTGCCAGAACAATTGGCTACTTTCCTGACAAAAAAAATATGATTCTGTTTAGTCCGTCAGTTAGATAATTGAAAAATATTGGATACGTGTTTTTTGTTTTATCAAATTAATAAAAATTGACGAAGATAAAACGAGTCAAAGATCATGAGTGGGGTCTTGTGACGTCACATTACAATAAAAATGTACTAAAATGTAACGTCACACGAGTTTTCGAAGCACTGTATCGTCTTCATTTTTTGTTAACGTGAAAAAAAAAATGTGCCCAATATTTTTCGTAACTCTATCTGACGGATTAATTAGCTTATTTTTCAAGTACCCAATTACAGTCACATGAGACATGTTAACATTGTACTCGGCTGACAAACATCACGACCGTGTCAATGATACGTAGGACACGTCGCAGAGACCGCAGAGATGCGACCACACAGGTACTGCAGTTTCAACACCTACAGGTGACAGGATACGTGCCAGTCAGAAGACATAGCTTTTTGCTTTAACGGGATTGCTTTCAGCAGAAGATTACGAATAAACATACGCATCGTAAAATTTTACATTTGTGAATAACAAAATAAAAGTAATCATAGTCAGTGTTTTATAGTACATACTAAAAACATAATAACTTTACGTCTAACACACACGTAGGTACAGTAGACTGTACGTCAGTAACTTAACGAAACAAGTATGAACTGGCCTCTTCTCATATTGAAACTCCGTACTTAGCTAGGCCAGCTCTTAGTAGACGTGTGGCTACCGATGCGATCGACGGTACTTTTGGTAGATTTTCCTCGCCTAGCTCGAGTTATTACTCACATTTGGAATATGTAGCAAAAAATGCCATAAAAAGTACATCAACTACCTATGTACCTACAGACTATGTATGTAGAGAAATACATAATCATGTATATTGCGTTTATATGTGATGTTCATAAATATAAATGTGTTATGTACTTACTTATGTGACGATTAGTACAACGGATTACCATTTACACTGAAAACGGGATATTTGTCATGTTTCCTATTTGTTAATGTTAGTGGCCTTACTAGTTTCAAAACTTTCGCCAATGTTTTTGCGTTTACGTGCCATCAAATGATTACAAACTATTTCAGAGACGGGAGTGACGTCCTGGGACGTCACATTCTTACGTCAAGACCGTCCTTACTGAGCGTCCCACCAGGTCAACTAAGCATAAATATCAGTTCATCATACTATTAGTATCACGGTAAAATTATGATCAGACCATTCCAATAACGATTAAGCTTGTTGAAATCTACGGTTTTAATGAGTGCGACGAGGACTAAAGAGCCCCGGATATAATCCAAGCATAGTCAGAACACAGGGTTCCTCTCTTCCCGTCGGGGCTGCGGGTTGTTCGCAAGAGATACCGCGGCCTCGACATGAAGGGCTCAACATGGGTGGTTTTTAGTCAGTAGAAGTCTGACACTCCATTTCGCTCTGCCCAAGAGCGGGAGGGGTTATTTGATGATTTCCCACCCCCCCAAAAAAAAAAAAGGGTTCCTCTCTTTGTAAGAAGGTGTCGGTCGTAATCCCACCAGACTGGTGACACGGGTCCAGTGCACATCGGTTAATGTCACCATCATCATCATCAGGCTTCCTCCCTAGAAGAGGGATGAGCTATAAAAATGTCAATGTCACCATTTCTACAAAATTTAAAGTTAAGTTCTCAGAAATGCCGGTTTCCTCATCAAATCTTCCTTCGCTGTTCATTAATGATCACTTTACAGATGATGAAAGAATGATACTGTAGAAGTAACCTATAACGTAGCTTCTATGTATTAAGACAAACATGCGTGTAATGTATTAGAACACTGACTACATCATTTACAGTAACAGCTTGCTGAACACCCTCTAACAATAGAGCATCGACCTATTTCAAAGTAATACCCGCATAACCTTTCCTCAAGCGCCTCAACAATTAATGCGAGGGTTCAAGGCTGGACTCCATTCATTTCAGTGCTTACATTATAAATACTACCAAATTTATGGGTCGAAGAAACTTTAAATTCATCTTGTAAACCAAAGAAGAGATCGGCAAGGACTAGACCATTATAATCCTACTTTTACGAACTCCACAAAGTCCATTAATTTCATGGAAATGTACTTTTGACTTTCAAAATTTACAAAATATAATTGATTCTTGAAGAATGCATATCTGTTAAAAAGGTCAGAGCACACTTCGATACTAACAATTTGGCATTAGGAGTTTTATGGCGTATTAAGCAGAAAGGACGGTTTTCACAGTGCTGTTGACTTAGTGTATGTGTGAATGTGATCAGACTTGGACAATACTTTGCTTCAATACGATTCCACGGTACAGGTCAAATTAAGATATTTACAATGCTTTGATGCTCACAAATCTGAAACGGATTCGAGGAAACTACCAACTCTAATCGTTTTGTTTACAACCTGATATGAATTTCTCAAATATTAGATACAATCAAAAGGTACAACTTGTAAAAGTGTAGCAAATAATTATAACAGATTTTAATTAGTCTATAGGTAAACATATTATAGCCTATTATTAAAACGGTCTACCAATAAAACGTCCCATTTCATACGATACTTAATTTACATTCGAAACAATAAAGTAGCAATTTGTGGATCCCGTGTGTCGTATCTACGGCATAAACGTTCTGTCGTATTGAATACGACATAAAGGGCCCGTATCACTTTCATATTTATTCGTCAGGCTGTAAAAGCGAAATTAACATTTTTACGTTGTTTTGTTCCTCACCCCCCTCTGCCTCACGGGGTGTCACCTTGTGCGTTTATAACTCAATTAAAGGTTTATTCACACCAGCCATGTTGCGATCCAGTATATTTTATCTACATAAGTGCATCATAAAGTATAGTGTTTCAGTAATCATCAGCATTCCCCGCCACGATATAAAGCTAAGTGGGGCTTCTAAATAATTGAAACGTTACATTTACGCTGATGAGTATATAAAAAGAAGTTGTTCTGGGGATCTTATGTTATTTATAAAGGGATTATCTGAGGGAGGATTATCTTAGAGGATAATTCAAAGGCAAAGATATTCATGCCGTATTATTCTCGTCGTTTCAAAACATGCTTTTCATCTTTGCCACCAAGATGTTCAACCATTCATCGATAGCTACCTAATGTGACGTCAATCACGGTGACCGTGTGACGTCCCACAATGGCTAAAATATATCCACATCACTACACCAGCTTTAGCGTGATGTTCTTCTAAAATGTCGGGTTATGCTGCTGTCGACTTTATTATTTTTATCCTCTAGGACAGCTTCCCTTGCTATATAAATTTTAGCTTTATAAAATTAAGGGTCAAATTAAATTATCTAGAGCAACTCCGTAGACGTAATGGGTTCCGTTTCATCACGTTTAGATGTCGTCTCCCAGAATCCCTGCACTTCGGCACACATTTAATTTGAATTTGTGTTACAACAATGACAGTTTGATCCCAATGGTCAAGATATCCAAAACCTTGTAAATTAAATATCAATAGTTTAATATATTTACCGTAAACTAACAAAGCGATTGCAGAGTCGCCACAAGTTCGGCCGTTCCGTGCAGATGGCAGTTGCCGAGTCCGGCAAACGGGTTCGATACCGACCAGTGTTGCCAATTATCGCTTCTCGAAGCTGTTAGCGTACTAACTTTGTAGTGTGCAACACTGTTCAATGTACATAAACTAAATACAGGTACCTCGTGACATTGCTGTGCACATTTGATGTAAACCTGCAGTAATCAACCAATTGTTAAAAACCTCCTCTCTGGAATTAAAAAGTTTAGTTATTCATTCAAAACACAAATGAAAACAATTCCAAAATAGTTCCCAATTGATATACCTACCAATCCAAATGTTTCAGTACTGTAGTCAGTAGGTAAACACTACGACACGGCCTAATGAGAAATCTTTAGACACGTTATCGCGTTGACGTAGCAAGTCGAGTGTAAGGATTCGCGAACACGAGCGAAACTCAATTAGATCCGCCGCGCAATTACAATGCTAATAGAACGCTTTAGTGCGCCTAAAAGCACATAACTCGATCAGCGCCGAAGGACTGGTACCTATTCGGGAGGTACACAATGCCAACACGCGATATTAACGATGATTTACGTGAGAGACTTTGATGTCGACACAATAGGCTTCTGAACCCTCAGTAACTCATAAACCATTAATTTTACTATTGTAATTGAACACAAAACCTAACTAAATACTGCGGATTTAGTCTCTATGGCAGAGGGCCAACAATAGGTCGGAGTGGGGCCACGAACCCACGACTTTAAATTGCAGTAGTTAGTCGCGAACTCACGAGTGTTGCGCCTCCCGGTATCGCCCGCTCTTACTACCTAACGACCGCCTAACTTCGACCATTTCCTATGGGATTTTTTATGTTCCTCATTCATGGACGATCGTTTATGGCCCCCGTCTGTCGTTTAATCGCACAACTTGCTTACAATGTGGGTAGTTTGAAACTATACGCGGATAAACTGCGATAGAACACTGGTGTTGTGCGGGTAACAGTGTGAATGTAACTTTATTTAATTTCAGTTCAGATTGTTACATTTGTGTTAAATTTTAAACATTAGTTAACATTCTAGTTTCAATGTTGTAGATTTACTTCCTAAAATCTGCTTAACAATAATTAAAAATATATGAATAATTTAATTTAATTTAATTTATTTATTTAATTCAGACCATAGATCCATAAAGTGTTAGTAAACTTAACCTATTGTTAGTAAATAATAAATTACAAAAGTATTTTAATTGGCGACATGGACTTCTGCGCGCACATGTCTACCCGCCCAATGCCTAATAAATGGCCCATCAATTTTGTCCGCCAGTGTAGCTAGAATATTGTTACGGCTGCCCCTGAATCGCCGTAGCACAGATGCACATCGCTTGCGCATGACGGCATAAAAGTCATCAAGCCTCCCTTCAGCAAACATGCCTGATGCGCTGCAAAAACGAGGCAGCCCCAACAACATCCTCAGTGCATTATTATATTGCACGCGCAGAGCATTGTAAGCCTTCTGCGTATACCTCACCCACAGACTGCTCAAGTAAAAAGACTGGCAATAAGCCCTGAACAGAGTCATTTTGACCTCCTTAGTACACCGTGCAAACCTACGAGCAAGCATATTGCATCGGGCTGCCAACGCCCTGCGCTCCCTATCAATATCTTGGTCATCTGTAAGATCATCCGTTACCACATGGCCCAGGTATTTAAATTGAGTAACAACCTCCAACGGAGTTCCTCGTAACCTTACAGGTGGAATATTTGCAGGTGTATTATTGCGCACCTTAAAAACGACAACTTTACTCTTATCGGCATTATACCTCAAGCCATGAGCCTCCGCATAACTCTCACACATGGCCAACAATTTTCTCAAAAAATAAATAGACGTTGCCCCACACTAGGAATTTCTTCTGTAACATTTAAACTCACATACACAAATTCCCAGACCCGGAACAACTATCTGTAGGTCATACAAAAATTTTCCGTGCGGGGATGGAACCGGAACCCGCGGCACGCAGCGCAGCCATCCATTGCTGGAACCACTGCGCCAACCGTGCCATCAATACACACTCACTCGTAATATCACACTCGTACAATTTGCCTACCACAAATCTGTAAGTACCTAAGTAACTACTTATGTAATCTTCGAACCCCACCCACCCACCTTGGATCATTCCCACTAGTTCTACTGCACAGTCCTACGATAGAACTAGTGGGATTTTTTATTCCCACTAGTTCTACGATTCAAGGTGGTACAAAATTGTAGAACTAGTGGGAACAAAAATTTCCACTAGTTCTACTTTGCCCCACGAGGAAACATCACAAACAAGATGGCGTCCCATCCTCTAAGAACGCGCTGCAATTGATGACATTTTACAACAACATGAGGCAGCTATAAAGTGTTAAACGACTAATTTCCCTGCTGTACTCCACTTTACGATTCACTTACTGAGCGTAGGCAGCAATGAAACCTTGATGTCCACATGCGCGCGAGTTTATAACCGTGCATTGTTTCGTCTCCGCCTCGTAAAACACGCGTACACTCACGACTATAAAATAATATTTTACACTTTCACAACATTGAAAAGCGATTTTCTCGTGGAAACATTCCCGTAGGGTGGCCGGTGGGTAGACGCGGGCCTGTGGACGGTGAGTGATGGGTAAGCTCGCCGTCCGTCCGTCTTATGACGACGACAGGCCGTGTCGACGGCGCGTTCGTGTTCCACGCGCGCCTCAAAGAGATGTCAGCAACATGGAAGGGGCCCGCTAGGGCCGACGCCTGTCGAGGCTGCGGGCTGTCCGCAAGGGAAACCGCGGCCTCGACATGAAGGGCGAAGAAGGAACATGGGTGGTTTTTAGTCAGTAGAAGTCTGACACTCCCTTTCGCTCTGCCCAAGAGCGGGAGGGGTTATTTGATGATTTCCCACCACCAAAAAAAAAAATAAAGGGTGGCCGGTGGCAGCTAGATGAGAGTTGCCGAGAATCAAGAGTTTTCCAGCAGTGGACTGCTGTAGGATGACGATGGTTTTTGTTAAAGGTTGATTTCAACTTTTAGATCACCTAATTCATATCACGTTAGTTAAATACCAATACTCTTTCAATTACAGTAGGTACAAAATTGCAATCAATTGAATGAGTGTTAGGTATTTATGCTCATGAGTGTACTCGTGGGGATAAATATGGCCGCCTCATAGTGACCGGCGCCGGGTGGAGGCTGCGGTTTCAATATTAATCTTATCGTTTTGTTTGGAATTGCATTCTGAACCATACATGTGTAGTTGGAAAGATAAATAGGACACGCTTTATTGTATCTGGCAGTTGAACTATTTACGTATAAATATTGCAAGTTAAAACCCATTTGCGTGTTTATCAGAGTGATCGCGTTAATAATTTTATACTACGCTATAGGTTTTCAACCTCTTACTGAAAAACATAAATGCCTTTGGTTGTCCATGAGGCCGCTAGCGTTATTAATATCTTCTCAAGAGATCTTGTAAATAACTTTGGAGAGAATGGGTCACCCTGTTTAGCAGATAAGTAAGTATAGCAGCAACTTTTTTATAATTACCAAAGGTCCTACAGGATTCAGTTTGTTGTTTGTGGTACTGTCATGGTGAATATTCTTACAAGGGATAATGACTGTTCCAATTCCTGTTTTTTTATATTTGAATATTTCTGAGTGTTTGCTGCTATCGAAGGCCTTTGCATAATCTACGAAAGTCAAGTATAGTCGTTCTTTTATATATTCAGTAAAGCTTAAATATATATTCATTTACACTTAAAAATGAAAAAGACACATTTGACAACTATTTTCTAAACTTCGCCAGACGTTAAACAATTTATAACTACACATCATTGCCTCCTAAAATATTCTGAAAGTTTATATCTGTTGAATAGCTGTGCTGAAGAATGTTGGATTACAATACAATGCTGAGGTAAACGTTAATGTATCATAAAATTTCACTAAGTACGTCGAATAAAGTTTTTATATGATAATTATTTTTAACGATCGTCTGTGTCAGCTTTGCGATGATTATCATCGCAAAGCTTGAAACTTTAGTTTGAGAATAATTTTATATCGTAAGTACATGCCAAGAGTCTGAATGGATGCTTATTTTAAAAATATTAACTTTACGTCTACTGTTATGAATGGAAGTATTTCGTTTGATTATCTTGACCGCCCACACACCACAACAACAACTTTTGAAGTTAGTTTTGTATTGTTTTATATATTATTCTACTACTTTACAATAATCTGAGTTTGAAACTAGAAGTAAAACAGCAGTTGTCTCAAAATGTTGGCTGGCAAGGTCGCTGAGAAACTTCGAAAAGTAAATACTTGCCTAGGTGCAAAGGGTGTCAGGCTCTATATTCTTATTTAATGGGTCCAAATATCACTGTCATACACGACTGTGTATACCTTATGTGAGTACCGTCACTATCATCACCTGTACAGGTGACGGCACCTATATCAAAACACATAATAATTTGATGACGTCACGAAAACCCAGAAACTCATTCAAAATAAACTCTTAGTTCCCGACCTCAGGTTCATAAGGTTTACCCTCTCCGCAAATTTAAAAAGGGTGTGTTCCAATGATCGGAACACGGAACTGAAACGCACCCTTTTTTTTTGGCGGGTCGAAAATCATCACATAACCCCCCTCCCGCTCTTGGGCTGAGCGAAAGGGAGTGTCAGACTTCTACTGACTAAAAACCACGAATGTTCCTTCTTAGCCCTTCATGTCGAGGCCGCGGTATCTCTTGCGAACAACCCGCAGCCATTGAACCCCAAAGTAAACCTTCAAATAAACCGTCTTTGTGTTCACTTTTTACTTTTGCCCTATACGACGTAATCCTGAATGAAGGGTCATGGTACACTGACATATAAATCTGGTTTGTTACGTCAAAATTCCGACGTTTTCATAAAAGTTGAGTAAAAGTTGTGGAATGAACAGTGGAATATTGCTCTCAAATGTCAGAGGTTCAAAACTAAACGGAGTAAATCTGAATGTATACACAGTCTATTGTTTTAAACAAATAAAGTTGAGGTTTGTGTTTCAGAGAATAGGCAGAAGCTAGAGTGGATTGTAAACTTTTATTGCGTTTTGAAAGCGTTAAGTAGTTTATAGTCTAGATGCCAGAATGAACAATTACCTAATACTTAATCTACTTCATATTGATTGCTGCTCAGTTAAAAATATTATATGTCTAGTTCACAATATTATTTGAATTCGAACGAAACTATCTAATCGCTGTCAGAGCGGTATTTCTGACTACGTGCTCGTTTGCGCGCGGTCTCGTCCTACGCGCTCCGTGCCGACTACACGCGACCTTGGCTGCGTAGTATTTGTGGCACGTTTTGCCGAACATCCCCCGGAGCCACGCTTTCACCCCGCTGCTCCCCCGGGGTACAGCTCACCTCTCGTGGATGTTCATTCATAATTACAGCAAATGTCACGTCGGGAGTACTAGACGCCTAGCCTTGCCCGCGGCACACGCTTCTATGAATAAAAGTATATTTCATTTCATAAAATATCTTTTTTTCGTAATACTTGTAGAGTTATTACTCGGCCCACGCTTTTTGTTAATATTTATATTATATATTATTTTAATTCAAAAGTCGGCAAAAGTAGTTTTTATTTATTGTTTACGTAAGTATTATATTTTTTTCTCTCGAAACACAATGTCGAAAACTTAATGAAAAAATCCCTTTAATAAAAAATTGGATCTACAGAAAACATTTATCAAATATTTTTATTTATTCAGACAGCAAAAAAAAACTGTTTTATTCCTACAAAAATATATTTTAGTTTGATTGTAAATATGTGGGTCGGATTCGAGACCAGCTTTGATAAAATAACTTATAGCCGAAAGACGGCATCATATAAATAATTGAATACCCTCAATGAGCACCGAAATAGAACATAATGTAATAATATTATTTTATGTCCAGAATTCCAGTTCCAGACTGGCTCTTGATTATCTATCTCGGTATCTTGATTTGTGGACTGAGCACACAAGTACTTTCAGTAATTGGCTAAGTTAGTTAATAAGTTTATATTGATCAGCTAGGACAACTATACCAGAGGTAATATTTATTGGTAATTCACTAGAAACACCATTGGCATAAGAGTTCTCATGCCAATGGTATTTCTAGTAAGTTAGGTAGAGTGTTAGATTAGTATCAGCCGATACTAATCTAGAAAATAAACATAACTATTTTGTTAGCCTGACTCAGCTTCAGCTAAATACGAATTAAAGCCGGTGATTACATCAATTTTCTTAATCGTTGAAAGACAGACAGTCCATTACTGTTGTACGAACCAGTTCCCGTCATCCCAAATGTTCTGTATCTTTTCACAGGACAATCTTTCATTAGTTTTAGAAAAAGTTCTTGCAGTCGCCTTGGCCGCCATGACTGTGTGACAAACTCTTTATAAACCTAGATGTGTAGCTCAAGTAATGTTAAAGCTATGCACACATAGCTGCCACAGCAGGCTGCAAATTAAAGCTGTACAGAGATAGTACTAGTGCCCTTAATAGTGCCTTCTGTGACAACCGTGACACAGAGCCCTCACTCGAGAGCGTCACGTTTTAGATATCGAGTACATAACACGCTTCGTAACTACCTGCCCATACTATCGCACAGAAACACGTGTCACTCGGATATTCTCATTTTTTCTAGTATAGATATTAGGATGTTGACAAGATCACTGTTGGCAGGGAGGCTTTTACGGAAGAATCTTACATAATAGCATTTCAAAACATCGAGTTTTGAAATGCTATTAAGTAAGATATGTAGAATGTTGCAAGAGTTATTGCTCGTCTGCATATTTAACTAAAATTAACGAACTTGTTAATGACCAAGGTTCCCGCATTAATGTTGCAAATAAATCAGCCATCATGGACATGACTCAGCGCATAACATCAATCGTTTCTTTGTTAGCCATAAAATCATCCTCCAATGAAACGAAATTAGCGAATACGGAACGCGAATTGGATAAAATGAAATCAAATACCAATATCAATACAAGTAACTGTAACAAAGTTTCGTATGCGGATTCCTTAAAACTTCGACTACCTAAAACTAAACCTGCGCCGGTTGTCGACTCGCGCGCACCCGTACCCTGTGTCGTGGCTTACCCCACCGCTGAGCGATTAGCTGATTACTCATCCTCCTCTGCTACTAAGCAAGCACTCATGAAGGTGATCAACCCCAGTGACGACGGGTTTCAAATTGTAGGCGTTAAAAAAACCGCAAAATCTGGCGTCGTATTACGTGTCGCTAATGACAGCCAAATTAAGAAGTTACAATCGGTCGACGCTATTAGGTCCGCCGGCTTGCGACTTGAAAAACCAAAAGGCCGACAGCCTCGTATACTAGTTAAGGACGTGCCATCCTCAATGGAAGACAATGCTTTTTTGCACGCACTATACCGTCAGAACATTCAAGACGAGCTGCCAATAAAAGAGGATGATTTTATTAAATCCACTAAAATTTATCGTCGGCGTTCTTTAGATAACGGTCGCAAGTGGATAGGCATTGAAATCGAGTCCACCGTGCGTAAACATTTGGTGTCCACTAAGGAAAACATTTTTATTGATTGGGCGACTTGCCGGTTCAATGACGACGTTGATATAGTCCGTTGTCTACATTGTCAACAGTTCGGTCACGTTAAGAAATACTGCGTTAACAAGTCACCTACCTGTGCAAATTGCTCCGAAGCACATGAAACAAACAACTGCCCGCATAAAGACAATTTAAATTTTATACCAACTTGCGTGGCGTGTAAACGTTTTAAAAAACCATTTGACCATCGTTGTGGGTCACCAGAGTGTACAACTTACAAAGTTAAGCTCGAACAGTTAATCCTCAACACAAACTACTAAAACAATGGATAGTTTAAACATAGGACAATTAAATCTCCACAACGACAGAGTAGCGACTTCAGAACTGGACAAATTAATTATCGATTACAGCTTAGACATAGTGCTTGTGCAAGAACAATATCAAAACGCGCGCTTACGTCATAAAGTAGTTCAGCTGGATTCAAAATCACGAGCCGGAATTTACGTGGCGCGTTCTTCTAACTTTACAGTAACGTCTTTGCGTAACCTCATGACGCCGCACTGTGCCGTTGCGGAAGTCTCCTCGGCTTTCTATAAAGTTTACGTTGTGAGCTGTTACTTTCAATATTCAGACCCTGTTGGTCCTCACATACATAACCTCCGTCATGTCTTGCGGTCACTCGCGGGCTGTAAAGTTATCGTTGGCGCGGATGTTAACGCATCCTCGTCTTTGTGGTATGGCAAGGTTCGGTCTACGGATTCCGACCGACGTTCTGCTGTTGAAGATTTCATTGCTGAAATGAACCTATCAATTCATAATACCCCAGATGCACCACCTACCTTTTGCAGCCAAATGGGCGAATCTTGTATTGACATCACACTTTCTAGTGCAGACGTTCGTTTGGATAGGTGGCGTGTCCTACCGGATGCGTCATGTAGCGATCATCGGCTTATCGTGTACGAATTTGTTCCGACGGTTACTCAAGGTCCGTCACATATCATTGGTAACTTTAGGTATAAAAGTAAAGGCGCGAATTGGGAATTCTTTAGCTTGCTTTTTGCGTCAAACACCAAAGAATTCACTCGAGACGGGCTGTCAGCTGAAGAAAGTGCTGAAATTATGTCAGACGCCTTCACTTACTGTGCTGACATCGCCATTGGTCGCGGATCTATGACCAATATCCGTAGATGTGATTGGTGGTGTGACTACTTAAACGAACAACGTAAAAGTTATCGCCGTGCGCGTAGAAATTTAAATAATCTTAAAAAACGAAAGGTCACCGGAGACCCACTTACCTCTGCTTTAAATGCGTTTAGAGTTGCCAAGTCCCGCTACAGAGCATCGGTAGAAAAATCTAAAGGCAATTTACTGCGGAAAATAGTAGAAAAATTAGATAAAGAAGGTCCGTGGTCTCCTTTGTATCACGAGTTCAAAGCAAATCGATCAGTTGATCTTGCGTTCGTCGAAAACATTAAAGTAAACAACAATCACACCACCGGTATTGAGGAGACAACCGAGGTTCTATTAAATACTTTGATACCTGATAATTTGCCTGATAATGACAATGCCTACCATCAGCAGATCAGGGCGTGGGCGGCTATTCCACCTGAATCACCAGCGTCAGACCTTCCATCCATTGACGAATTCATTAAAGTTGTCAGGAAACTTCCACTTAACAAATCGTCAGGTGAAGATAAAATATCTAATCGGATGATAATAGAAGCATGTAAAACAGCGGCCGACGCAATTTTAAGTGTTTACAAGCGTTGTATTGCAGAAGGCGTTTTTCCTCGTATATGGCGACGCGGCTTTATACGAATAATTCCGAAAAGTGGCGACAAGCCACCGGACGACCCTAAGTCTTACCGCCCTATAACACTACTACCTTCTTTGGGGAAACTCCTGGAGCGTCTTATCGTTCCACGTTTACTACCAGACGGACCGAAATTTCACAACAACCAATTCGGTTTTACCGTGGGAAAATCTACCGTAGATGCGGCACTTTCTGTCAGGAAAATTGTCAATACATCCGAACATAAGTATGTAGTTGGGATATTTCTAGATATTTCTGGGGCTTTTGATAACGCATGGTGGCCGATGCTATTCCTTAAACTGAAAATTCGTGGTTGCCCTAAAAACATATACAATCTTGTTTACTCGTACTTCTTAAATGGTTCCGCGAAACTAAAACTCGGACATCATTCTATGTCAAAGTCTCTTACCATGGGATGTCCTCAGGGTTCGGTTATGGGTCCGTATGTATGGAACGTAGGCTTCGATGACTTCCTCGCGATTCCACTTCCATGCGGGTGTTCATTAACCGGTTACGCGGACGACGGCCTGCTGCTCATTCAGTCAAGTACTCGGGCTGGACTCGAAAATTTGGCAGATACTTGCCTAAAATTAATATCCCAGTGGGGCGATCGTAACCGTCTGACCTTTGCACCACACAAAACTTATCAACTTCTTTTAAAAGGTAATCTTAAATCATGGCCTAGTATTAAATTTAATAACGTCCCCGTGAAAAAGAAGGAGTCCGTGTGCTACCTTGGGTTTGTCTTAGAGAGGAATTTTTCATTTATTGAACACATAAAAACCGTCGGTGAAAAAGCTAAAAAAAACTTTTATGCCATAACGAGAATATCCAAATCTACGTGGGGTTTGTCATTTTTAACTCTAAAGACGATCTATGGGGCTACTTACTTGGGGTGTATGTGCTACGGGGCACCAGTTTGGGCCGATAGGGCCTCCATAGGAGCGGTACGGCGTAAATTGCTTCAAAGCCAGCGGTTGGCCTTAATTTTCTTGTGTAAAGCGTATAGGACGGTTAGTACTGAAGCCTTACCGGTTCTGGCAGGGGTACTTCCAGTCGATCTTGAAGTGCAGCGTCGTGCTTCAATGTACTACTGCGCACGAGAGACCGCAGACGCAGACTTTTTAACGCAACGCGACCGTGCTAAAATAGCTAGATTACTTAAGCCACAGGCTGACGTCTGGGAGGAACTTTTGTCCGAATGGCAATGTAGGTGGGATAATTCCATCAAAGGCCGACACCTCCATCAGTTCTTTCCATCCGTTCGTGAGCGGCTGGCCAGGACATGGCTGGAGGTGGATCACTGTGTTGCCCAATTTCTCACAGGTCATGGTAACTTTAAGAGTAAATTATTTTCCTTCAAGCTTGTTGACTCGCCTTTTTGTCAATGTTCTACATCTGACTGCGAATTTGAACAATCTGCACATCACATTTTGTGGGAGTGTAGTCTTTGGCAGAATGAACGTAATATTATGTTAAATAGTGTACGGGTTACATCCGGAGTTATTTACTATACGGACCTTGTAGAAACTAGAACAAATTTCCGTGCGTTCAAGCATTTTTGTCATACCTATTATTGGAATCAAATATAACAGCTCACAACTTAGGACCCAGTAATATTAATGACAATCCGTGGTGCTAGGCAACTGGGCCTATCCCAGTTGTATACGTCCCTGTATGCCTATTGGCCTTGTTCTGTTCTGTCTCCTGCTGATATGGAGGGAAGTGGAAATTATGTTTTTCCTACTCCTTCGCTATTCTTTTCTGATTAATTTCGTTGCGGGATCCAAGACAGTTAAATCGTTTCCCTGGGACTTCGTCGAGCTTCATTGTCTCGGCGCTTTTCTTGTGGTCGCCACTGTTGATTCTGGCTAACAGGAGTTACAGTGGTTTGGGAATAGTGTGGCGGGCTTGTCCCAATAAAAAAAAAAGAGTTATTGCTCGTTTAGTTTTAATTTAGCAGAATCTGTGAAGGATGATATTAAGCTGCTACGTAAGTACAAGGACTATAACGCCTAGATAAAAGGGCTGGCTTTCACCTTGGTCAAAGGCTAAGCGTTGCCATACCACGTCACAATACCACCAGCCTCTTAGGCACCTTACCAGCTGACAAAGTTGAGCACGAGTTATTTGATAAACAGAAATATTTTAAGTAACAATATTACTTAAAATATGATTGTTTATTCAATCGTTTTTAAAAGTAATTATGTATTTATAGTGACAAATATATACTTGCTCATACTTGTTTTTATTGCCTTGGTTGATAAATTAGTCACTGATTATTTTCCCCAATAAAATAATAGTCAATTTTAAATAAATAACGTTCACTTTTACTCTACAGGCACTGACAGGTAGTGCTTGTAACCCTTAGAAGGGCAATACTTAAGGGTTAAAGTGTTAATTAAAAACTTCCTTGCCGTACCCACATCGATCGATATCGTCGGAAGTACATCGATCTTAATGAATTATGTAAGTTCAGATATAATGAAGTTCTTTCTCAGTAAACAAACTGCGGTTGTTCGCTGAACCGATACTTGTTTGAAAGCCAACCAAGCCGCAAGCACGCCACCGCTGTACTGTGCATAAAAAACGACGTTGAAACTGCCGTAACTGACAATGACGTGATGCTGGACTTTCGACTGTCTGCCCTAAGCCGAAAGGTGAAAATTCAGCATCGCGTTCAATGACTCTTAAGGCGTTCCAAATTCATACTGTCGTAGGTAATATAAATTTTGACGAATTAAACTCCAAAAATAGACACTTTATCCGTTCGTCACGATCGATGTATGACGGCGTGATGTGACGTGACAACAGGAAGCGACAGATAAATTGG
The DNA here is from genome assembly GCA_949774965.1 of Diarsia brunnea. Taxonomy (NCBI): domain Eukaryota; kingdom Metazoa; phylum Arthropoda; class Insecta; order Lepidoptera; family Noctuidae; genus Diarsia; species Diarsia brunnea. The sequence goes on from OX459002.1 coordinate 20,910,800, forward strand.
GGCATTGGAGGATTAGCATGCTTGAATTACTCTGATTGAACGAATATATTTGATTTACGGTCCTTATTGAATCTGTGATTTATCTTATCTTTTATAATATCATTGTATGATTGAATCCGGGAAGTATATCTTAATCGAAACAATAGATGGGTGTTTCAACCCGAGGAGGATATAACCATTGCCATGACGTGACTGCCATAGCTACAAATTATGAAGAGGTATTTCATGACGAGTTGCCGTTCGGTGGAGTGCTCTCCAGTGAATCCCACAAACCGACACAATATTTACAAATCAAACACGACAACGTTAATATTTCGAGTGCTTCCTACACACGTTTAAATTCAATTTATTTATTCTTTATTCCAGATGATTTAGCACCAGCATCTCGAACATTAGGCGCTCGGTGGCCAATCTCCAGTTTATTAAAATGGAATCGCGAGATTAAAGCGTCCGCGGGTAAAGAGGCTTATTCATGTTTAATTAAAAATTCTTTGAGACCCCTCACCCCTCGCGTCCCTACCCCGCAGACTCGCGGGGTATTCAGTTAACTCGCTGTTTGTTTGAGTAATAAGATATCGAAGAGTGAATAGATTTATCTCAGTCTCAGCTGTCGCTAGGTCTACATTTTCAAATAATTGTGTTTGTAGATGTGAAAACAGTCTTACAATGTGATTATACTTAATAGTATAAGATGTTGGCTATTTCACGCAGCTATTGCCTGCTATATAAGACGCAAATATAATTTCACGCCGATTTTCATCTTCGCAAGAGCAAAACTACACAACAAATCGAAGTCGTCGGAATAACGCGCGGCAGAAATCTCGCTCCTATAGTTTGTAGCATTGATATTTTCGTCATCTTGCCACTTTGATCCTTACGTCCTTGACTCAAAGGATGAATTTTGTGCGATCGTCGAACAAAGTAATAATTCTAAACATCAGTGGGGTATGAAAGCAACGCATATTGAAACGTGTTGTGTGTGAGATGAAGGTGGCTCGTGGCTGGTTTGTGTAGAATTAAGCCAATTAAAAGTTATGTGTGGTGGCTGCACGGTTGCCATGGCGACCAGTGACGGAATGAGGTGGTTTTGTTATCTGTGGATTGTTTATCAGAGGAAACAAACCACAGATTTCAAAAGGTAGACAAGTACGAGAGACGCTCGGGGCGTCGGGGGCCACGTGATGGCTTCCACCGTAGACGCAGGCATGTGGACGGTGAGTAATGGGCCAGCGTCCGTCTTATGACGACGACAGGCCGTGTCGATGGCACGTTCGTGCAGGTAGACAAGTAGACGAAGCATCTAAGGAGTTACTCCACGGGAAAGGTAATAGTTTGTGTATGGTTAATCCTACTAATCCTACTAATATCCTACTAATATTATAAATGTGAAAGTTTGTGAGAATGGATGTGTGGATGTTTGTTACTCTTTCACGCAAATACTACTGAACGGATTTAGATAAAATTGGGTACACAGGTAGTTTATAATCTGGATTAACACATAGGATAGTTTTTATCCCGATTTTATCTTCCCGTGGGACAATTTTCGAGTTGTAGCGGGCAAAGCCGCTGGCAACAGCTAGTATTATATAAAAGTTAGCATTAACAATGGGTTATTCGTCGGAAAGCACACGAATACTGATATTTCATAAATTATGGTGCTCGAATACACAATAACATAAAGATAAAGCAGAAATAAATTTTAATTGGAAATGGAACGACATAATTAAAACATAAGCTCCAAATCTGTGCGGATCGAATTAATCCAATCTTCTTCGTAATTTAACTTTCACTAACTTTGTATAGGTAATCATTTGCTCGATTTGATTCTTATTGAATCAGTGGGACGCGGACTGACTGCCTCGTTGGTCTAGTGGTCGGTAGCGCAACTACTGAGCAAGGACATCACGCCTGTAATCCCCGAGGGGTTAGGCGAAAGTGTACCTATTAGTACATTCACATATTTTCGCCAGAGTTTAAGTCCCATGTAATAGCGGGCCAGCGTATAGCCCGAATCTACTGAAAAATTTCTTATGAAAAATTTTAACAACAAAATCAAAATCAAAATCAAAACTCATTTATTCAAACTAGGCTGATAATCAGCACTTTTCGAACGTCAAAATTTACTTTACTTTACTTATTTACAAGTGACAGTCCCCCAAAACGCCCACCCTTCGACACTTCCTAGTGTTTTTGCTGGAAAGAAGAAGTGGCGGAACAAACTCTCCAGCAACACATCTGTCTGTTTGGTTAGAAGAACCAGACTCGATACAATACTATGTGTAAGTTAATATTACGATTGACTACAATCAATAATAAAAGGTATATAATAATAAAACATAGAAAAGACATAACATATTATATCAGTAAACTAATTTTGGAGAAAGAACATAAATTACAAACATTGTCTTGTGTTCAACTCAACGACCAGCTATTCTTATCATTTAAGTAGTCGTTAATGGAATAGTAAGCTTTTGAACAAAGATTGGATTTCACTTTGGCTTTAAATGCATTAAATGGCAAGTCTAAAAAAGAAGATGGCAGTTTGTTATAAAATGTTATACCGAGCCCTACGAATGAATTATGAACTTTGTGAAGCCGGTGAAAAGGAGCGCGTAGTTTATGCTTATTTCTGGTGTTAAAGTTGTGAATATCACTGTTTTTAGTGTACAGATGAATATTTTGTCTAATATATAAAATGTTGGCAAAGATGAACTGAGAGGCAACCGTGAGAATACCAATCTCCTTAAAAATATCTCTAAGAGAAACTCGGGCACCCAGCTGATAAATTGCACGAACGGCTCGCTTCTGCAGAACAAATATATTTTGAATATCAGCAGCTTTGCCCCACAGCAGAATACCGTAGGACATAACGCTGTGAAAATAACTAAAGTAGACTAACCGTGCTGTATCAACGTCAGTGAATTGTCTTACTTTTCTGACGGCGTATGCGGCCGAACTTAGCCTTCCCGCTAGGCTTGATATGTGTAATCCCCATTGTAATTTTGAATCTACTGTTATGCCCAGAAATACAGCAGAGTCGGCAGTTTCCAGCTCTTGATTGGCGAGGATAATATTGGGACCTAGATTTCTGACATTGGGTAAAGCGAACTTAATTATTTTAGTTTTCTTGGCATTAAGAACAAGGTTGTTTGTTGTGAACCAATCCGTGACCATTGATAGCGTGCTATTTACGTCGTCAAAATTGTGTCTATTCCTATCTACTTTAAAGATAAGAGAGGTATCATCTGCAAATAGTACAACGTCACAAAAACCTTTTAAATAATATGGTAGATCATTAATATAAACCAAGAATAAAAATGGACCCAGTATTGAACCTTGAGGTACACCAAGCCGAACCAGTAGTCTGGAAGATTTCGCGCCATTTACGTCTACACATTGGAATCTATTTTGTAAATACGAATCTATCACATTTAGGGCCTCGTTTTGAACACCGTAATGACGCAGTTTCCGTAAAAGCGTATCGTGATGTACGCAATCAAAAGCTTTAGAGAGATCGCAGAAAACACCGATTGCATTTTGCGCGTTCTCCCATGCGTTAAATATGTGTTTTAGCAAAGCAACACCTGCATCCGTAGTCGAACGACCCTTTGTAAAGCCATATTGATCATTATGAAGGAGATTATTTAAATTAAAATGTACTAACAACTGTTTGAGAATTAATTTTTCAAAAATTTTGCTAAATGCAGGTAAAATAGAAATTGGTCTAAAATTGCCAATATCATTTTTACTACCAGATTTAAATAGAGGGATGACTTTACTGCTCTTCATAAGATCAGGGAAAGTCCCCAAATCAACGCATTTATTGAAAGTGACAGCAAGACAGGGGGCTACAATGTCGATTATGTTACTTAATAGTTTAATAGAAATGCCCCAAAAATCACCTGTGTTTTTAGACTTAAGTGAATTAAAAACGTTAACCACATCACGAGGCGTTACATGTTCGAAACTAAATACGTTACCACATTTAGACACGCTGCTATGCAAAAGATCTTCGGCTTTAGACGGCGACGAACTTAGGGAACGAGTCGTCGCTATAGGTATGCTGGCAAAATACTCATTAAAAGCCTCGGCTACGTCGGCTGCTTTTTTAACTAATTTGTTACCCACCATGATCTCAAGGTGATTATCTTGTGTAACAGATTTACCCGTTTCATTGTTAATGATTTTCCAAGTGGCTTTAACTTTATTATTAGAATTTTTAATGGTCTCGCTTAAGAATTTTGATTTTGCAATAATACAAATCTTTTTAAATAATTTGGAATAATTTTTAACATACTCTAGAAAAGTTGTATCAAACCTGTATTGTTTAAGACCATACAACTCGTATAATCGGGCTCGACTTTTGTAAATACCTGGTGTGGCCCATTGGTTGAAGCCCACAGAAGGTCCCTTATTGTTAATAGTTTTAGACTTAAAAATAGATTGGTATTCATTTTGCACAACATCAAAAAGGGCTTTATAAATTTCATTAGGAGTTTCGTGCTCTACTATTGACGGTGTTACTTTAAGTGCTACATTATTTTTAAATTTATTGCAACGACTAGCTGTATGAGGCCTGCATTCTATTTTCTGCGGCTTTTTATTTAATGGCATAGGGAAGCTAGCTTTTAAGCCACAGTGATCAGACGATAAGTCACTTAACACTAATTTGTCCTCGGCAACACAATCACTAAACATATTATCAAGACAAGTTGATGAAGAAGCCGTGATCCTTGTTGGTTCAAAAAACAGGTTAACTAAATTAAACGATCTAAACAGATTGAGAAATCTGATACTTAATGGAGTAACATCTAAGATATTAACATTAAAATCTCCACATAAAATTATAGATTTATTACTAGATTTTAACTTATTAAGTGAATCCTCCATTACAGATTCAAAACGAGTAAAGTCCCCAGAAGGGGGTCTATAAACACAAATTATTAAGTATCGCTCGAGTTCAACGCAAGACAACTCAATAGTGCGCTCAATGGAAAGATTAACTAAGTCTAAACGTTGTTTACATTTTAATTTGTTTGATACAAGAATTAAAGATCCACCGCGAATAGCATTGTGGCGTCTACATAATCCCGAGTCCGGACCCTTGAGTACGGCCCTGTACAGCGGGGGACAACGCGGGACGAAGGAGCGGAGGTCGCCTGGAGACGCAGTGCGCGCGCGACGCCGAGCCAGTACGCCCAGATCGTCCTAGCGATCGCACGTACAACTTTGTTCTAGCCACCCGCGCTAATTAACTCGCTCGATAATAGCTATCGTATTCTTTATTCTATTCTATTGTATAAAACTTAGCTTCAGTTCTAGTCTATCGCTCTGTATCGTTCTTCTTCCTTCTAACGTCTGTAACTATCATCTATCTTCATTAAATTCCCTGTTGATCTGCTTGCTGTTTTCATATCATCACCGCTGCTTACCTCGCCACCTGCTACACACCATACACGCATACATCACCATAGTGGTGACCCCGACGAAGAAATAATGGCGAAGTCCGGTGAAGAACAAATGGAAAATTCCGGATTGTGTCGAGTGGGTGTGCGGGTACCGCCTTTTTGGCCCGAGGAACCGGCTGTTTGGTTTGCGCAAATTGAAGGTCAGTTTATAATTTCCAATATTACTGCAGATCTCACCAAATATCACTACGTGGTTGGTCAATTAGAGCCGCAATACGCGGCAGAGGTGAAAGACATAATTTTAAATCCGCCGGAGAGCGGCCGTTACGAAAAATTAAAAACGGAACTTATCAAGCGGTTGTCCGCTTCACAAGAGCGGAAGCTACAACAATTATTGACCCACGAAGAACTGGGTGATAGGAAGCCATCCCAGTTCATGAGGCATCTGCAGAATTTAGCTGGACCGACAGTCCCTGATCACCTAATCAGGCAAATCTGGGCAAACAGATTACCTACCCACATTCAAACGATTATTGCTTCGCAGACCGACAGCGCACTCCAAACCGTGGCCGAGTTGGCAGACAAAATAAACGACATTTCGACACCGACGCAGCAGGCAGCATGCGCAGCAAGTGAGGCCCCAGGTACTGTGTCAGCAATCGAGATGTTGGTGAAACGGGTCGACGAACTGGCAAAGCAGGTACAAGGCTTTTCATATAATAAGAACCGATCTCGCAGCAACGAACGGAAGGGCCGCAGCCGGTCAACCTCTAGGTCAAGGTCAAGGTCAAGGTCAAGATCACAAGAACGTCCCGCTGATCACCCGCACTGTTGGTACCATTTTAATTTTGGCGGCAGAGCAAGAAACTGCCAGCAGCCGTGTACTTACAAAGCGGCGGGAAACGCAGGCGGCAGTCATTAGTGGCGGTAGCTGACTGTCCCATATCTTCAGGCCGCTTGTTCATTACTGACCGGAAATCAAAGGCACAATTCCTTATCGACACGGGTTCAGACCTATGCGTTTTTCCAAAGTCAGCCGTACGACAGCCTCGAGCAAAGACCAATTATCAACTTTTTGCCGCAAACGGAACACTTATTCCTACATACGGTTACATACAGCTGAACCTGGACTTGGGACTACGACGAGCATTCAGCTGGAGGTTTACTGTGGCCGATGTCACAAAGCCAATAATTGGGGTAGACTTCTTAAGTTTTTACCATCTTCTCGTGGATTGTAGACAGCAACGCCTCATTGATGGGATCACCATGCTTGGTATCGACGTGCCGCAGCCTAGGGAAGTCACCGCCATTTCATCCATCCGTACCACAGCCGACGATACCGTCTACGACAAGCTGCTACGAGAATTCCCAGACATCACCCGGCCAGCTGGTAAGCCGCAAACACTTAAACACACAACCGTGCATCATATTCGTACAACCCCAGGGCCCCCTGTGTCTAGTCGCCCGCGCCGTTTGGATCCAGAACGACTGAAAATAGCTAAGCGAGAATTCGACGAAATGCTGCTAAACGGCACCGTGCGAAGGTCAGAGAGCGCCTGGTCATCTCCTCTCCATTTAGCTAGGAAGAAAACCGACGGATGGCGACCCTGCGGGGATTACAGAGCCTTGAATGCCCGAACAATTCCGGACCGTTATCCTGTACGACACCTCCACGACTTCACAAACGAACTTACAGGTAAAAAAATATTTTCAACTATAGACTTAGTCAGAGCCTATAATCAACTGCCGGTCTTCGAAGACGATATACCGAAGACCGCCATCACAACACCGTTCGGGATGTTTGAATTCCCGTACATGGCCTTCGGTCTAAGGAATGCGGGACAAACATTCCAACGGTTTATGGACGAAGTTTTAACTGGCCTAGATTTTGCTTACGGATACCTTGACGACATACTGCTTTACTCTTCTGATGAGGAACAGCATCTGGAGCATCTACGTATACTGTTCGGACGCCTGAAGGATTACGGCGTCATAATAAATACGTCGAAATGCTGTTTCGGAAAGAAAACAGTAACATTCTTAGGTTTTAGCGTCTCTGCAGAAGGAATTAGCCCATTAAAAACAAAAACACAGGCAATCCTCGACTTCCCGACGCCTAAAAACACAAAAGAGCTCAGAAGATTCTTAGGAACCCTAAACTTTTATCGAAGGTTTATTCCAGACGCAGCAGCAAAGCAGGCACCTCTAAATACCATGCTGGCCGGGCACAGCAAACGTTCAAAGCCAATTGAACTCACGACTGAACAACTGGAAGCATTCAAGGACTGTAAGTCAAGTATTACTAAGGCTACTCTGTTGGTGCACCCTGATCCCAGTGCAGAACTGGCTATACAAACCGATGCTTCAGACGTAGCCATCGGCGCTGTCCTACAGCAGCGGAAAGGTAACGACTGGCAACCTATGGCATTTTTCTCAAGAAAACTTAGTCAATCACAGAGAAAGTACAGTCCATATGACCGCGAGCTGCTGGCGATTTACGACGCTATACGTCATTTCCGCTACATGGTAGAAGCAAGACCATTCATCATACTGACCGATCACAAACCACTTACCTTTGCTTTCACCACTCGAAGGGACAAATGTACACCGCGACAGTTCAGATACTTGGATTTCATCTCACAATTTTCAACTGACATAAGGTTTGTCGCAGGTAAAGACAACGTAGTAGCAGACACTCTTTCCCGCATCGAAGAAATAGCCGCGCCCCTAGATTACCACCGCCTAGCCCAAGCCCAGGACACAGACGCGGAGCTACAAGCACTACTCGTGGAAGGATCTAGTCTTCAACTGCAGAAGGTTTCCCTACCTGATGCCACAACGCAAGTATACTGCGACACTTCTACATCCAATCCTAGACCTTACGTTACTAGTGCCTTTCGACGTCAAGTATTTGAATCACTACATAACCTCAGTCATCCCGGTGTTAAAGCTACAGTACAACTAGTAACAACTAGATTTGTTTGGCCGGGCATAAGGCGTGACTGTCGACAATGGGCTAAGGAATGTCACCAATGTCAACGGTGTAAAACCACAAGGCATACGACCGCACCGTTTTCAGAGATCAAAGCACCAACAGCTCGTTTTCAACATATACATATGGATATTATAGGTCCCTTACCTTTGTCTGCTTCCCACAGGTACTGCCTCACGATAGTCGACCGGTTCACACGTTGGCCTGAGGCGTACCCCCTCGCCGACATCACGGCCGAGACCTGCGCATCAGCCTTCATCTCTGGCTGGGTCGCACGGTTTGGCTGTCCTGCACGAATCACCACCGATCGCGGCCGCCAATTCGAGTCGCGCCTCTTCAAGTCCATCGCGGCACTGATCGGCGCTGACCACCTCACGACGACTGCTTACCACCCAGCCGCCAATGGGTTGGTGGAACGCCTACATCGGCAACTCAAGGCGGCCATCACCTGTCACGCGTCATCGCAGTGGACCGAATCTCTTCCGATGGTGCTGCTGGGTATTCGCAGCGCATGGAAGGACGATATCCAATCATCAGCGGCGGAGCTTGTCTATGGTGAGCCACTACGCTTGCCTGGGCAATTTTTCAACACAGCATTAGAAGAGGAAGTTGATGTCACTGACTTCGCCGATCGCCTACGCAGTCGCATGAGTAAACTAGCACCAACACCGACTACGTGGCATTCACCTCGTCCTTTCTATGTACCGAGAGACTTGTGTACTGCGACGCACGTCTACCTACGCCAAGGACCCGTCCGACGTCCACTCCAAGCACCATACGCCGGCCCGTACAAAGTCGTGCGCCGAGGTTCCAAAACATTCGACATAAAGGTACAGAATAAGCAACAAACTGTTACCGTAGACAGGCTGAAACCGGCGTACACGGCAGACGACAACGTCACGGGGATGACAACGCCAACGCCGACACCAGCAACCACGACTTGGGTGACACCGCCAGCCACTACAGCTTCAGATCCAGTTCCCGACGGCATATCTTCAAACACTAGTAAGAAGACTAAGAGCGGGAGGACGGTGAGATTTCCCGACTACTATCGATCGTAGTTACGATCTCGGTAGGGGAGTACTGTGGCGTCTACATAATCCCGAGTCCGGACCCTTGAGTACGGCCCTGTACAGCGGGGGACAACGCGGGACGAAGGAGCGGAGGTCGCCTGGAGACGCAGTGCGCGCGCGACGCCGAGCCAGTACGCCCAGATCGTCCTAGCGATCGCACGTACAACTTTGTTCTAGCCACCCGCGCTAATTAACTCGCTCGATAATAGCTATCGTATTCTTTATTCTATTCTATTGTATAAAACTTAGCTTCAGTTCTAGTCTATCGCTCTGTATCGTTCTTCTTCCTTCTAACGTCTGTAACTATCATCTATCTTCATTAAATTCCCTGTTGATCTGCTTGCTGTTTTCATATCATCACCGCTGCTTACCTCGCCACCTGCTACACACCATACACGCATACATCACCATAGCATTTTTTCTCACAAAGGCACTCTGTACGGTATAGAAATCATCATTGATAAATGCTACTTCATGTTCCTTCAACCAATGTTCAGTTAGACATAAAACCTGAACATCATAATTCTCCATAAACAAACTTAACTCTAATTCTTTGCCAGATAACCCCTGCATATTTTGATGAACAACATTCAACACATGCAGCCTACCTGTTGTCGCACCTAACAGTTTAAACTACAAGGTGTATCAATAAAAGTGTTAGTATCTGTATAAGTGTTAGTTACAAAAGCAGTATTAGTATCACTACTAACAGAAAACGTTGGTAAACACATACCAGTGTCGCTGTGTATATTGTATGCTAAAAGGTTAGCAATACGTCGCTTAGAACTAGGTGGTAAAAACATAGTAAAGTTAGTCAGTCTGTAATCAGAGATAAATTGATTACAATCAAAATATAAAATAGCGTCACTGTGACGACATGTCCTATTATAAATTAACAAGTTTAAATCATATATGTACCTATTTTGCTCAATGGACAAATATTGAGAATAAGGCAAAGCACAGAAAATGAATTTACAATTAATGGTCTTGTTGAGATGTAACATCAAATGTACACATTCAATGATGTCCTTTTTACTTACATTTAAACTATTCCCATATAATAAAATAACAGTAGAATTGGGATTTATTTTGGTCAGTTTAATCTTACTAATTAATTGGCTAATACTGGCACTGGGTAAACAATTATTTATTACATAGTGTGGTGAACATTGATTAAATAAGGTACCAAAACCTTGACCAAACTTATCAGAAAATAAGTAAGTAGTATCTGTTAAAATATTATTATTCTTACTTCTATCATCAATACTACCAGCTGGCTGAGCCACTAAGGGAGTAGGTGATTGGTGCTGAGGCTGTGGAATAACAGTGCAGGCACAGCTACAAGAAAGGTTATTCGTCAGAGACTCATACCTCTCCGCATTGTACGTGACCAGGTCCACCAGCTCATTGGCCTCCTGCATGCGCTTACTCAGGTCTTGTTGAGAAGCCTCATATTTACTAAAGATATCCTTTAGTGCATATTCCCTAACAAACAGCTCATCCTGAAGGTTTTGAGTGTTGGTCTCATACATTGACCTACATAATTGTAATTCACTGTCACACTTCTTTAGATCTAGAATTAAATTTAAATTTTTTTGCCTTAGTTTTGTGTTTTCTTTATTAACTTTTAGGCGTTTCAAGGATTTTTTAATATTTCGAATTCGCTTATTAATTTTAATGTATTTTTTAATCTTATTATGACTAGTGAATATATTATTTTTACAGATAGTATCATTAGTTAAGTCTATGGTCACAATTGGCTCAACACATACAGGTCCTGACCGGCTTCCGACCAACTCATCATAAAGACTGCAGGTGTTGGCAGACTCTTCACGGTCCCTAAGCGATTCTAAGTGAATTATTGAGTGTTGGGCCCTACTTAGTTCTTGTTCCAGTTCAGATATGCGACTCAAAGCCTGATCGTAGGTGTCGCTACAATGCTGGAAGTTTGCAACAAGTTCACGGAGGTGCTTATGCTGGTCAAGTATGTCCATATGCTGTGTGTGTAGTTCTGCAAGCTCGTTCTTGAGTTGAGTATTTTTGTTCACCATCAACTCAATTTCCACCTCACTATCTTCTCTTTCCCTCAGCAGTTTGCTGCACTCATTTCTAGAAGCATCCAGCTCCCGCACAGTTTGCCAGAACTGGGAATCGAACCCGTCATGGGTTCGATTCCCGTAAAATTTTAACAACAGTTTGCCAGAACTGGGAATCGAACCCGTCATGGGTTCGATTCCCAGTTCTGGCAAACTGTTGTTAAAATTTTTCATAAGAAATTTTTCAGTAGATTCGGGCTATACGCTGGCCCGCTATTACATGGGACTTAAACTCTGGCGAAAATATGTGAATGTACTAATAGGTACACTTTCGCCTAACCCCTCGGGGATTACAGGCGTGATGTTATATTGTGTAGGACGCTGACTGTATAACACTCAAACACACCTTTGAATACAATCGACTCTTTTAAGCCCTTAGTAAATAAATTTAATGTGAAAGTAAATAATTTATCATCAACCCGTGGTGGGAAATCATCAAATAACCCCTCCCACTCTTGGGCAGAGCGAAAGGGAGTGTCAGACTTCTACTGACTAAAAACCACCCATGTTGCTTCTTAGCCCTTCATGTCGAGGCCTCGGTATCTCTTGCGAACAACCCGCAGCCCCGACGGGCATAAGGTTGAATGTCACTAGCACATCATTAGCGACTTTTGTTTGTCTATGTGATACTTAGTTTAAACCTTACTGAAGTTTCAGTTTACTGGGATTTGTTGCTAAAAGTGGTCAAGCACGCTACGCACTACTTAGTTGTTGTCAACGGTCACGCCATAATGTCGGTGATACCTATATAGACGTTATATATGAAAATAAAACAAACTCCTTTTTTAATCAAGAACAACTTGAAATATTATTATTCGTTGGAAACAGCCGAATTATTCAAGAGAGTTCTCGTTGAAAATATTTTCTTGAACATTTCACTTATAATAATAGATTCCTCTGAGAACGACTTCAAAGACATCTGTTTTACAATCCTTCAGCGCCACGCTCCCTCACGGCCGAATTGTCGACTCAAACGATTAATTAATCATTAAAGTCGCCTCGCAAAGTGGGTTCCACATTGCGAGGCGACTTACAAACAAAACTTTCGATTATTACACGAGTACTAATTGATACACTTAGTTACCGAGTTAACGTACCTACTAGGGTTATTAGACAAGCTTGTACTATTGCTGATCAAATCATTGCTAACCATGGTCAAAATATCAGTTAAATATCATCGACTAGGAGATATTGAGATATACAGGATTTCCATGCAGCGACTGTCAATTTCACACCTTGAATCCAATAACTTAGACATAGGTATGCCTACGTAACTGGATTCTGTATCTGGAAGACGCAACTGCTGGTTTAACGCAAGCCATTAAAGAAAAAACTACACAAAAATAAGACTTGAACTTTCATCCTTTAAAAGCATTAACAGGTCCTGCCTCCATAATGATTTCCTAGAACATTTAGTCCCGTCAGGGATTTCGAAAGGTTAGGGCCGATGAGATAATATAGTCTATTTTAGTAAGAATCACCTTCTTCGTTTAATGTGTCTCAATAAAATCACTGAAAATTATTTGTTAAACACTCTTAATAATTGGTTACGTTTATTGTGACATCATCTCGTCCCTTTATTTACCTACCCAAGGTTCCGAGTTCCAGTTCATATTCACCCACCCGTTGTGTTACAATGAACCACAAAACATTGCCTGTAACCACAGCCGTAACAACCACTGTAACGTGTAACACCGATACAATAATACCACGTTGCAATAATATTGTGTTGCAACCAATGACGGACGGTTTTATTGCTCATATAAATTGTATTAAGGATACAAAGTGGATCGCGAGCACTTTGCTAAGGTTAGTTTAGTCGTAAAATTAAAGCGCAAGGTTCGAGATATAAAAGTTCTTATGCTTATTGCTTATGCAAGGCGGCCATGAATCATGGTGCTAAACATGTGTTTTGAAAGTTTGAAGTAACGACTCGTACTTTGTAAAGCTAGCCTATTCTCAAATATGTTGGGGTCGGTTTCCAGTCTTTAGTATCAATAACAATATAATAATAGATAATAGATAAGCAATTCAAGTATATAGATCTGGCTCGCAAGGTTGTCGACATGTGGCACGTGAATACGGCAATCATTGTGCCGATAGTGTCCACCCCTGCCCTGACCACCGGTAGCTCGGACCCTATTCCCAATCTCGGTGGGCTACTATTTTTAAATGTTTTTTATGTCTTTTTTTAAGAAATATTTAAAAAAGGTATTTAGTATGTAAGAAAATGAATAAAAGAAATATAATAATTAACCAGTAAGTACTGGGTACCTAATACTGGGTACCCCTTGGGTATGACTGGATGTCAGACTTTCAGGTTACTGACTACCTGTAACGACTGCCAAAGACCTATATATGGCAGCCGGGACCAACAGCTTAACGTGCTTTCCGAGGCACGGAGGAAACTCGGTATATAACGGGTGATCACCCAACCACGGACCAACCTATGCAAGCACGGCTTAACCCAAAGATCAACCCAAGCGGCAGTTATTATTAAGCCACGAGCTCTTAGGTGTTCTATATCTATACTAGTGAAATAAAGATCTTCATATTTCACCAGTTACTATATATATCCCGTATTAACGCTGTATTCATTATGAAAAGAGAGTTCACCTAGAAATATTAAAGAAATAGCACGCCGAAACGTAACACGATACCCTTTTGGCTAATTTAAAGAGATAATATTGAAACAAGAAGTCGACCAGAATCATCCAAAGTGGCAGACTTTGACAAACGGAAAGTGTCACTTTAGGAACTGCGTTTACATTAGCGGAGTTTTTATTGAAGCCACTTCACTCCGCGACTGTACTCCTTGGTCTGAGCAAACACTTCTGGCGGCGAGTGTCGCTCATTGTCTGCGCTAATATTTTCCAATTGAGCTAAAATGCTCGGCGGGTGTTTTTGTGGGGTATTCAATAGCTCTTACTGAACCCTTGCGATGTGACGTGACGAAGATGTGCTCCCGGGAAAAATACAGCATTGTTAAAAATATAAGATTTTAAACTGACATGGTCACTAGCACTATTCGGGAACTCGAAACAATCAGTAAACATGGTAAATATCCCGTTTTCAGTATAATATTGTTAAAAATGTTTAACATTTTAGTAAAAACTGTATATTTTTGTATAAATTATTTCTTAACTCAGGATAAAAAACTTAAGCTAGAAGATAAGTTCACAATGACACAACATCGTACCTACCATATCTTCTGAGAAAAACAAACGTTTTTTGCAAAAAAACAACCGACTTCAAAAATACCAAAAAGTCAAAAATAAACTTTAGAAGTAAAAAAAATCAGCTTCTGATGTCGGTGACAAAAAACGAAATCAAACAAAATTATACCGATCGAATTGAAAATCTCCTCCTTTTGGGAAGTCGGTTAAAATGTATGCCCTGCAGTGAAACAACATCAAAGGATATTATACTGAACTTTATTTTATTTACTCAATAAATTATTAAATCCCAAGCCGCTGGGCCAATGTCGGTGTTGGTCGTGTCATTATTATTTTTCAGCTTCGGTACAATTTTTTCCGCTTCATCACAAAAATTAAAACATGTAAAGTCATGTTCGGTATAATTGTCCAAAAAATTTCAGCAAAAAAATATGTTGATGAAACGTTTTGATAAAATCTCTTAAGAATTAGTATTTCAATGGATCGCCTTAGGCTTCGAGGAAAAGCAGTTCAAGTTAGTCTGGTTTTCAGTTGTTTTTCATGCAAGCCACTGAATGATGAGCTTACGATCATACACAAACGGAACATTAAACTGGAATGATTGATGGAACCGAGCAGCTGCCAGAAGATAATTAATCAAATAAACAAAAAAACTCGCACTTTGCCATATTAATACAAGGCTGAAACTGCTCGCACAATTAATGGAGTATTCATATTACAAAAGGCTATTATTGTGAAAAATAAAAGCAGTTTATTTGCATAGAATTTTACTTGAAGTTTTTCGTTGTGTTTCGTAGGCTATAAAATTATTTCTATTACTTAACAATATACGAGGATATTTTTTTCACATTTCAAGTAATTCGTAGGCCTCGTAGCAAACGCCTACGCAGAATCGTAGAGGCACACACGGGCGCACGGCGTAGCGCTACGCGGTCACGGCAGCTGACTCTTTATTACAATATCACTTAGGACAGCTACCATTTGTCATTACAATACCCAGATAACACAATTAAATTTAATTTGAATTACCCTACATTACGTTAATGGTGAAATCCCTAAACATAAGTGCAAATAACCATAACATTAGTGTAATCCGGTGTTATATAATTTAGGGAACGAGCAATTATGTTGATTAAAGTGAGTCGTAATAGCGTTACATTAGTACTGGCTAATGTGTGGGATGTTCGGACAAGTCTATCGTTCCGAGTCATTGGGAAATGAGCTGAATGGGGCGAGGGGGAGAGGGGGCGTTAAATAATGTTGTAGCGTTTGTTATAAGACACTGGAAAATGTTAGCAAAAGTTTAAAAAAGCGTAACTCTAGCAAAAAATCATCACAGCTGGAAACGTACGATGATGTAAAGATTACGCTCATTGAAAGACACCTCGTTTCACCAGGGGTCACTGTGGACTAGGATTAGTTTAGCCTGTTAATCCTCGATGTGGGTTTGAGGTGTACCGATCAGGTCCCGTCGGGGCTGCGGGTTGTTCGAAAGAGATACCGCTCCCCGGCGCAAAGGTTAGACTTCTACTGACTAAAAACCACCCATGTTCCTTCCTAAGAAGGAACATGGGTGGTCTGGTAGTCTGCTGACACTCCCTTCCGCTCCGCCCAAGAGCGGGAGGTTAGGTTAGCGGAGGTGGTTATTTGATGATTTCCCACCCCCCCTAAAAAAAAAATAGGTGTACCTATCGTTCACCAACATTGCACCAGTTATATCTGCTTCATTTCTCTTTATAAATTAGCTAGCGCGACGCCCCTGCTGTCCACGGTGCCACATATCGGCTCAAAACTATCCTTTCATTCAACTGGAATGAACCAATCACAGTCACAAAGTTTCATTGAAATCGGTTTTGGTGGTGCGTAGAATAACAGGGTACGAACATTACTGACACGTAATTTTTATACATTTACAAAATAAAGTGATAAAGTGTTTATTCACTAAGGCAATAAACAAACGTGGTATATACGAAATAAAGATGATATCTCATCACTTTGTTTATTCAATATCGTAATCTTTACGCCGCCATTCCGCGAGACGAGGCACATATCCGCGGCCGAGCGTTTATGGCAAATCAATATGGCGTCCGCACGAGACCCGCCAGCCTCCTATATCCGACACACATCCACTTGTGACGATTGAGACTGATCAGCTGACATAAAGTGACGTCATTACCGGCTCATGACATCAACGAGATTGACTGCGTTTGCTTACTTTAGACTGAATAATATTTTTGTTTGTTTATCATCAAATAAGTAAAGACTACTTTCTGCCAAGTGGATTTCGCTTTTCAGTCTGATTCAATTAATATACAGGATGGTGCCGACAATACGACAATAAATGAAACCACTGGTAGTTCTAGTTCATAGGAACATTTTTAAACTATCAAATAAATCCTAACACCGTCGTGGTGCCGACGATACGACAATAAACTACCTAAATATCTTTGCCAAATTCGTTTGTTACATTTTATTTCCACACGTTAATCGGTTCAAATTATTCTTAAGGTTAGAAAACCAATATTTGTTTGTAAATTTTAATGTATTTCGTTTACAGTTTTATGCTACTTAGTTTTATTGCTTTTTTTTTCAATTTTGGTTTTAGGATTTATTTGATAGTTTAATAATGTTTCTATGGACAAGAACTACCAGTGGTTTCATTTATTGTCGTATTGTCGGCACCACCCTGTAGATAAATAGTCTTCTTGGTTCCATTATTGCACGTGAAGTTTAAATAAATAAAATCAGCCGGCAGTTTTCCTGCCTTTGAGACTTGGGCCTTCCCTCTGAGGGAGAAATTGCGCAGTAATCCACATAAAAGTCCAAGCAGACTTAGAGGCTGTTGTACTTTTTCTGTAACTGGCAACAACTAACAATTCTGGAAACAACAAACATTCATTTTGACACAATTACAATCAGGTACAACCCAATAGATATCGTATTGAACCTTGATCCCTTTTCACCTACTGCCCTTACTTACATCGTCACATAACAATAACGTAACGCATTAAGCCCCCCCATCGCAACGTGTTTACTTCCGTATCGACACAAATCTCATCAGGGGGTAGACAGAACCACACGCTAATGTATATTGTTATTAATTGAGCTACCAGAGTAGCATAACTGATGTGGTTAGGAAATGTATAAACGAAGTTATTGTGCCGCCCTGATGAGATAATGTTGTTAATTTAGTCAATGTTGAGTCGTGGGAAAAGCTTTCTTATGTCTACAGCGGAAAATATGAGTTTGAGCAAGATATTCTTAAATACAATATTAATGTTAGTGTCCATCAAAATGTAATAGCAAAAGAATTTATAATGCAAAATTCGCAGAATCACTTGGTAGGTGATGTTTGTACTTATAGTTGGTGAAGTCTAGAATATAAATTAACTGTCTCAGATTTGTTAGAGCTAATTTGTGTTTAATTTCTGTATCTAATTTTCACAGTTCGGCTTCACTAATGGCGCATTAAGGAGGGAATTGCGATCCACGAATTTTATTTGAATAAAATGTTGTTTTACTATGAAGTCGACACAAAGTCTATGTAATTACTAAAACATAGGCTATGATAGGTGCTAGGTAGACTCTGAACCAAACTACCGCAGCATGTCCACACCGGTCTGACCGAACCCTTAGGTACAACACTAGCACTAGGATTACAATTAACTAATAGTATCTCAGTAAACAGCACTACGTACTCCCAGTAACGAGTTGCTGCTCTATTTGCTGCTGATAACGACTGATAACAGCGCCGCGTTAATCCGCTCCCCTGTGAACCTAATTACTAACTAGAACTAGTGCTACTTATTGTGGATACATTCCTTTATAAACTTGCAGGGGCGCCTTGAATGAGATCCAAGGCTCTGACTCCACCCCGTTGGGGCTGCGGGTTGTTCGCAAGAGAAACCGCGGTCTCGACATGAAGGGGCTAAGAAGGAACATGGGTGGTTTTTAGTCAGTAGAAGTCTGACACTCCCTTTCACTTTGCCCAAGAGCGGGACGGGTTATTGGATGATTTTCCATCCGCCAAAAAAAAAAAAGGCTCTGACTCCACATAGCATCTTTCGCGGGAGGTATTATTTAACCAAATGGGCACCATAATAGAAGTCAAAAAATTAAACTGTGTAGCTTTTTCACTTTTCTTATGATTTACATTTCCAATCCTATAAAAAACATCACAAGTCTATAGTAACATGGAATGGCGACTGCCATCCGTCGTGTGACACATTCCACTATTACGTTGTCTATCATCCTTTCCCTTTTCCGTTCTTGAAAAGGCATTTATCTATGAGAATAATTGGAACAAACTGTACGTTACAATATTAATCCAGAAGCATGACTCTGGCTGGAAAATGTTTGCAAACGGGAGCCAAACCCGTGCGCACTCCACAGCGCCGCTTGCAACTCAAGCAGCTTTATGCAATTAATTGGATTTACGGGTCGCCGCACCATTTGAGACACGAAATTTATTTGACAGTATTCCTCCCTTACAGCTTACATCCTTAATTGCTGGTTTTAGTACAAAATAAATCTATTTTTAAAGTAACCTTAAGTCTGTAATGAATGCTTGATTTTAGACGGGCAGACAGAAATATACATTCATTACTATGAAAGCTTATAATTAATTGTGTTGTCGTGTGTCAAAAGCTGTGGCACACTGAATGTCAAGGCTAGTATTTCAGGCGGGTTCGCTTGCCGCGCTCAAATCCTACAGTGTACAGATTAGAGCACAGAAAAGAATCCTAATTTCCCGACCGTGTACGTGCTAGAAGACTAACAAAGTTAAAACAGAAGTTTCACTGTGCGTAATGTATAGTGAATAGTAATAAAGTGGTTTGTGAAATTATGTAAGTGTAAAAAAATTACATTTTAAAGTATGTATCACTATGTATTTATGTGTAGGTATGTCTTTCCACAACTTTCTCATATGAATCTTTGAAAATTAAACATGTTTTCTGGTTCTAGTGTAATTTATGATAAACTGTTATTAACCGACTGCGTTACAGCAAAAGGCAGGATTATAGTTTTTACCAAGGTAACGGCAACAACTGAGTTTCCTATCATCAAAATGGTACTTCTGCACTCATCAATTCAGCGCCCCGCGGTCACGAAGCGATGGCGTGGCAAATAATACATCGCTGCGTACAGCCCCCCTCCCCCCCCACCACTGACGACACGCCGCCTTTGTTTCACTTGTAATTAAAAAGTTCGGGCGCAAGTTCACCGCCTCCAAGAAGAACAAGGAAATGGCAACATAAAAAATGATTTGGAAGTTTAAGCGACCGCCGCCGCCGTGAATGTTGAACAGAGTCGCCTCTAAGCTGTATTGTCATTCAAATTGTTCTGCATAATGTATAGACATGGTAATTAACGCTATTATCACGCTATAAGTATCAAAGCTGCTGATTATCATGACAAAGTTCGAGAGATGTGATTTGAATAACGATAGTCTAATCTACTTTATTTTTTTAAATGCGTACTTGAATATGAATTACTGTAGTAAAATAGAAACTTTGTAACATAATTTCATAATCGCAAATAATTCAATGTTGTTTCAAAATAATCTACATGTTTTATTGAAATGTACAAAGCTTTCATGACAAATACAGGAGACAATAAATTCAGGTCATGTATTTGCTTGAGAATTAGAATGATACTAAGTATATTACAATTAATTTATTCTGACTTTACGAAATTACAATATTATTTTATTTAAAATGATTTGCCCCGTAAACTCAGGAATGGTGCCCTGAAACAGCTACACGAGGTCGTGGCAGACCACGAAGGAGATGGCGGGACGAACTGGATGTCTTTTTTGAGAATTGGAGAGACGTTGCACAGAATCGTGACCGTTGGAAAGAATGGAGGGAGGCCTTTGCGCAGCAGTGGGACAACATAGGCTATCTATAATAATAAATATTTGCCCCAATCAGTCGCTGTCATGTTTGCCGTCACCGCACTTGTCAAGAGTTACAACCCTGAGTCATCACCTTCAGAACACTTCGCTTTACGTCGGGTTCCGTACGATAAGACAGGCAAATAAACCCGATCGAATAAGGATCACCGCTGACCGCACTCTACATAAACTTTAGGACCGTCATACACTGAGACACTTTCCATCCAGTACGTTATATGGCCTGACATTTCTTGCGCGGAGTTATTGCGTGAATATAGCCTCGTATATCAGTGTCATACAGCTGAATGAATCGTATCACAGCGCGGGTTAAAACAATCGCTTTTGTTTTATTTTAGTCACTACCATTCGTATACGTGTACCTATTCATGAAAAATAATCGAACCATAACAGACATTTACTGTCAACCGTAAAACCCCTATATTCTGTTGACGTTTCATCATTCCACAAAATTATTGTATCGTAGTTCCAGGACCAGTGAGTGGTGAGTGACTACTAAATTCCCTTGATACAGCAACTAGGCGAACAGTTCGCAATCATTCGACAGTCGCACTCGCAACATCCACGACGCGACGCACTCACACGGCAAATTGCGATTTTGGTGTGGTAGCTTACGCACGCGGCCTCTAGAGCGAGCCACTGTGGCATGTTACTACCCAACTCCCTTGAATGGGATAACAGGAATCCTACTAGCAAATGTGAAACCTACCAACCTAAACCCCTTTGTGCTTCGAAGAGTAAAATAGTCTAGGAATATGTAGTTAGGCAAATACTCGATATGTTTAGAACTGCGAGGTCTTACAGCTTGTTTAAATGTAAAGCTATCGGTTTTCTTGAGTAACTGGGTGGCTGAGGTCAGATGGCTGCGGTCCAGTGTAAATACTGATATTAATTTAGTCTGACTGGAAGCTCCACTCAGAGTAATTAATGAAGACTAACATCATTATACTAGAAGAACGAGTAGATTGCAAGGCAGATTGGAAACTTGAGATTAATTGGAGCCAGGAAGCTCTTGAAAGTGGGTTAAGCAAGGAATAAATCACACGAAGAGTTGACGTATGTTTGGCAGATTTTAAAAATCGTCCTAGGTATGGTAGGTAGGTATTTTGTATGAATCAAAGCATACTGCAGGCTGACCATGCTTTTTGGAAAGTAGGGCTAAATATTTATAACTCACGATAGGGCGCATCGTGGTACTGGTATAGCACACGGCACAACATTAAAAATACTGGATCCATTCATTTCTTTCCATCACTAGCGCGATATTTTTATAGATGCGCGTTAGATTTCCATTTAGGTACCTATGTGTGTTTCAGTGTTAATGTTTTTGCGCATCTGCTACTGAAATAAACTACTGGGTCCAAACCGTATTTTGGAAGTAGAATCGACACAAAAAGAAGAAAAAGTTTTAATGTTTGGCCTATACCACTTGATTCGATCAATTGATCAGCTGGTCGATAAGCGATTTTGTTTGTATACCTCGCTCTAACATCAGACTTTCATCCACACGTCATGTCTCACGTGATTGTATTAACTCAGGGGACGGTGTAACACAAACACGCCACTAAAAGCATTGCCTGGCTCAACACTAATATTTATCGATGAGCACTAATGTGCGTTTTATTCGCGTCCATCCATGTTACGATGATACTAGGTCGCGTGCACCGCCCGTCTCGCTAGACGGGCGGTGCGCTAGCTCGCTAGCTAGCTATGTAGGAGAGACGATTGGAAGCTGTAATTCTTACAGGTTTTTAAGTGGGCTTCGGTGAATTTTAAATGGAATGTTTGAATTATATGAAGGAAAAATAGTAAATGACGTGACGATTGACGGCGGAGAATGGAAAAATAAAACGTGTCGGTGCAACACCAAATAACATGAGACAAGAATGTGATGTGAGGGTAAATGCTTAGGCAGATTTGCCAAAAAATGAGGATGATTGAAGTAAAAACTTTTCAATAAAAAGTTAGACACAGCCATAAGTTACTACAGTTTTACGCATCAGTGTTTATTTCGTAGAATTTTGATTAAAGGAAAAATTCTACCCTAGGCCTAAAGGCATGTTCAGGATGACAAGCCCTCCTTTTGTTTCTCGTCCTATCCCAAAGATTATACAGTTCCCAACAAAAGTCCCGCCCGGAAAAATACATTCCCTTTGTTGAAGTTAAAAAGAATTCCTTAAACAACGCTACAAACAAAAGAAACATCATAACCAAGTTTCAGTCATAATTTAATGTCATCACTTTATAACTTCTAAACGATTTAATATGACGTGATTCGAAAACTTGAGCCATACATAATTCAAACAATTTGGGAAGCTTGACCACGTTTTGTAAAGTTTTAATACTTATCAAAACAAGACTACGAGTAACTTTCGTTCTCAAAACTCGAATTTTATTGAAATACCGAGAAATCTATTTGAACTTAATTTAGGCGCGTCAAGTCACGCAGAACTTGTACCTATACACTTGTACTATAATACGCGTTCTGTGTGATTTAAGAAAAAAAAAATCAGAATGTGGTATTTTTTAGGATTGTCACAAAGATTTCCAAACCAGAAAAGGTTCGCAGCGCCAAGTGTTTTTAAATAAAGTTGCTTTATCGTATGATAAAGCAACTTTATTCAAAAACATAAACACAACAACAAAATAACTTATAGACCAGGGTAGATATTTTTTGAAACCAAATAAAATTATAGTAGGATTAAACCCATTGGAAAAGGAAGAGAATATAACAAAAAGTAAATATGAAAAATAATTTACGGTCGACCTGAGGTCGGGAAATCAGCTGCTACGAAATCACAGGTAGTAAGGCCAGGATAAGAAATTATAAGCGTAGATCAGATGCCTATTTATTGCTATTTTAAGATAACTTATATGTACCTGAGTGACCTACGGAAAACTTTAGCCTATCAAAAGGTATTTCACAGAGATGTGGGGACGGGGCTAGGTGGGTCTGGGCCTTACTACCTGTTATTTCATAGCAGCTGGTTTTGCATTTTCTGAGAAAATTTACCAATGTATATTTTTTTTACATCATCAGAAAGAAGAGATAATCTCTTCTTTTTGATGATGTAAAACGACGAACAAAAAGCCTACCGACTTAAAAAAAACAGTTATTTTGGTGGGTGAATTTTCGATTGAAAATATGGCAGATTTTTCGATATTAAGTCAATAACAAGGTGAAAAAATAAAAAAATTAATCAAAAAAATTACAGTGTGTTTGGGACATAAAAAGGTAAGTTTTCAACTTTCGTGGAAAAATAATGTTTTTTGTAAAAGATAAAAAATTAAAAACCAGAAACTTGGGTATTTGACCACTTCCCGACCTCAGATCGAACGTCATTTATTTTTCCCTTTAGTTTTTGTTATATTCTCTTCCTTTACCATTGGGTGTCATCCTACTACTCGTACAATATTTTGTTTTACTTTTTACCGGCTCTGGGTCTATTAAGTTTGTTCGCCTTTTAAAAGCTAGTGCATAATTAGCAACTTATTAACGTACTTCATTGAAACTCTTTGAGCTAGTACTAATCGAAATAACGTTGCGCAGCGCTTTCAAGCGCACAAAGCGCGCGATCTCACAATGTATCTATTTTCAACAAAAAACCGGATGATTTTTAGCGTAGCATAGCTTTTTATTATTTTGTTAAAATTAAAACACAAAAATTCCTCCTCCATTCATTGCATTCAGGTGTAGACCCGTATAGAACGTTTAAGCAATATTCTTCATGCAAAGTAAAGAAATATGAAATACGAGATTGTAGATTTTCCAAAGGGCTTTAGGTTGTAATGAATGTCGCAGACCTTGTTAAATAAAAAGATTATATGCATGCTGAAAAATAAAGTAAAGTAAAAAATCATTGATCCACCCAGTTGCTAGATATAATGAGAAACGCTCGTTACTGGATATCTTTTCCTGAGCTTTGAGTTAAAGTTATATGTCTACCGTCCAAACAATATTAGGCTGTAGTTTGTTCAACTTGGGAAATAAACTTGGGTGTTGCTCTATTGATCAACACCCGAACGACGTACGAACTTTTAAAAGACCCTATTTACCTTCCTACCATCTATTTACTTGTGTGTAATCTTCGATAAGTGATTAAGTTATAAGTTACTTTATCTCTAACGAATTACTTGACGATTATAATCAAAGGATTTCCCTCAGATTAGCCAGCACAGTCTCAAATGAGTGAGTAAGGCGGTGTCTACACAAGCGGATTCTCGGATCATCGTTGTAAACAAAGCCGCGCCATTAGCGACGTTTAGCTCGACACGCTCGTAATGGAAGAGTTAATTTATTCGAACAAGCAGTAGTTTGTAACTCAGCCGGAATTTAATTCGGTCGCGACGACCGAGCGATTTCCATGACGATGCCTACCGGTGTGCACAAGGGTTAAGAGATGAGCGGGTTATGTTTGTGAAGACTTATCTTAGTCACGCCTTTGTAGCATTTCATAAACAAAACTTAATTACACAAAGCCTCGAATATAGTCTCCAAAATGTCTGGCTTTCACTAGTTCATAGTCTTTTAGCTTAAATGAAGAGTGACATAAGGAACTCCCAAGATATCTGTTAGAAAATTATTGTGATCAGGTGACGGTATTTAACAAGGAAATTAAACTAATACCAAGAAACAAGAAGTTCAAGTACGATCGCAAACAGCTCATCAGCACTTAAATTGCTTAGGAAGGCATTATCACGATTCATTAATCATGACACCTATCTCCAAAGCACCATCGCTTCCCGTTCACACCTTCCACCAAACGTCCCTAAATTACAAGCAGTGGGTATAATGCGCCCGCTTCGACGACGACACCCGGTGAGGCGACGAGGCGACGAGGCGTCGGCGACAAAGCGTCGGCAACACGGCGACTTTCAAAAGCTACGGGTGGTATCCGTAGCTGTACGTATACATTTTAGTGTGAAACTTTAGAGTTGATTTGATGCGTTTGATTGAGTGATTGGATTTTGGAGGATATTTTGGACTACTGAAATTTTGGACTGATTAATGTGTGACAGATTTATTGGTTTAGTGACCTCAAGCAAAAGTGATATAGTAACGAACATGGGTTCTTACGCCCGATCGATAGGTTAGGCAAAGTGTTATCTGTTGAAATGTGGATGTACTTTAATAGGCAGGGGAAAGAATAAGGGTCTTCAGGGTTTAAAAGCTTGCTGTTTTAATGTCACTCTAGTAAGGTTGATTTTAAAGTAACAGTTTCTTTCATCTCGCAGGCGACCAAGACTCAAGTATTGCACGTCAGCAAAGGTGATTGCGCGGTTTACTGCTGAAAGAGCGCAAAGAAATTGGACATTTAAATAAATTCACTTTTATTTAAATGCACGCCGCACACTTAAATGAAAAAAGCATGATGTGTACTTTTCCACGGGCACCACCTTTTAACTATGCATGGTTTGTGAAATTAGATTCTTTTGAAATCTACACCTAGCTATGTTGACCTTAGGCTACAAAATTGTTTGTAACTGAGCCTCTTTCAGTTAGTATCTTGGCCTGCCTCTGTACCTCGTAACAACACAATCTCTTCAGCGAGGCTCACAATCTCGGCAAACGATCCAACATTCCTACCTTTTGAATCCTAATTCTTCCTCGAGCACTGAGTACTCATTGCGAATGGGATCATTTGGGTCTATCTGCAGACTTGGGCCGATCTGGAGAGTAATGCTGAGCTACAATGATAGTCTTTTATTTCCTACTGCTGTGTTTAGAGAGATAGCTTGCGAGGTTGATTAAGAAACTTGTCGTGTCTGACGAATGGTGACTTTAAAGAGTAAAAACATTAGTCTCTGTTTGAGCTTTGCCTCTGTCGGCTAAAAAACATTGTAGTCCCAATCAAGTCTGAAGCATTGAACATAATTATTACTTTGTTAGTTGCTAATAGAAAAAGAAAACCGTCGTTATGGAAACACATTACGGTTTCTTTTTAATCATGAAACTAAATTGAGAGAGAAATTATATAAATAGAATTAATTTGTGATCATCTGCTTAGCCTTTCCCCAACCATGAGAATAAATGTGAATGAATTTTATTTTATACTAACTGTTCCCAGCGAGTTTGCCCGCTACAACTCGAAAATTATCCCACGGGAAGATAAAATCGGGATAAAAACTATCCTATGTGCTAATCCAGGTTATAAACTATCTGTGTACTAAATTTTATCCAAATCCGTTCAGTAGTTTTTGCGTGAAAGAGACAATGGATAGCAAACATCCATTCATACTTACAAACTTTCGCGTTTATAGTATTAGTAGGATGGAGCAAATGCCTATCTCACCTCCACAGTTATCCATTGAATAATTAGTTGTCAACTTTCAGGCCTTCGACTACTTATAACGACTAGCCAGTAATGGACAGTTCGCAAGTTACTTAACCAGGCACGTGTAAGAGTTAGGAGCCACTTGTAAACTAAAAATAAGTAAATTAACAATAAATAAATACCGTTAAACAACAGAAAGACAACAGTAGTGTTAACCAGGCACGTGTAAGAGTCGGGAACCAAACATTTCTATAATAATAAATAGACGGTTAGCTTAACGAGAACAATAAATTTATTGCTTTTTCCTTTTGTTCTTCCTGTTTGTATCGGAAAAATAAATTAATAATGACTAACAATTATATTTTCTTCCTTGACCGTTTTACTGTTGGAAAATGAGGAAATACTATAAAATAACTTAGACCCTTAAAACTGGCTTTAATAGTATTGTCCAGCTATGAGACTAAATCATTTATATTATACAACGGCATGAGGTATTTTGTTAAAACGAAAATATAAAATGTATTTACATATACATGCCTTAACATCGTAATGTTTATGTGATTTCAACTAAAAGACCCTGTTTTCCTCTAACTTAGCTTTCCTAGATGAGTCAACATGTCGGCTAGAATGATCAAATTGTAATTACTAACCAACTAAACGCAAAAGACAACTTCTCCTTGTATCCCTGTAGCCAGCATTTGAATATACTGTTATGTTGTGTTTAAATATGTGAGCAACAGGTACTAAATAATACTCCAAATACATTGATGACACTTAATCGTTCAGTTTCATTGATTAAATTGGTCCTTAAGAGATTCAATACGTTTAATGGATCATGACAAAATAATTAATCAGAATCACACAACCGTCTCTACTCACAAGTACCTCCTCATCTAAAACAATAACTTATCCGAGTGGGGACGCTGACACAAGTGTCTCCATGGTTTAAGGGCTGTTCAATAGTAATTAATGCGAACAGAACCCTGGCCACTCCAATCTGAGCGGAGGACTCGTAGACTCTTACACTCCCAACTAATTCTATTTACTGCCATTGTCTGACAGCAGACTAGGGAGGGGGAGAGAGGAACAAGCGTGTGTCCCATCCCCCCTCCTTCAGCCCGGATTTAGTTCCTCTAACAATTATCCGGAATGACTACATTTACTTAACATGAGTGTTTCATGGTACGTGGTAAAGGCGTACCTCAGCGATATAAGTCAAATTGAACTTTAAAGCATTTATACGTCTATATGTATGTACGTGCTGTGGTCTCACCGAAATTACGAAGCTAGAGGAAGGCTCTGGCACATTATTACAGTGGTGAATATTCGTAAGCAGGCTTGCGTTTTGAGCAGGTTCAACAAATCTCAACACTTTACCTGGATCGAAGGTATTCATGACAAGGAAAAAATAGCACACGATGCGTAAATAGGAACGAGTTGAACTGACGTGACTTTGGTTCTGATTAATTCTGAATAAGGAACTCATAGGTCCATTCACTTTTAGAAAGTTAACAAATAAAAAAAAAACAATCAAATAAACTAACAAGAAACTATAAAAGGGAATAAAAAAACTGCTCCTCAACGCTGTCAGAAAAAAAGTGGTTTAATTTGACAGATTTGTAGAAGAAAGTGTCCCCAGCTCGTTTGACATCTGGCCTATCATTGAAACAGTTCACACTCGCCCTTGAGACACCCTGAAAAAATCGAATATTTGTTCAAACCCTTAATTATTTTGTTTCAATTCCAAATCACTGAATGCCAATAAATCGTTTGATTTCACTTGATTTAAATCAAGGGTTTCACGAATCCTTTAGATGAGCTCTTAATTGATTACTTTAATTAATATTATTTAGCATATAGAGTCAAGATACGAATAAATTTGGTGCTGCAGTCAAACTTACGACATTTAATTAATTAAATAATTGCTTTCGATGTAATTACATTTGATCCAATTAAGATCGTTATCATGTTGGAGGCATAACAGGACTGCTACAATTAAGAAATAAAGTGAATTCAAGGATAAATTGATAGCGAGTGACACACTTAGAGCGGGTCAAGTTAACACTGAATTGTCCGAAACTTCCCAAAAAACAAACAGCAATTATCGAATCTATTTTAAGCCTTTAACACATTTCATGAGCTGGCACAAAGCTGTAAAGAGTTATCTTACGTCTGAGCGACGTTAAACAATAAACCGGCTGTGAGCGCCAAATAGCCCATCAACTCACTTTCACTTCACTGACTGCGATATCACCTTCTGAAATAAGTGAGCCCAAGTCAACAGCCGCGAGTACAAGTGGAAGTTATCGACGAGAAGCCTGAACACTGAACGAATAATATGGAAAACTAAATGTTTCTTCTAGAAACTCAATCACATCTCAACAAAGCCATGCATCACGATGTTTTCAAATCGTAACTTCTCTCCTTCATCCAATCCGGTTGTTTGAAACTAGTAAATAAGAACTTAATCACTTTACTCTGAGCTGGGCTAAGACCTCACAAAGTCACAACACAATTTATATAATTGAAACCGAATGTTGTTGTCATTTGTAGATTAGTTTTGAAGTGTACCGAGTACGCGCAGCCGGTGATCGCGATCATCTCGTTTTGTGAGTATCGGGTGCATCTGAGACGATCACGGGAATGCTTGTGTCGTTCAAATGGTCCGTTTTACTATTATTGCTTTGACGTCCAAAGTTTAAAGAAATTGGTCCATCCGCACGTCAATACTGCACCTGCATCCTAAAAACGAGTTGAATTTTATTGAGTACGGCATTAGACGAGGCATATAAAATAAGCATGAGTACGGCAAGTAGAAACTTTAATAACGTGTGTAAACAACATGATTTTGATGCTTTCGTAACGAGTGTGTCCTCGGCCAGAAAGTCCATGAGCCTTTTTTTTTTTTTGGGTGGGTCGGAAATCATCAAATAACCCTTCCCGCTCTGGGCAGAGCGAAAGGGAGTGTCAGACTTCCACTGACTAAAAGCCACCCATGTTCCTTCTTAGCCCTTCATGTCGAGGCCGCGGTATCTCTTGCGAACAACCCGCAGCCCCAAGTCCATGAGCCAAGGCTTTTATAATTAAGGTTTTTTCTTTGGTTGTTCAGGTTTTTATTACTGTATTGATTGTGACATATAAAATGTGAATTTAATTTAAGCTTGAATGATAACCAGTATTTTTTTTTGTCGCTGTATTGTGTTGTTCACATTCTTAATTCAAAATCTGTTTTTAGAAGTGAAGACTTAATGGCTGTCAGTCTCACATACTGTTTTTTAATCTGTTTATCTTAAAGTCCATTTCACGAAAGAAGTCCCGCGGACAATTGTGGAACTAAATTTAACAGATCGGCCATGTTGTCGTTTCTCGATGTTATCAAGGTGCGTTTGTTGTGGTAGATATTTTGTGAGTTTATTATTGAATTAGTGCGTTATAAGGTTTATTTACGATGCCAAAAGTTGTGAAACAACATTAATTCGCGCGACATACAGCGTTGCGTCTGCGGGACTTCTTTCGTAAAATGGACTTTAGCTGTAAGTTTTCCATATTAAATAAATTATAGTGCAGAATTGATGTAAAACGTGTTTATGATAAGCATCATTATAAATTCTATCTCTCGACTAGTTGTTGCAATTATACACAAGGTCCGGTATTCGATTCCCGGGTCGGGCAAAGTGCTATAGGGTTTTTCCTTTAGAATTTTCTCAATAGTAGTGACGGAGCCTGGCAATAAGCTCGCCTTATTACATGACACTTAAATGTAACTGATGACAAAAGCAAATACTGTTTGGAACACCTCTGCCTAACTCTCTGTCATTATAAACTGGACTTAGTTTTCCATTTGTTCAGTTTATTATTTGCTTTGTTCCAATTGCCTAGTATTTAAGAGAAAAACTGGCAGTTATTATATCTAGTAAAAGAACCAATTTAGATGATTTCTCTTTGTACTTTTCCTTGTCGGATACCTTGCAGTTATTTCTTTATTATATTCAGTTAAACGGAAACACGACGAAGCAAACTCCTGTTTATTCACAACAATTATTTCATAATCATGTCAAAGAATTTATTTCATTAAAAGTTAATTTGTTCAGCAAACAGTAATAAGTATTTATAATTGCGTTTCAGATTCTCAACATTTTTCTTTTGTAGTTTGAACTGTTTGATATCAAACGTAATAAAGAAAATTCATAGTATTGGTGTCTACTGAGTTCAGAACAATTGTAATTAAAATTCATCGTTCTCTGTATTTTCTTGCTCGATATAACTCTGTACGCCGGTTTCACTAAACTCAAACAAACAATTTTCATAAAGAATGTACAAGGTTCTGTAAAATATACGATCAGTTGGGCATGGGGAACGGTGATTCCGTTTCTCATTTACATCTCACCTTTGAACGCCTTGACGACGCAATGGATGTAGTTCGTATTTAAGAACTGTTGGTTGACCAATAATTATAGGGGATCGGACAAAAAAAAACTAATTATTCCGTCAGATAGATTTCCAAAAAAT
The DNA here is from genome assembly GCA_949774965.1 of Diarsia brunnea. Lineage (NCBI taxonomy): Eukaryota > Metazoa > Arthropoda > Insecta > Lepidoptera > Noctuidae > Diarsia > Diarsia brunnea. The sequence continues at coordinate 20,942,243 of OX459002.1, forward strand.
ATTAAACACATATTTTTTATTTTTTCACGTAAACAAAAAATGAAGACGATACAGTGCTTTGAAAACTCGTGTGACGCCACATGTCAGTACATTTTTTAAGTGACGTCGCAAGCCCCCACTTATGATCTTTGACGCGTTTTATCTTCGTCACTTTTTATTAATTTGATAAAACAAAAAACACGTATCTAATATTTTTCGATAATCTAACTGACGAACTACGAACAGAATCATATTTTTTTGAGTCAGTCCGATCCCCTATTCTGGTGATGAACCACCAGTGTCCCACAGTACCAGTGTGTTTAGGACATATAATACTTTTATCCCGGTAGTAAGTGCATTCCGTGGGATAATTTCAGACCGAAACGCGGATTAGTCCGCGTACAAAAGTTAGTAGTATTATAATCGGAATCTGGCAGAAATCAATCAGGAGGGCGTTAGACGAACCTCTCTCATAAATACACGGAGTTTAACTGGAACCCATTACAGCATCAGTATCAATTCGTAATCATCAATCGAAGATCCGGGGACGGTATTTGTTTCAATTACATTGCCATCATGGAATACTGACGCGCAGAAGTACTGCCCCGGCGCGGTCATTCACTTAGCTGACACGGGTTCACGAGGTTCAAATACGTACTTCTATATTAGGTTTGATTTATCAATGACATGCAGATTCCTTACACGAGAAAGACTTAAACCGCGGTAGTGTGTGTTTTAGGTTTTAGTACGTCTTAGGACGAATTCCACTGAAAAGGCTAGACAGATAATGAGGATGAATTTCACCAATGAATCTAATCGCGATTAATGTATCTGTGTCAATGCCGTGGCTAAGCAGTACTGATTTTGTTCAGCCACAAATAAAATCATGTCTGTTGTGATCTATTTCTCCTAACACTATTATTATTCTATTCTATTCCGGTTCAAAAGGTCATCAGATCTCATTACATAACAAAACGTTGTTTACTCAAACATAATCAGGTAAGAAGTTGTTAAACGCACTCGAGGTCGGGAAGGTTCCGTCACGTGAAAACTCACAACTGGTAGGAATGTCACAGTTATTGTGTTGAGTTCACCTTTTGTACTATTATTAGCGTTGACCCCGCCCCGCTCCCCGCAGCCGTCCCCGGTGTCGCCTGCGCCGCGACTGTCGAGACATTGAGATTCATTCCCTAAGTACTGTTTTATGTCCTCCATAATTTATGGGGACTTTCCAATCGTCTAGCACTATTTGGGCTGAGGAAAAGACTTTTTTATGTCTAAACACTGGAATCGATCGCATAAAATGAGGAGGCCTCAATTTTTGGAAACGGAGAATTGGAGCAGAGCTATTTGGTATCTTGTCATAAAATACCAGTCGATTTTCAAATTCAAATATTTTATTTCAGACCATAGATCCATATTTTGTTAGTAATATTAATTTAACTTAGCCTAATGTTGCGATTAACTTGTTAATAAGTATGTGTCGTATGTTTTTAAAACACACTGTATTAAAAATGTAACCTAGAGATGGGTTTTAGTGAACAGTACTGTTTTTCATGGAGTGCTTGCCTCTTTAACCTCTACAACGAAGTTTCCAGAAAACACGATACGCCTTGGTGAAACTGGTTGTCAAACTTTCAGGCACACCGAGCTCTGATACAGAAACAATATTATTTATTTAGAAGAAGACGTTATTTTCCTCATCAACTTTTGACAAGGGATTAAACTTACCTACAACAATAATAACAACATTGCTACAAACGTAAAATAACAATATCCTTTAATATTCTGTTTCACATTAAAAGTTCATGCAATCTTGAACTCTGTAGGTACTGGAGTAAAGAAATGCGCTTTCTTAGACAACTTGTTAGGATGAGTTACTATGAAGTTAGATTAACTAGTTATTTATTTATTATAAACTTTATGCACAAGTAACAATAACTCTACAAAGTACCGTTATGTTTGTGAATAATGTATCTAAGTACTGTGAGCCAAGGATCACATAATGATTATTTAACTTTTTACGATGAATAAAATATAGCCACGTTGATTAGATTTTTATGTTGTATTTTTTTTTAATATCTCTTCCAAGAGTCTGCTTGAGTTTAAACCTGTAGTAATTTACATAATAAAAATATTATAATTATATAATATTTATTCACTGACAGACATCTTACTACGGCCTTAACTGCTAGGTTCAGAGGTCATTAAAATTTTACAAGGCGATCTTTACATAACGAGGTTAGGAAAACTCTCACTGTTGGTTTCCCTTAATAAATTAATTTTTGGCCATGCCAAACATTTATAACTGCATAAACTGAAGGGAAGTCTTGCTATTCAAAATCGAAATCAAAGTATCCATTTGAAATTTAGCTACAGTCCCAGTCACAAGGCATAAAAACTGCGCAAGTACTGTAGTTAAGCGTAGATCCCTTTGGAGACAAATGGGCAAGAAACTTCATGAACACTATTGACGATACTATTAAATCTAGACAACGTAATTACTGCGAATCGAAACGCATTTGCCAACTGCAATTAACAAATAACGCAATACCATAAGAAAACCCGCTCAAACTATCGGAAACAATCAATCAATAAACAACTAGTTACAAACCAAACAAAGCAAGTACACACAGAACTCGACATGATCATCTCCGTGTGTCCCTGACGCTGTCGCCGCTAATGCACCATTGAGCAAACTATCTGACAGACTACAGCGCGGTAATTACTGCACTTAGTCTGTCTGTCTGTCCGTGTGGTCGTCAATCACTGCTGTTTCAATTTGACAAGGAAAAGTGCATGTTGTAAATAGATCATTGATGTATTGGCGACAAAAAATTATGCTGATTGTGATTTAGTTACCAATCAATTAAACAGACATTAGGTTGGTTTAAACATAAAACAACTTACACAACAGTTATTATTTGGTGCCGAAATCAGTGACAGTCAGTTCTAATTCTTGGTTTTAATACTATTTTGTGGGCAACTAAATTGCTTTATATTTCGCACCACATTAAAAGTATTTTCTCCGATAATCCTCTGTCTGCGCGCCCACTTACAGGTAATCACTTCAGGAACGATTGTACTTACTTATTTGTAAGCCAGTATTGAATAATCGCCATCTCGCTAAGTGGCAGTTTCACAACTATTCGTTAAACGATTGCAAATCGGTTGTACTTGTAACTGTCCGTGGATGTCTCAAGTTAGTGAGATTTATAGATAATTGTGCTAAATCGTAATATCCATGTTATTATTGTGTCATGCGACGCTGGGATGTACATTACAAAACGGAAAATAACAATGTCGTAACGGAAACAAAACATTGCGAAGGAAATCTGTCCGATTAACGTAACGCGATACATTTTCCGGTCTGCGTGTCAAAAGGAAAATAACTGTGCCATGAAGAAATCTATATTCAACGGTGTTCTGAAAATCATATTAATAGTTTTTTTTTTCAAACAAACGGCAATGCCTCTCTGAACCACATGTATCATCATCTGCCTAGCCTTTTCTCAACTATGTTAGGGGTCGCCTTCCAGTATAACCAGATGCAGCCGAATCCTATCTGACCTACAAACCAGTTACTGGGTAATGCGATACCCTTTGGAAAGACTGGTGGTTAGTTTTTCGGGCCACTGACTATCTGTAACGACTGTCAAAGATTAACAAATGACAGTTGTGCTTTCCGAGGCTCAGAGGTATGTAATGGTGGTTCCCTATCTGTGGACCAACCTAGGCAAGCTCGGCTTAACCTAGCGATCGACCCGAAAGAAACCAAAAAAACGAAAGTAAACTTATTCCACAACAAGAATCTTTTTAACACAAGCAGCTCGTTACTCCCAGTCAACTACATCTATCCGCGCCAGAAGGCGTCCTCTGTGTTGGACTGCTACAATAAAACTCACTTTGGTATCACACTAAAAGTTTTATTCCACTGACCTTCTTACTCAACGGTTAACAACCAACTGACTCGAGCTAACGCGCCACACCGCCAACCGGCAAACGCAGTGACCGGATGTAGCGCGTGCGCGCCAACTCGGTCAGCAAAACATTATAACTCTAATACAATGTCAAATAATTCTACATTTAGTTTAAATAATCATTTTGACGTTATATAAAATTATGGGAATTAACTAAAGCATAACTTCTAATATACATTATATTTTAAATTAAATTGACGAACCGGAAACATATCAAAAGTAACGCCATCTTATAATTCGTGGTTTATGACGACAGTCATATTATTAACTTACAAAAATGACTGGCATCATAAACCTACACTAACAGAAGATACATGACATACCAAAATTAATATCTTATTTATTTTTAACAGAACTCTAACATTCGGCCATCCGCATAACTTACGCGTCCTCGCGTATGTATACGAACAGCGTTATGTACATCAACCACAATTATTGTATATCTACATCAAATATTACAACTACAATTATAAAAGCCCTAATGGACATCTTAATCGATCATAGCTGTTACCACTGTAATTATACAAAATAACTTATTTACTAGTATACAACTCTAACATTTTCGGCCATCCACGTAACTTACGCGTCCTCGCGCATGAATGGTTTTTATTTATAACTGTATACATGAGAGTATTCGAATCAACTATATATAACTACTACAACTGTAGTTACCGAAGCATAAAGAAATGTCTTAATCAACTATAAATATTACAACTGTAATTATACAATATGTACTATTGTACTAGTGATTCAAGTCGCTACTACCTTTAAATCACTAGGGCGGTACAAGTCGCTACTACCTTGAAACCACCAAAACTGTAATGTTAAATTTTACTAGTGGTACAAGTCGCTACTACCTTGAAACCACCAAAACTGTAATGTTAGATTTTACTAGTGGTACAAGTCGCTACTACCTTGAAACCACTAGGGCGGTACAAGTCGCTACTACCTTGAAACCACCATGACAATTTTATCCAAGAATCGTACTTGACATAGCTTCATCTTTACCACGAACGCTATATTAATTTCAGTCTCACGACCCTATAATTAGTTACCTTGGACTTTTATTTAATCAACTATATCACCCTCTTCATTAGCCGAGGATGAACTTGAGTCAGTTCTATTATAGTGGGCCCACGCTTTCATTTTGTCTACGGCAATAACCGCCGAATATTTCCGATTGCCCTTTTGAGTGATCGGAGTGTCCTCAATGCGATACCGGTCATTACCTAAAACCTCAACTACTTTATACGGGCCACGATATTTTGGAATTAACTTTTTGCTCTGCCCTGTAGCAGCAATTTCACGCTCAACACTAACCAAGTCACCCACTTGAAAATTAACGGGTTTAGTAGACTTTTTGTCATAATATGTTTTCTGCTTCTCTTGATAACTGGTGATATATTCACTAGCCTCTTCTCGTATTTCTTTAATTTTATCTTCTGAATACGGTTCATCATTATCAATAGAAGCTTTAACCCTACCTTCAGTCATTCCGGTCAGGCTCATACCAAAAAGAACCTGGGCTGGTGTTTTGCCTATGCCTTTGTTAAATGTGTTATTCAGGCCCAACTGAATTTCGGGCACCTTAACATCCCATTTTCTTTCGTCCAAACCCACGCACTTAGCAGTCAGCGCTCCTAGTAAAGTACGGTTGTACCGTTCGACTTGTCCATTAGCGCGTGGGGTTGCTACCGCGTTCAAAATGTGTCGAATGCCTAGTTTTTCCAGAAAAACGGTAAATTTACTACTTGTGAAGCAAGAGCCACGGTCAGATATAATTCTTTTTGGTAGCCCAAATATACTAAAATAGTCTTGCATTTTCTCAATAACTATTGTAGACTTAGTACTTCGAACCGGTTTTAGGACGATAAATTTTGTGTACGCATCTATAATGACTAGCAGGTGTGTGTTTCCCTTTGAACTCTTAACAAAAGGGCCAACATGGTCAATATGAACCGTGACAAATGGTTTTTCATCTTTTGGTATAGGATGTAACGGCGGCCTTTTCTTTGATGACGACTTTGAGTAAGAACATTCAAGGCATGATTCTACATACTTTTTAATGAAGCGCCTCATTTTAGCGAACCAATATGTTTCTTTAACTTTACTCAAAGTCTTATTAACTCCAAAGTGACCCAAATCATCATGGCACTGTTTGAGTATTTGCCATCGTACACCCTTCGGGACTACCCACCTATCACCGTCAGAAGTTTTTCTATATAATTTACTATTGCGCACAATATAATTATTTTTAATCTCAATGACATCATCAGCTTGGGGATCATTTAGAACCGAAATCTTCCTTTGGATCTCTGAATCCGCCAGTTGAACGGTACCCAACCAATCTGATTCACCAACTACCATCACCAGGCAGTCGGCACCCGCACTATCAGCATGAATATTGGTAGGTGGTGGATTTCGACTTAACGCGTCCACGTGAGCCATTGAAGACCCCGGCTTATATTCGACAGTAAAGTTAAACTCTTGCATAGCAATCCACCACCTAGCGACACGTGGTATTAAATCGCGCTTAAGGAAGGTTGCTCTTAACGAATTGCAGTCGGTTATTACTTTAAACTCTACGCCAATAAGATATACGCGAAACCGTTGAAGCGATGCCACGACAGCAAGCGTTTCTAGTTCATATGCCGTCATATGCTGTTCCTCGGAAGTCGTTTGGCGGCTGAAGTACGCTACCGGTCTCAATAATTTATTGTCATCACGCTGCATAAGCATTCCGGCTATACCTATTTTACAAGCATCTGTGTGCAGTTCGGTTAACGCATTAGGGTCATATAACGCTAAAATTGGTTTTTTCATTAATTCGGACTTTAGTTCATGGAAAGCTTTGCTTTGTTCTTGGCCCCAAGCCCACACGGCCGTTTTCTTTAAAAGACTAGTTAGAGGTTTGGCTATCATAGCGAAATTTTTGACAAACCGACGGAAAAAACTACACAATCCAATAAATTGCCTAACCGTGTGCTGATTAACTGGTTGAGGAAAATCTCTAAGCGATTCAATTTTTCGAGTTCCCGGCCTAATACCCTCTGCACTTAATTCAAACCCTAAATAATCGACTGTCGTCTTAAAGAAGCAACACTTCGACAGTTTAAGGGTTAAGTTGGCTTGTTTTATCAAACCCAATACCTTTTCTAACCGGTCAAAACCCTCTTCAAGCGTTACTGAAGGCACAATTATATCGTCCATATAAGCAGATGCGATTCTCTTAGTATTAACATTTTGTTCTTCTCGCGATGGGAACCCTCGGTTATTATTTAAAACTAAGTGCATTGTACGCATAAACGTAGATGGTGCATTAACAAGCCCAAAAGGCATTCTATTGAATTCATATTGCCCTTCGGGCGTCACAAATGAAGTTTTATGACGATCAGTTTCAGAAATCGAAATTTGATAATAACCGGACGCGAGGTCCAGAGTAGTATAAAAATTATATCCCGCAAGGTCATCGAGTTGGTCGTCTATTCTAGGCAGTGGGTAATTTTCTTTTATGGTCTTACGGTTCAACGCTCTGAAGTCGATGCACAATCGAGTTTCACCGGACTTCTTTTTAACAAGTACTATAGGGCTTGCATAGCAGGAGGTAGACGGACGAACAATACCGCACTCCAGTAACTCTTGTATCATTTCTCGCACTTTGGTACGTTCTGTTATCGGAAGCCTATAGGGTCTATACACCACAGGTTCGTCGTCTTTCAAATTTATGGACATTTCTGTAAGCTCGGTTTTACCTAACTCTTTTAAGCTAAACGCAAAGCATTCTCTATATTTATTTAACAGCTCTACAAGTTGTTTACGTTTATCTTTGGCAAGGGTCGTATTGCTAATTATATCGTCTTCGTATATCGACCGTAAAGGCTCACTAACCTCTACATTAGAAACATCAGCTACATTATTTGTTAAAACTTCCTCTTCTGCCTTTAGCCCCCTAGCTATCACGATATCCTTTCTTAAAAGGAAGGGTTGGCCGGACTTGCCTTTTATGAAGACAACTCCTTTCCCATCTACACAAGTGAATAGCCCTTGCACCAGATAGTGTTCGCGGCCTATCTGATAGCGATTATTTCCGGGAATATACACATCTCCATTATAAACCGGGTTAGTGTGAACGTATACAGGAGTCAACCCATTTATCATAGTATCTATGGTACCGAAAAGTTTGATCCTATTGAACACCGATTCATCGGTATCGCTACTAGAAAAACATAAATTTGTATTATCTTTCTCTACAATAATATGAGGTTGTTCTGTATACGTCTGACCTATAATAAGGGGTATTCGCATTACTTCGTTAGGAACAATAAGAATTTCGACAGTTGCGACTACCCCATCGACGGCAACTGATGCGATGCATTTTCCTAAGGGTCGAACTGTAGCCTCTCCAAAGCCTTTAAGCACGGGCAAATTTTGAGTAGGAACCCAATCGGCAGATATTTCTTTAGCGCAAGCTAAGCTCATCATAGTAGCAGAGCTACCGAAATCGATAAAACTATTGACTGGATGTTTGTTAACAAAACTTTGTTTATAATACTTAGTAGAGTCACTGTCAGAACTGACTACGCACATTACCGATTTCGCTGGTTTGCTATTGGTTGAAGCTGATGCAACAGGCAGATTGCATCCCTCTACGGTATGACCAAACTTAAGACAACGTGTGCACTTTACCTGTGGTTTAGTGCATTGTGACTTATAATGTCCTTCTTGTAAACAATTATAACATTTAATTATGCGGTTTTTATTGGCCCCCTTTTCTGTACTTTCCGTGTTCTTATTAAAAACCCTGGTCTTCTTTTTATCATTCTGGTAACCGTTAGTTTTAACAGCCTTTAAATATGGTAAAAGTTTATCCGGACTGTCAAAACAAGCGGCTTCGGCCCCTAGTCTTACACTACGGTCGTCAATCCCGTGAACAATGCAATCTACCGCGCGTTTGCCTTCGATACTACATCGGTTGAGTAACACAACTTTCTCATAAAAATATTCTTCAAGAGAATCGTTAAACTTAGCGCGTTTGAATAACATCATTTGAAGCAAGCAACCATAATTTTCATTACTAGGGAACGCTGACTTCAGTTTCTCTTGCCATTCATTCCAACTAAATAAAACAGTTGGCAAGCCCTCGTACCATTTTTGAGCAATCCCTTGTAACTTTTGTAGGGCAAAATGAGCTGTTTGTTGATCTGACCAATTATATATTAAAGCACACTCGTTTACTTTATGCAACCACATATCAATCGTTTGTTGTTTGCGATCTGGGTTAAATTCGGGAATGGTGTTATGATTGGATAGTTTTTCCAAGCTGTTATTCTTATTGCTTACGGCCTGCAATGCTTGGACTAGCTGTGAGACTGAAACCGCGTCATTCGGAGCAGGGACAAAATGAGTTGGTTTGGACTCACCGCGCTCTTCAGGGTTCCCGTTCAGATATCTGCGACTGCGCCGACCGCAGCTGCGACTGCGACCACGACTGCGACCGCGATTGCTTCGGTTGCACCTGCGACTGCGTTGACTGCGACTGCGCCGGCTGTTTCTGCGACTGCGACTGCGATTGCGACTGCGACTGCGACGGCGACTGCGACTGCGACTGGTACGTCTGCGATTGCACTCGCGTTGGCTGGCACGCCCACTGGTACACACTACCGAGTCACTACGCCTGTTCCTGCCACTGCGTTCGCGACTGCGACTGGTACGTCTGCGATTGCACTCGCGTTGGCTGGCACGCCCACTGGTACACACTACCGAGTCACTACGCCTGTTACAGCCACTGCGATCGCGACTGCAACTGGTACGTCTGCGATTGCACTTGCGTTGGCTGACATGCCCACTAGCACGCACAACCAGGTCAACACGTCTGTTACTGCGACTGCGATCACGACTGTGCCCGGATTGTCTGGCACGCCCACTAGTGCGCTGGCTACGTCTGCGTAGGCTACGACTGTACCTGGGTTGGCAGGCACGCCCACTTGGCAGCACTGGTGATCCTGGCCCGCTGCTGCATTTTTCTTCATCGTTACGATGTTTCTTGTGGACCAGCGTTTGCTTTTCCACCACTACAGAATACCGGGTTTCTTCAGAACTCGGCGTTCGCAAGCAGCGTTCACCGTACGGATTCATTTTATAACGGGTTTTACTTACGATTCAAAATGACCAAACTTTTCTTCGTAGGCCTGGATATAGTCGGCTGGTATAACCAACTAACTATATCCCACTTCTGAATTGTTGGACTGCTACAATAAAACTCACTTTGGTATCACACTAAAAGTTTTATTCCACTGACCTTCTTACTCAACGGTTAACAACCAACTGACTCGAGCTAACGCGCCACACCGCCAACCGGCAAACGCAGTGACCGGATGTAGCGCGTGCGCGCCAACTCGGTCAGCAAAACATTATAACTCTAATACAATGTCAAATAATTCTACATTTAGTTTAAATAATCATTTTGACGTTATATAAAATTATGGGAATTAACTAAAGCATAACTTCTAATATACATTATATTTTAAATTAAATTGACGAACCGGAAACATATCAAAAGTAACGCCATCTTATAATTCGTGGTTTATGACGACAGTCATATTATTAACTTACAAAAATGACTGGCATCATAAACCTACACTAGCAGAAGATACATGACATACCAAAATTAATATCTTATTTATTTTTAACAGAACTCTAACATCTGATTGAGCCTTCCCTTGCAGCCGCACCTCTGACCCGGCTTCATCTCGCGCCGCCATTTAAATAATAACAAGTGTTGCCAATCTCATTTATCCAAGCTTAGCCCATAGTCGCGTTATACCTGCGAAGTAGATGATGGCAGAAGTCTAGAATTGGAACAAGTTTGCTTCAATGTAACCAGCGGCGTCTAAAATACCGTTTGGATAAATACCTAGCCGAAGTAGGAATTCTGTGATTAAACTGATTTGAGATGACCTGTTCAGTTCAGTTTGTTTCCGTGGTTTGGTTAGCCTGTGAACGTCTACAAATATTCGACATAACCATCATTATTGGAACCTAAACCACCCTCCTGTTGGTATACATTACATTTCTAGTTTGTACGACTTCCTTATAACAAAACTACTAAATTGCCTCATTGTGTTCCTCATCAGCTATATGCACTTACATTACCATAATCAACGTATTTGCAAGCAGATTGGCGAGCCCCTACGCGCCATTTACGATTCCACAAAAACAAAATGGCCCCCTCGGACTCAGAACTAACATAACAATTGAAATCCCTGCATCTCCTTTGTAGCCCCTATTTCAAAAACTTTCCTGATGAGCCACCGATAAACCACATCATAAATTTAAAAACATTTCATACGATCACAGCTTACACTAATGTTTTCGGTCATCATCTGCCTAGCATTTTTCTAGCGTTGGATTCGGTTCTTCCAGTCTTGCCAAAGGCAGATTAGTATCAGTAATTTACATGAAATGACAGCCTTTCTGACCTCCACAACCCAGAACCTGTATAATATGATACCCCTTTTTTACCCGACTGCAAGGAACGGGTTATGTTTAAGACTGGTTGTCAGTCTTTCGTAGCTAACGTTTCCATATATGTATCTCCATAAATTGTTTTACAGAACAGACTGATCCTTCTCCCCTCATTCTGTACTACATCACAGCCTCCGCCGGAGGGTCAAGGAAGGGGGGGGGCAGGGTGGGGGTAGTTCCCTCCGGCGATAAATCTAAGCAAGGCGATGTCCCCCCTGGCCGTGAAAAACGCAGCGTAATTAGTCTGTGTTAAAATAACGGCCCTTGTGGAGCTACATGCTGCCACGTTGATATATGACTGCAACCTTGAGGAGATCGAAAAGTATAGGATCAAAGTCTTTGGACCTTTCAGTAGTTTGGTTTATGTGTAGAAAATTATTGAGTGGAAGTCGTTTTTAACTATTTATTAGGAATTCAAAAATGTCATATTCTAGATCCTTCAAATGCATACCACTATATTACGTATGTATACTATGTACTTAGCTTGAATTCAAACTCAATTAGCAGTTCGTGTGAATTGAAAGGTTAGCTTTTTCATTACGTTACGTTCCAAATAACATACTCACTCAATACTAATAAAACTACTCCGTAATTTCCATAAAACATTAGATAATAATTACTCACGAACACTTCCTGTGTTTACACAAAAACAGTTTACCAGCCAGTAGAGCATTGTTTTACACTGTTAGTACAACAGCACAAATATTGCTTTACGCTGAACTAATTTAGCAACAGTAGCAGGTACCTACCGTGTAGTGTGTGCCCAGTGATAACGCACACACTCACACTTGCATACGTGCACACGCATAATGTAAACACACACAATGAATGATTGATCCGCATAAGCACTGGATCAAAAGCGATTACGGTTAATGTGCAGATCTGATAGTGCAAATATTGTGACGATATTTTATTAATTTGCATATGTTGCCTGATTGTGCACAGGCAGTGGGAGATTAATTATTATTTTTTATTACGTGTTCATTAAATATATTGAACGTATTATTAAAAGCCATGAACTAGGCTTTCTCTCAACCTGTGAGGATTTTGATTTTACCAAATACGAAAAAAGGAGTTTTCCCAATGATAACAACCTGGAAATCGACTTCCAGTCTAACAGGTTGCAGCTGAAAACCAGTACTTTTTAAACGACTTCCAAAAAGGAGGAGGTGCTCCATTTGTATCTATTTTTTATTTTTATGTACATGTCCGCGAGATTTTCAAAATTCTTAAAACGACACTTTTTTCACCTTTTTGTGTTTTCCGGTTTTGAGTTTTTCACTTTTTTGGGTTTTTGAAGACGGATTTTTTGTACATTTCGTAATAACCTATCCTAGATCCACCCAAAGGAATAACTGGGTAACATAAAACCCCTCAGGAAGACTGGCTTACACTATGAGCTTTTGATAACCTGAATACAGAGAATGTTCTTTTTACCCGACTGCAAGGAAAGGTTATGTTTTTACATAAACGTTGATCGACGTTTGCAAGTGCGGGGGTTATCAAAACTACGTATCGACACAACCTTGCAGATGAGCTTTGCAAACTAAATCAATGCTGAATGAATACCGCAGCAGCATAATAATATGTTGTGGGCGTCGACCGCATACCGGAGCTTACTCCACACTCTCCAACCGATACTTTACTGACCTTCGACACATCTCAAACATGACTGTACAGTCAGTGGCAAAAATATATATGAATACAATGTAGATATGCCTTTAGTCAAATTAAAAAAAAAATACAATTTCCTTCCAAACTGATGAATTGAAACGGATTATGAGTAGATGGGCATAACTGTACAGCCTTCATACACAGTGGTGTTAACTGCCTTACCAATTGCTCTAGTGGGTAAAAGCACTACTACTGATCAGGAGGTTCTAGGTCGAACTCCAGGGCTAACTTCGCAAGAGATACCGCGGCCTCGACATGAAGGGCTAAGAAGGAACATGGGTGGTTTTTAGTCAGTAGAAGTCTGACACTCCTTTTCGCTCTGCCCAAGAGCGGGAGGGGTTATTTGATGATTTTCCACCCGCCAAAAAAAAAAAAAAATGTTTGGCCTGTGCGTTTTGCGATCCTCAGCCAGTCAGCTTTGCTTTTCAACCGACATCCGAAAAGGAAGAGGTTCTCAATTCGTCTATATGTTTTTTTTTGTATGTTTGTTATCGCATTCTCCGTCAATTAAAAAAAAAGGGCTAACTGGTTAATTGTGGGGGGTCACAATGCAACAACTGATCCGCCTGATCCTTCCAACTCACCTTTGTTTGTATTTTGCCAAGTGTATGAATATTTCCGCCGTTGAGTGCACACTCTACACTGAGCAGGCTTGACAGCCGGGAGCCCTCGTCTAGCGCAAACACCGGTATCTCTCTAATAGAACAGATTAGCTCTAGTGCGCCAGTGCGTGAACCTGATTGCAGCGCTATGTAGGAATTAAACTGATATTAATAGTCAAGTACATTGATTAGTCTAGTATTACTTTTTCTAGTATCGGTCCATTAGACCTGTTGGTCTCAGCTGGCGTGTGGATGACGCCATGAGAAGAAACAAGCCAGTATTAGCATACACCATTCACAAAGTCGTCAAAACAAAGTGACCATAACAAAAAATATATTACTGGGAACCGACTTTTTTCGGGGTAAGTTTAAGTTTGGACCCAGTGTCACGCACTGACAGATGTGTTGCTGGGGAGTTGGTTCCGCCACTTCTTCTTTCCAGCAAAAATACTAGGAAGTGTCGAAGGGTGGGCGTTTTGGGGGACTGTAATAAATAAAGTAAATTTTGACGTTCGTAAAGTGCTGATTATCAGCCTAGTTTGATTTGATTTGCACTCTAAATATTGAGCTGATGGATGCACTAAATATGAATGGTACGGGGGCCATGAAGGTATAATAACATTTATAATATGTATTTTTGTTTAAACGTTAACCTTTAATATCTCCATAATTTGAAGAATCCCACATATAGGCAGAACAAAAAAATACTCACAATAAAGGGTAGAACAAGTCGTGGCTTTGGTAAGAATCTTTTAAAATCCGTTATTAGGAAGCCTACACACGACCTCACACGCGCGGCACAACACGGGATCCAAATATGCAAAAGAGCAACAGGAAATAATATTTGTAAAGAATTGATGGTTTAAATTGCTATATAATTATATCAGCAAGGTGACCCTGACACGCTTGGTGAAGAATGCATTCATTAAAACCGGAAAATTAATAGCCTCCTGATAAACACAGTACCTACCTAGTTCGGTAATCAAGGACCCTGAGCGTCACTTATTTATCTTATTCTTCTACAAAAATCTGAATGACGCATTTCACATGCTTTTATCAATTGGTTTATTGTAGGTAGGTGTTTTTGTGACATGGGAAGTTTTAATAAATACTTTATGACACTATTTAGCTGTAAACGTCTAAAGCAATTTGTAGGTAAGTCATCACTTACTCGTAGTTTAAAAATGATGAGTTTTAAAAATGAATTCCTATTCGTTCACGTGCAGATTATAAAAGGCCGGTTCTTTTATTAAGGCATTAAGTAAAATATAAACCTTTTTATTCTTTCCTCATGACATGAAATATTTATTTTACGTCTCATTAAAACTAAAATAGCCCGTCTGCTGACATCGCGACATTTGCAAGAATAAGCTATAACCAACACGCACATCCGTGAAACTGCGGACAAAGCCGCGCGGTATTGCATGTCACGTCACATACCGACCGCACCTCAACGCGACGCGACAGCTTTCCGCTAGTGTGGACGTAGCTCTATGCAAAACCAGACACGACGTAACAATCATAAAGTTTTAGAATTGTTGCAAGAAAACCTGCATTATTATGTTTTGAAACTGATATGATCACTAACATTGTTAACTATTTCCTTCAAGATTCCGATATTCCGGCGCTGTTGCAAGCACAGTTTATTTGTGATCATGTTACAAGTGTTAATAATAAACCTGCATTATATATAAAACAACGCAATTTTTGTACGTACATAAATGTAACTTTTGGTTCACACTAACAAAATTATCTGGATTTAAATTATGTAACACTAGCAAATCTAGCCATGAGCAAGTGACAACTTTATATATTGTCTCAATAAATATTGAGCATAGAATGCGAAAACTTGCACTAAGCAATTTATATGTCAAATTGAATGAATAATATCACTCTTACATGTACCGATCCGTACCGTAAATATGTTTTTGAAAATTTCTCATGAATTTACAACACTATCATCGACATATATTATTTATCGTCCATTACATGCATTAGAGAGTATTTCTCATAAGAATAGCTTCGATAATTCACACTTACCACTGAACAGACACGAACTGCTGCCACTAGTGCGTCACTGCGCGATATTGCGCTGTAGTGCGATATACTGCGCTATACTGCGCAATGTGCGCACACAACAATCTGGAACAAACAACGATATTTGAATCAATTTGAAACTGAAATGAGAGGGACTCGGAGGACGGTGACACATTCATATTATTCAAGATGAATATCATTGAGGAGGTACACTAGGTGGTCTTATTATTTATGTACATAGATCTGAGAAGAAGATTAGAACGACAAAAACATATATTACGTTCACGTGTTTTGTTGTTCGTATTCAGGATACGCGGGTTGTGCTATACTTTGTTATTTATTTGTTGTGATTTCACGCCGCGCCGGTCGTATTGTTTGGCACTATATAATGTGTAGTTCATATCCTCAGAGTGTAGGGGCCATCCACGTGCCACCACGTTCTACCATGAATTCAGCAATAGATTCCCTCACAGCAGCGTAGATCTATTAACTTTTTAAGGTGCACCTTTTTGTCGACGTTTTACAAGTGCCCATGTAGGCCTATGTGAAATAAAATATTTTGATTTTGAAGGTCTTAATTAATTCTCGCATTTGGACGTTTTCCTTTCTTAATCCTTCGAGCTGGTGAGTCCCTGTCCTGTAAGAATCCTGCTCCGCATAAACACTGCCGAAGAGTTATGTAATAGACAGTGCATGACTACATGTAGGGGACATTGGCTCAACAGTTTGGACATTGGATTGAAAGTGAAACTCTCGTGAAACAAATCCAGAAGACTGCCCCTTAAAATCAAACCAAGTTGATTCAATTATTAGGTTTAAAACATCGTGGGACGGTCGTCGATTACGCGCCGCAATCGCGGTTGTGCACACTCGAGTATTCCATTTCCATTTATTCTATTGGAATCCGCAAGTAAACAGATTGAGATGGTAATCTTAGCGTTGTTTGTGCTAACCGCCACCGCCATCGCCACCGCCATCGCCGCCGCGCCGTACTGCTCGCGATACGTATTGTTTTCGCAGCCAATGATACAATTCAATAAATTACCGTGTGAAAGGAAATCGCAGAATTGCCAATTTGTTGGGAGCGATGCGCTGACAGCTGCGGACGTTTCCACAATCTGATTACGGACAGTCATATGCATTCGAGTGCATTGTTTACACACAGAGACTTCTGTTTTACCTTCCTATAGAATGCATTTTGCTTAGTGTAGTTATGTTAAGGTTATAAAGAAGGAATAAGTAGTATGCTTCTAACTTTGTAACGTAAGTTTATAAAAACTTGAAGCATGGAACAAGCAGAAAATTGCAAAGTTACGGCTCTCTAACACGCACCAACGGAAATAACCCGCTTCTCTCTAATTGTTATTCATGGCTTTATTTATTTTTTCTACTACAGTATTAATTATTTGTTACTTTATTCTCATAACGGAACCCATTCATAATCTGACCGCGCCTCTAAAACATTTTAGCCAGACGCTTAGCTATTAAAGTGAGAACAACTAAAAGTTTTCTGAATAGGAAATAAGTTGTACTTCCAACATTTTCCTCCGAAATACTTTTTGTTTTTGAGCTGGTTTTTACTAAGTCTTGTAGGTACTACAACTCGAATGACTCCAAAAACTACACCTTAAAAACCGACTAGAAGGTTGGAAAACTTTTAAGCACTCAGTCTTTCTGCCTCGGAGCGTCTTACTACGCCTGATTAATTCCCGAGTACGCACGAGTGCGCGAGAATACGCCGAGTATGTGGCGATTGTACGTAGGTACCTATTATTTTAGTATCGTCATGAGTGCCGATGTGTATCGAATAGGTTCAATTTAGTGTGGCCAGCGCGGCGCGGCGCGTCTCACAAATATTTGGAAGGGATTGTGGTAACTCGATACAGGCCCACAGACAACGTCTGACACAATACAGAACTAACTTGCTACCATCTAGTCTAGAAGGATTCAATTATGTGGGACTTTGGAAGCTTTGAGCCAAACAATGCCGCCGAAATATCTTTGCTAAAGTTAAATGCCAGCATTCAGTAGTGAAGAGGCACAGAAAAATAATAAGAAGCATTTTCATCTTAAATAAAATGAATATTGAATAATTTCCACAAAATTTGTTAACCTAATTGAAACTCAGGTAAGACAATTTCTAAATTAAGTTGAAAAGTTGAATGTTTTTAAATACATAAATTCCATGTTATAGCAAAACGTTCGCAGAATTATTTGAAAATTAACCTTTGCAAAAGCATTTATGTAAGACGAGAGACTCTTTGTAAATAAATTAAGTAATTACGCTACTTTCTAAGCTCCAAGCGATAGCTTTTGAACTGATCATTTAATTCCTCCTTACTTTCAACAAGGAATATTTATTTAAACACGAAATAAAGGTACACCAATAACAGCTGCAGGGCGGAGGCGGTGCGGCGCGGCGCGGTGCGGTGCGGTGCGGCGCGGCCTGTCTTATTGCTTTCGACAGACGATTGATCCCCAAATTAAAAGAGACCTCGTTTCTCGAACGTTCTGCGATGGAACGACATCTTTATATTTCTTTTCTTTCTCTGAATATTCGCCACAAGGACAAATTAATTAAGTCGTGAGTCGGGTTGTTTGACGAATTTATATTAATTTAGGTTCGTTAGCACACCTTCGTATTGTCTCTAAACTTTACCAACCATCATTGTTGAGTCATAATATTGAGCGACTGACATCGTCTAGACACTAACTACCAGAATTTCAAACTTTTCTTTTACTAAGTTTTATGTTCTCCGAGTTTTTAATTAACTAATTGGCTTAATTACGAGCTGACGAAATTACTGGTTCGTTATAAAAATACCCTTTCGTTAACGCATAAAATTCAAACAAAATCTTGCAGCATTTCATTCAGTAAAAAGTAAAATATCTGTTGCAGAACTCGAATTTTAAAAACCAATCCATTTTCAGGTGTCCTGGTGCGAGGTATGTTTAAAACTGTGCACTTTTATGGATATAACATAAACCTCGCGGCAGTATATTGTCCCGGACATGGCGGGACGAAGCCCGCTGTCCCGCCGTGTTTGTAGTTCATATGTTTAGAGACGTGTTCCGGTTGGCGCGCGTCCAAGTGGTGACAACAACACACTAACTACCGACCCGACTGTGGATATGCAATGGTTCCTGCAATCTTTTAACTTGTGGTACGGTCAGCAGCAAAAGTAGCTTAGCACTACTTAAAGTTACAAAGCAGGTTTTTTAATAAAAACTTGTTAGATATTACTCGTTACTAACAAATTATTGAAGAGTAAGGAATATTTAAAAGAATAATGTTCTGAAACATTAAAAATAACAGCTGAAGTCCTGTACATCAAATAATTAAAATACCGAAATGTTAAGCTACTTCTGATGCTGACCGTACAACACAAATAATCGAGTAAACCGTTCGTAGCTTTCCGTGACAAATAAACGAATAAATAATCGAAATAAGAACAATATTTTTTGACAGTTCCAAATTTCATTTTGTTTAGTTTATCGCTTCCAAGCGTTCTATACTCGTAGTGATGGATGGCGGAAACAGCAACAACACTGAAACGTTCTGAGAATCTCAGACAAACACAGGTGGTTTATTTCGCATAAATGTCTCAAAGCGTCCACTGAGAGGAATAATGTGAGATTTATATGAGCGGCTAATGTATCATTGTTATTAATGTGGGATACATTGTATACGTTGTGTATGTTATGTGGATCACGTGAACTCGCGGCAGTTACTCGTGCTCGGGAACGAGGACAAGTGGTTCGAGTGTCGGCACAGACGGCTTACAACTTAACAAGTGCAGGACAACATTTTTGTCGTTCACTGCTGCGGGTTTGTTTCCACAAGGTGGTTTTGAGCACAAAGATATGTCCCGACAAGTTATTGGTACGATTATGACTCCTTGTCAGATGCATTGGTGAAGACTTTAGTAATTTTCATTCAAGTAAAAAAAATACACATCTGAGGCCATGACTATACACGATAATAATTATTATGGTGTGTAATAAAGAAAAGCGAACATATAGCATCCTTATTTTTTTTTTTAAACGTTGCCCCACACTAGGAATTTCTCCTGTATCGTGGGTGCGTTCACAGACATTTAAACTCACATACACAAATACCCAGACCAGAAACAATTATGTGAAGGCCATACAAATATTTGTCCCGTGCGGGGATCGAACCCGCGACACTTAGCACAGCAGTCAACTGCTTGAGCCACTGAGCCAACCGTGCCGTCAATCTTTGAAACTCTCTACAGTAAACTAAAGTTTTAGCAGGAATGATCCACTGATAAACGTTACTCTTTTGTAAAAACAGGAATCCTCAACTGTTATTTATTGTACTAACTGAATAAACGTCCGTATCCTTACAACTAAACCATTTAGGTAAGAAGTCCCAACTAAAGTTATTAAATAATTTATGCTAACTATTCGAATAGCGTTTCTTTATGCAAATCGTTGTGCTTGGAAGTTAGCGGCGGTCGAGCAAAGCCGAGGAAAAACTCGCGGAAACTAGTTCAGGCACAAACTGAGGAAGTAAGCTCGTCGAACGTATTAATATTCAAACGTAGGAGTTTAACGTGAGCACCAGCACGAGTACGTACTTCAGATGTGGGGCTGATCCGGATGTGCACTGGAACGGATCTTTGGCGTGATTTTCCTTGACTCTTTGCTCGTCGGATTTCTTTCGTGATTCGTCTTGAAACGTTGAGATGTTGATTTCGATTTGCAGTGGAACGGCATAACGTTACGGTGTTTATAAAGGAGTTTCATAGAAATTATACGAGTAAGGTACATTTAAATTGGGGGGCGGGGGTCGGGGCTGCGGGTTGTTCGAAAGAGATACCGCAGGCTCGACACTAAGGGCTAAGAAGGAACATGGGTGATTTTTAGTCAGTAGAAGTCTGACACTCCCTTCCGCTCTGCCCAGAGTAGGAGGGGGTTATTTGACGATTTCCAACCCCAAAAAAAAATTTAATTTAAATGATAGAAAAAGTGTATTGATAGAACACCCAAAAACTGATAAATGGTCGACTCGCGGCGAATGAGTCTTTTTGATATTAGCCCAACAACGGTGCTAAGCGACTACTGAACGTTTACGTAAAATTGCATTATTCATTCGCTGCGCGTCGATGTCAGCATAAAACTGATACAATTGATATTGTACGGGTTTGCTCGTACAGAAATAATGGCAAAATGCTCGAGTCAAGGTAATGATTCCGTGCAGTGGTTATTACTGCACTATAAATATTGCGTAAACAAAGCCAAATTACAATTAAAGTTCACCACCAAGTGAGTTTCTTCCGGCAGGGTCTAACCTTCCGTGGTCCATCTGGAAGTTCCGGACCATTTTTGGACTCATGTGGGAAGATGCAACGCCAACTCATTAAGTGTGGCTACTTCAACAGATCAGCAGCGTAGTGTTGGTATGAAGCTGTCACAAACTATGGAGGTGGTCCTCTTCACTGCCGAAATGACCTCTGTGCTACCACCGACGATCCCGTGGAAGTGGCGTAGTTCTAGGCTGACAAAATATAAACATAGTTCTGCCAGCGACACGAAAAAGAATAAGGTTCTATAATACAATAACTTTCATGAACAGCTTTCGTGACGGAGCATAGTTTCCCTGTCTCTAGTTTTACGAGCCAGTTAACTAAGGCAAGTTCAATTGATTCTATCAGATCAAAGCATTTGCTTTCTATTTCAATAAACGTATCTGCTTCGAAAAAACGAAGTTTAAAATATTTCAATTCCTGCCAGTGTTGAAGTGCACCGGTGCTGAGTTATTTCTACATCTGAAGGCGCCTCCGTTGCCGTCACAGCCATCTTACGCTCTAAGATAAAAACAGGCTGACGTGGAAACATATGGGTAGTGTAAATCAGGACGGGATCATATATGTGCAGTAAAAAGGGTATTCCAGTCATACTGTAGGGCCCACACTTTTTATTACAAAATGCTACTGTACTAAATATGGAACTCTTTGCCAGCGTCTGAGCTTCTTTCCACACTACACACAAGACACAAAGTGTCAGACATCAAAACAAGGCATATTCTGCGCACGCGCGCTCCTTCGTAAACCTCGTGCATCACTTTCAAGCAATCGAGATCAAGGTCAAGAGCAGCAGACAGGCAATGAAAACAAAATGCTACACAATGTGTACCCACACAAACAGAAGTTCAAATACAACTTACAAACGGGGAAATCCCTTATGTCCGTGACAGTCGAAAATACGAAGAGAATAGACACTAGACTGGTTCTAGGCTGGCACGTCTCCAATATAGCCCCGTATTTTTCCAAACTAAGTGAATTTGGTGCGGGTCCCAAGCGGCGTGGTCCAATACTTGTGCAGTTGAGCTGCATGTTATCGTCACAAGACATGTCCGTCTGTCTGTCCGCGCCCTAATACCAAGAGATTTATGACCACACACAATAAAGATGCTGTCACAAACAGTATGTAGACACAGGTATCTGGTGCTTATTGGCAGACTGATTTTTCTACTGAAAATGAAGTGAGATTTAAAATAACTGCGGTTTCAGTGAGTAAAACTGTCATGAGAACATTTTTATTTTCGCTATTCAATATTAAAATACAGATATTGATACAAATGTATATGAAAACCAATACAACTGTTGTGCTCATCGAATCATGAATTATGTTCAATATTTATTGGCATTGAATATTTGAACATACACATGGTTCGCAAAACATAAATAAACAAATTATGCTGTATTACCACCCGAGGATAAATTCATTAATAACACTGATTTACAATGAATACACAATTATTGATTAATTGCAAACAGTGATTGGGCTGCCAACATTCATGATGTTATTAAAAGGACAAAAATGGAAAAAGATTTCCTGTTTCGGAGTGTCGTGGGTATTATAATTTGTGCCTCCACTGATGGAAGATTGGCAGTTTTTTTTGGGGGGGTGGGATATCATCAAATAACCCGTCCCGCTCTTGGGCAGAGCGAAAGGGAGTGTCAGACTTCTACTGACTAATAACCACCCATGTTCCTTCTTAGCCCTTTATGTCGCAGCCGCGGTATCTAATATATAAAAGTTGTCAACTTTCTAGTTCTTTGAAAGAACTGCTTCTTCTTGATTATAAAAGAAGCCTTCGAGGAACTTCTCACTTTTAATTATTAACTAGTTCGTAACTTAATAATAACTGCCACTCGGGTCGATCTTTATGTTAAACCGCGTTTGCCTAGATTGGTCTGTGGATGGGTGACCGCCTATTTCATACCGAGTTTCCTCCGTGCCTCGGAAAGCACGTTAAGCTGTTGGTCCCGGCTGCCATATATAGATCTTTGGCAGTCGTTACAGGTAGTCAGTGACGTGAAAGTCTGACAACCAGTCTTACCAAACGGTATCGTATTACCCAGTATTAACTGGGTAGTGGAGGTCACTTAGGCAGTCGCTCCATGTAAAATATTGGTATTCAGGTATCCGGTTAGACTGGTAGCCGACCTCAACATAGTTGGGAACAGGCTGGGCAAATGATGACTGAATCCCGACAAGTGTCAGATCTTTAAAAGACATTTAATTCCGCATATTTCACTATACGATACGTCTGAACACAAAATTAAATTCAATTTCTGCACTGAGCATTTTGTACACTCACCTGTCGAATATGGAATGAAACTAAAATGACGAAACGGTCTCACTCTCCCGAGTGAAGCCAAAAAGACGCTTCACTCGAGTGAACGTTAGATACCGACTATATCAAAACGATCTTCAGACAATGTCCGCAAAACTTCCAAGCGAATAAAAATGTAGATTGTTTTTATCTAAGAAGAGGAAGTAAAATATACAGCCAGGCCATATCTCACGCAAACTCAGCCTAAATTAATAACCCTGCTTCACAAAAACGTTGCGAAATAAGATGATGAATAATTTGTAGGGAGGACGGTTTTTTGTGAGGATTCCTTCCGTAACCTTAATTTAGTTTGTGAGCGACGACTAACGTCTTTATGATATGCTTTGGTGCCATCATGCCACCGCGCTTCAAATAGACTTTAATTTTACTTTCTTTAACTTTGTGTTTTCTTTTACTTCTTACGTTTTATATTTTTAGAGGGAAGTTTGTCGTACTTAATAACACTACCTACTACCGTTGGCGTCGTTACGATTAACGTAGATATACAGATTACCTTGAACCGATATAGACGGTTTGATTTACTCCCCAATATTGGTACCTGGGTCAAAAACTTTCGTAAATCTTTTCTACAAATTCTGTCCTAGCTTCTTGTAAGCATAACGTAACTGAAAATAAAATCTTCGCTTCCCCTAAAGCTACACTAATAATATTATAAAGAGGAAAGATTTGTTGGTTTGTTTGTTTGTAACGAATAGGCTCCGAAACTACTGGACCGATTTCAAAAATTCTTTCACCGTTGGGAAGCTACACTATCCCCGGGTGACATAGGCTTTATTTTATCCCTGTATACCACGGGAACGGGAACTGCGCGGGTATAACCGCGTGACGTCCGCTAGTTAATTAATATAATCCTCATTATTCAGTTACTATACCATTAGGTACAGCTCTGTGCACTAAATACATAATTAATTAATAAATTCTGAGAAAAGCAAACCCTCGCGTTACAAATGTGCTATTAAACCCCTGCTAAATATTTACTTAGTTGTATTTACCGGATATCTGACGTTATTCATAGTTAACGAGCCCGCACTCGCAAATCTGAAGATAATGCCGAAATGATTGGCACATTCATTACGAGGAAATGGACGTGGGTGTGACCCTTCTGACTAGTTGGTCCGCTGACCACAGTTCAGGGGACCATGGTTGCTTGTGCTTAAATTATATTGATACTTACTGCTTCGTATAATGTGGATTGTTGAAAACCTAATTATAAATATAGTGTTGCCTTGATAAAAAAAGATCGCAAATAAAAACTAAAAGAAATACGTTACTACATTATTATAATAATAAACAAATACTGCTGAGCCAACCACCCGATGGCGACGTAGCCTGGAGTTCGACAGCGACTGTTTTGTTTGCGTTGCCCCATTTTTATTGCTCGACCGCCTTTAGTGGCTTCCCTTCCTCACAGAAAGGAATATTTCCAATTATTCCATATTGATTTGTCCCTATAAAAATAATATGAACGTTTTCTCCGAATTTTGCTGAAGATCTATCCTTTAGATAATTCCGCGCTACGGAAGAAGATGCCAGTAATAATATCTTAACAGTTTACTTTTGCTATGATTAAAACCCAGCTCAATATTGCCAGCAGCATCGCCCGCCTGTAGCTCGAAAACTATTTCACGACAACAAACTACTTGGATAAAAGGTCTCAACACAGGTCATGGTATATCGTTGTTCTGTTCTAAATCCAAAGGTTACAGATATACAAAGTTACTTGTTACTATTGTTCACAACAGGCTAGCAACTCAGTATAAGAGACCATTTCCGTACAAAGAATTCAAATAATGAAAGGCTCGTGTAACAAGAGAACAACTGCTTGTACACGTGACAATGATTGGCACATTTTAGCGATGTATTCCTGTATATTTGGCACACATTGTATGTGACATCGGTACCAAAATAGTACGACAACTGGGTACCTACGCACCTATTTACTGAGGAACTGTGCTAAAGAATAAACCTGGCCTATAATCATAAAAATTTTTGAAAGAACAAAATATATCGGTAACTTAAAAAAAAATACAGCTTACGTGCTAAACACACGGTAAGCTTTTTTGCGTGGATGTTCCTTCCACCCTATAAAGAAGGTACCTTAGGGTTGTTCCAAGTTATAAATGCTCGTTAAAATGACGATAACAAAGCATAATTGATACTTAGAGAATTGATAGTACTAATATTTTTAATTGGTACTTTAAAATTGAGCAATAACTTTTTAGTAGAAAATATTTTTGATGTCTTTTTTAACTGAGGTATTTACCTCTTTGGTATTTCGTCAGCCTCGAAAGTACTCTTCATATTACTTTAGGTAAGTATTCAATCTCTACACTAATGGGTAAACGGTTAGGTAACAACAACATGGCAACACCAATAAAACTTTACACTCCATGAGATTTAACGATTCCTTACCTACTGCGAGTGTTGCCATGTGTGCGCCTAATGTTGCCATCAAGTGTAATTCCCTTTAATTACACTCAATACAGGTATTACCGGCTTAACCGGTGTTACAAGCGTTACCGGTAATTGTTACAGGATTATGTTGTGATACCGGTACTGAACATGTTTTGTGTGAATAATACTGTAATGATAACACTCATTAATAATTCGCTACAGAAGTTAGGGCGGTATTTTATTTGCCTTTGAGTAATGGCATCATTCATCAGAACTTTTGCTGAATGTAATGCTGACGGTCTTTTGGAATATACTGTTATACATAATTTAACTTAGAAAATTAAGTACCTTATCTAAATAAATACACGCATATTACAGGTACTTAATTTTAATTTTAGGTAAGTCTTTTAGAAAATAAGTACTTTATATCAGGTAGGCTTTGATTTTTTAGTATGTTGTATTTTTCATAACAATAAAACACATTTTTTTTTTTTAATTTGATTGACTATTTTGTTTTTTTTTTGCGTAAGCAAATTATATTTTCTTTTCTACTTTAAATAAAGCACATTTTGTTGAAACATCTCGTGGCCTACATTAAGCAAAAAATGATTATCTAATTAAAAACGTTATGAGGAGGCCCCACTTTTAAAAACTTAATTAAATATATTTCTCGTTCGTACTGGACGGTAAAATACAAATGGCTCGCTAATATTATTTATTAAGCAAAAGATACAACGATGAAAAACTAAAAATATGATCCTATTTCAGGGTGTGTCAGAGACCAACTGAACCACTTCCTCGATGAGACCGGAACTTACCTTTTTATTGGAGGGTGGGAAATCATCCCGCTCTGGGCAGAGTAGTAGGACTCAAGTCAGACTTCTACTAACTAAAAACCACCCATGTTCCTTCTTAGCCCTTTGTACCGCGGCCGTAGTACCTCTTTCGAACAACCCGCAGCCCCGACGGGCATGATATAGTAAACTAATTCTCGAAAAAAATCAGCTTTTCCATACATTAAGATCAAGTACGTATTGACAAGGCTGTAATTCTTTTAATTATCCCCTGATAATCTAATCAGTGTTCGAAGTGATAACATTTAATTGAATGTTAGTAGCTAGTTTAGTAGATACTCAGCAACAAAAGTCAATTGGAAGAGTATTTTAACTTTTACTAATTTTGAACATGATGTACTGAAATGCAATATATGGAACCGATAATATTGATTTTCATAAAAATATAAATTTAACTATATTATGATTGTAAAAGTTGTGTAAATGCGACTGTACTGCGTAGACACTCGTACAAAGCTCGCTTCGCCGCCTACTTTTAATTTAATTAGCGATTTCCCGCGGGACGCGGCGTAGTTATTTGATGACGCTACTTTTACGTAGTGACATGCAATCAACTATTTTTTACATGTTCCTACGTTAACTGGGTTTAAACTATAGAAATGCATGCTGTACCTTCTTAGTTTACAGCTATTTACTGCAAGGTTTTTGTTAAGGGCTTAAATTAGAGAGTTAGGGACTCAATGTGACATATCGGATGATGTGTTACCAATTATGTTGATTTTTAGCTACATTTGATTCTTTTCAAAACTTCGTATTACATAAATGATACTATCAATATTTTGGAGACAAATAATCAAACGTCCCCTCGTAAAACTGATACAACGCTATCGACGTGAAGACTCTTCTATATAAAATAACTTACCACGTAAAAAGGTACCGAAGTAAGAACATATACAAAACACATAGCAACAAAGAGACTAGGAAAGTTAATATCGCGCAGTTGGTTACCAACCGCCTGTCACTCCGCACGTGACGCTACGACAGAGCAAACACCCCCTAATCGACACCCCAACAACCCCGAGGAAAACCTAAATGTATCCCATGTAACAACCACAGCCCTGAGCTATCTACAAAACAAAAATACTCATTATCGCCGCCGGCGCCGGTTTGTGGCCTTCCTTGAATACTGCCCGACCTAATACTGGCGGAATTTCCGTTTGGTGATTCGGTTGTGCTCGCATTGACAGCGATTAGAGGATGATATCACAAATTCTGTAAGCAAGCAAACTGAGCAAGTGATGCACGTGATAGATTATTCAAAATATCTTGTCCAAATATTGCTTAAATATGTGTGTGTCTCATTTAAAAACCTCTTTTAGATACTATTACAAAATACGTTTGTAACATAAGTTTTAACTGACGTAGCAACGTCAGCTGCCAGATGTCAAATAACATTGACGTATGGCGATGTTGCGTCAAGTATATTGTTGATTAAATAATCATTGTAAATATCTTGGAAACAAAGGTTCATAATTCGAATAAACCTAATTTACATTATTCTAATGATATGTTATAGCTTGTCGTATTTTATAGAAGTGGCTTTTATTGTGGCTTAAAAGACTTGGTTTCCGAACCAAAGATGGTAATTGTGCTATTTAAATAGTTAAGTCAAGTTAAATGTTTGTTTAATATAAATTGCCAGTAAATTAATTAGTAATTATTAAATGATACTTATAATGTTTCCTAGATTTTATTTTGCAATTTCAATGTATTAAGTTGTTTCTATCAATACCGAAACTATCTATTGATGTTCATATTTTATCCGATTAAACGTAAAGATTACAAATAAATACATGCTGGATTGCTAAATTATCTAATGAAGTTTTAAAATGGTTGTGTTATTAGTTATTTAGCAATAATGTATGTCCATTTGCCATTGGTTTATTATGGCGGCAATCGTTGGTTTACTTCATAAGATTTGACGGTTATAAAAGTAGAAGTACCGCCAATTCAGGGGCAGTTACGCTGCAACTGTTAAAGGATTAGGACAGACCCAGAGTAGTATATTGTGTATTCCATTTGTGTATTATTGTGTATAGAAAGATAGAAAGAATTAAGTTTACATGGAACCTAGTTGTGAAGATATTTATCAAATGTTTAAAAGCTGAAACCTATTTGTGTTACTCTAAGGACCCACAATGTTGATGTAAGTTATTTGATATTATGCTACGATTATTACTGATTACTATGTGTTAGAAATATGTACTATGATATGGTTTATATTGCTTGTTGTTTATGTATACTGATAAATTGCTATAACTTGAGAGACAGTCCAGGACAATGTCAGGTTGTCCTTGCATAATACTTTAAAAGATGTTCCCGTGGAGTTTCTTGTCCATTCTTCTCCACGAAGACCTAGGGACCTAGTGAATGGAATCGAGTTGATTTGTTGACAAGACCAAAAGAAATAAAATGAATAGTCTTGTCTTTTGTGCTTTTACTTTATAAAAACCCTGTTCCCTATACAACTGCCTATAGATACTTTCAAACACAACAAATAACGAGCAATCATCTCGACACTTAAAGTTAATTAATTGGTGGATATTAATACATATACATATATATCTACAACCTTTTTATAACATCAGAAGTGGGATTGTCTCAGGCTCGCTAATATTATTTCTAATGGTTTTTCTTTTTTAATATTTTCATGATCAATGGAGCTACTGTTGGTGTGACGATGGAAGTTGCGACGTCGGTGGCTCACTGCTTCGATGACTAGGACCAGAACTAACTACGTCAACAGCACATACTCTGAGAGCAAGATTGAGAACTGCTGGAACAGCTTCGAAGCCATGCCATGGATTTAATTAAGCAGCAGTATGAAATAACTAATGTCGGTAAGGCCTCCAAGGCTCTGGTTTAGTATTTTGTTCTCTGAAACGTTAGAAAATGTTGGGTAGGTACTTCAGATAAAAATGTTTATAGAATTTTTGTAATGCAAAGTATAACCTTGTATTTGTTACTACCCTCAAACCTATGCAGAATGTTGTAGTTTCATAAAACATCGAAAATGCCTAATTTAAAGAAAAATAAAGTACCTCATACTCAATTAATTTAATAAGGTAAAGAGATTGAAGATAGTTGAATATTAAAAGTTGGTTTTTGAATAGTTTATTGAAGCTTTGCTCATAAATAGCTTAAATGACAATATCGATATTTGAAAAAAGGGAAGGTTTAAACGTTACATAGCGCGGAATTTGAAACCAATATAAAATTGTAGTACATAAATGATAAATAAAATCCATTTAAAGTGGAGACGGTATTAAAAAGAAAGTAAACTTGACATAAAATATCAAAATAAGATTAAAACTCATATTCATTCAAAGTTAAAATAAAATAAAAAAAACATTCAGACTAAACTAGCTTTGCAATGAAATTGTCAGGTTGACCGAGCGGTAACTGTGTGGTAACTGTGTGTTAATGTAAATGAGATTTGGTAAAATTCAATGGTTGGAGTATACTATTGATTATGGTCTAGGTACATTTTACAAAGTCAAAGCCAAAGTAACGGTACACGATACCGTCATAGATGAAAGTTAAAAAGAAATGCGATTTTGGCCTAGAGAATGGGTAGACGAAAACATTGGTGTTGAAAATGCCTGTGAACAAAAATGACATCTCAAATAATTATTGTGCTGATTATTATAATTGATCTTTAAAATATCTATTTACCCTTGGAGCCTCTATTTGGTACCGAGTTGACCGGTGTGTCTGTTAATACTCGAAATAAGAGTTTGCTATTGTTCGCTGGTTTACCATTTTTGGTTTATGGTTGTTAATTGACAGCTCAATGAATGAGAACTCCATGTCTATAAAAATAATCTAAATGATAATTATTATTATCCGCCATTTGTGTCCCTCTGTTGGGCAAAGGCTTCTCTTTAATATTTTCTTTTTTCATTGTAAAATAAACTGCACATAAAAAAAAAAAAATAATAAACCGCTGGGCGATCGTTTACTTGATACTTGTCTGTCGCACCAGCAGCGGGTGAGTGGGACTTGTATGACGAGGTAACCGATAAAGTTTGTTTCCGCTGGTCGGTCATTTGCTTGGTGCAAGTCTATTACACTAGCAGCGGGTGGAGGGGACTTGACACGTCTAGGCAATTGATAAAACAAAACAAAAGTAATAATAAGAAATATGAAAAAAATATAAAGAATATGTGATAAGACACTTAGTATCAAAACCCCTTTTAACTGTGTTTGATCCCAAGTTACCAACTGAGTTACACACAGACGCCAGTTCTATAGGAACCGACCCTGACGATGTACCGAAATTATAATATGTTCCCAAGGGATATAGGCTGAGTATGTTACGACTCTATCATGATGAGAATTGTCACGTAGGTTATGATAAAACACTTAATAAACTTAAAGAACATTTTTGGTTTCCCAGCATAGCAGCTTTTACAAAAAAAATATATTTATCATTGTTTAATTTGCACTTCTCGGAAAGGTCATTCGGGACCTAAACAAGGTCTGCTCCACCCCTTAGTAAAAAGTATTCCCTTTCATACTTTACATCTTGATTGTACTGGACCTTTTCGACAAACTGAGGATGGATATAAGCACATTTTATTAGTTATAGATGGATTCACAAAGTTTTGTATCTTAAAACCCCTTAAAAATTTAGGAGGACAAGAATTAGTACTAATTCTACGCGAGACTATAACATTATTTGGTACCCCTTCCCTGGTAATTACAGACAGAGGAACAAACTTTTCTTCAAATAATGTACAATCACTATTTAGAGAATTACAAATTCAACACCACATGATATCTACCGGTACGCCTCGAAGTGGCCAAGTCGAACGTTATGTGGCGACAGTTATAAACATGCTAACTACGACAATTAATGATACTACAGAATGGCCAAACGCTCTTTGGAATGTACAGCAATCCCTTAATACTACCGTTCAAAAAACAACAGGATTTTCGCCGGTGAGGTTATTGATAGGTAGAGAAGGAAATATACCTCCTATACAAGCTCGTTTAGATGATGTGACAGACGAGTCTAACCAACCCCATATTGACGTAAATAGTGACCGTGACTTAGCGAGACAAAGACTTAATGAAAGTGCTATTAAATTTAAAGACCGGTTTGATAATACCAGACGAAATAATAAAACTTTTTCTACTGGCGATACCGTTTACGTTAGCCAAGATCATAGACGCCATGACAAACTTGCCCCAAAATTTAAAGGTCCATACGAAATAATAGAAATATTAGAAAATGATAAATTTAGGTTACGGGGTCAAAATAATATTAGGACGATTACAGTAGCTAAAGAAAAACTTCGAATTTGGCCAGGTGAATGGCTAGAACAAAATATTCCTTTCGAAGAATCTTAGATTTGTGTATTTTTTTTTTACTGTATATTTCTTCATTCTGTAGAACCGTGATAGATTATTATTTTAAGATATAATTATTATTAATTCCGCATGTTAAAAGTGATAGATTATTATTTTAAGATATAATTATTATTAATTCCGCATGTTAAAATATATATATAAAAAAAAAGTGGTTATGATTGTATATTAAAATAAAATGAAGCATTTTGTAAGGACATACACATATTTAATTGATTTACCGCTGGTCGGCTTCTGACCAGATATTAACCTGAATATCATGCTGCGGCGGGTGATAGGGTTAATATGTCATGGTTAGAAGTCACAAAAAAAAAAAAAAAAAAAAAAAGAGAAAGCCGCTGGTCGATCTTTGCCCTGATACTTCACTGAAATTCACTTGCAGCGGGTGATAGGTGCTTGTATGTCAAGGCCAAAGATATAAAAAAAAAAAAAAAAAAAAAGAAAAATACTGCTGGTTAAATACACTTTAATGCAGCAGGTGCTACATAAAACAAGGTATTCTAAGTATATTTAGTAAAATGTGTAGGTACTTCGAGAGCGAAGTACTGGTCAGTCTGGCCGTGATAGATTATTCAAAATATCTTGTCCAAATATTGCTTAAATATGTGTGTGTCTCATTTAAAAACCTCTTTTAGATACTATTACAAAATACGTTTGTAACATAAGTTTTAACTGACGTAGCAACGTCAGCTGCCAGATGTCAAATAACATTGACGTATGGCGATGTTGCGTCAAGTATATTGTTGATTAAATAATCATTGTAAATATCTTGGAAACAAAGGTTCATAATTCGAATAAACCTAATTTACATTATTCTAATGATATGTTATAGCTTGTCGTATTTTATAGAAGTGGCTTTTATTGTGGCTTAAAAGACTTGGTTTCCGAACCAAAGATGGTAATTGTGCTATTTAAATAGTTAAGTCAAGTTAAATGTTTGTTTAATATAAATTGCCAGTAAATTAATTAGTAATTATTAAATGATACTTATAATGTTTCCTAGATTTTATTTTGCAATTTCAATGTATTAAGTTGTTTCTATCAATACCGAAACTATCTATTGATGTTCATATTTTATCCGATTAAACGTAAAGATTACAAATAAATACATGCTGGATTGCTAAATTATCTAATGAAGTTTTAAAATGGTTGTGTTATTAGTTATTTAGCAATAATGTATGTCCATTTGCCATTGGTTTATTATGGCGGCAATCGTTGGTTTACTTCATAAGATTTGACGGTTATAAAAGTAGAAGTACCGCCAATTCAGGGGCAGTTACGCTGCAACTGTTAAAGGATTAGGACAGACCCAGAGTAGTATATTGTGTATTCCATTTGTGTATTATTGTGTATAGAAAGATAGAAAGAATTAAGTTTACATGGAACCTAGTTGTGAAGATATTTATCAAATGTTTAAAAGCTGAAACCTATTTGTGTTACTCTAAGGACCCACAATGTTGATGTAAGTTATTTGATATTATGCTACGATTATTACTGATTACTATGTGTTAGAAATATGTACTATGATATGGTTTATATTGCTTGTTGTTTATGTATACTGATAAATTGCTATAACTTGAGAGACAGTCCAGGACAATGTCAGGTTGTCCTTGCATAATACTTTAAAAGATGTTCCCGTGGAGTTTCTTGTCCATTCTTCTCCACGAAGACCTAGGGACCTAGTGAATGGAATCGAGTTGATTTGTTGACAAGACCAAAAGAAATAAAATGAATAGTCTTGTCTTTTGTGCTTTTACTTTATAAAAACCCTGTTCCCTATACAACTGCCTATAGATACTTTCAAACACAACAAATAACGAGCAATCATCTCGACACTTAAAGTTAATTAATTGGTGGATATTAATACATATACATATATATCTACAACCTTTTTATAACACACGCTCTCTTTTCTTGGTACGTTCAGCACGATGGTATTGACTCGAAAGTTTCGTTTTCTGGCAATTCTTACTTCAGATCTATTTTAAATAAGTCCTTGAATAGACAATTGGCATTAGGGCTAGTTGTTGTTCCTAAACCTAACATGTTACATATATACAGTAACTTCCGATGGAAGATGACAGTAACTCGCTGGCAGTGTGACCGCAACTCAAGTCTGTACTACGTATTATATATATTATACACACAGTAATTACAGTGTGCCAACACCCAGTGCCCGAAAACGGATGAATTGACCACACACCACACCACAATAATCTACTCCACACCACACCACATCACACTATACCACGCCACCCAAATGACACACCACGGGGTCGTCACGGGGCCAACCGTTGATATATTGCGGCTTTTGGTGTAATGTCGTGGAGATTGGAACAAATAATGAGAACCTGTGAACTGTCTCAGTGTTTTTCAGTCAGTGTTACGTAGCATTAAATTACTGTAATTTGGTTACTTACTTAATTTATATTTGTATCCACAACAAAAACACTAACAATGACGCGAACAGTTTTGCGTAGTTTTAGATAAGGCACGCATTCCCCAATATTTACGTTAACGAATGAGGGAAATGTGTACCACGTCAGCTATTCGTCTTCGTACAAACTACGTAATGCCAAGATTACAGTCCGGCGGGCGGAGAGGGTCTCTAAATTGTGCCGCAACGTATCTATATTTTACTAGAGGTCTTTAAATCTCTCGGTTTATCGTAGCAGCCGGCTCAAGTGCCGTGAATACTGCACGAACAGCTACTGCTTGAAACTTTCATTACCTACCCACCATCGAGCGGAAGAGAGGAAATGATACAGCTATACGAAATCAGGATAACTATGTAAGAAAAGTTTACGACTGTAACTCGCATCGCTCGTAAACGTGGGTTTAAGTTAAGTTTCCAGGTATTCTGTAACCGTGGTCCGACCCGCGTGCGTCCAACTGGGACATTTTTAACGAACAGCAATCAAACCCGCACTCAGGAAATTGAAAGTTCAACAAAAACATGCTCCCGATGTAAAAATAAAACAACAATCCTCTAGTTGCCAACCAAATATAGTTACGCACAGTCGCACATATCTATCGAACCTTTATTGAGCACGTTGGCAAAAAAGGGCACATGGGACCACGATAACATTTCGAAATCAAGCAGCAAAAAAGTAATGCGAGGAAAATTGTACCAGAAATCATATAATGTATCGATGGTTAGGTACCTAATGTACGCAATATGTAGAGTGAAGAGGGTGCGCCCTTTCCTAACGTTATATTGGGATGGTGTGCTGGTAATATGAACGGTGTATTGTGTGCATCCCTGAGGAGTGAGGATATTGTGCAGATAATACAATTTCCTCGCGGCGACGCTGCATTATTTTATTATGTTGACATTACTGCCAAGATGGTGGCGATACGGAAGCGTTAATTATACGGATATAAATTGATTCATTAGTTCGGCATGGGTTGGAAAATATTCTCGTGTTGATATGCGTTTTTCTTAAATACAGATTACAGCAATATTCTTAATGTTCCTTTCCTTCTATATGTATACTGGCAAGTCAATCTACCTACTATAAACCAAAATTCAAACTGGATGTTTGGTGTGTGACTTTTTAACTTTTCCCAAATAAATACCAGTTGCTAGCCATTTATCAGTGCCAGAATATTAAAGTATTGCGAACAGTTATAAATACCAGTAGGTATCATAAAGGCTTTATTTTTGAGCCCAAACATTCAAACAATATACGCCCAAAGGTCGTTTCATCGCCCCAAATAATGTGATATTTCATCGTAATGTCATTCAAAGTACTTGATAAGCTGACCCGAGTATGTTTGTGTGAACATAGCTCGCATTTTTATTGTTTTACGACACTGCGTCAAATGTCCAACGTGCTTATCCAGAGCTCTATACTAATATTATAAATGAGAAAGTAGATCTTTCTGTATGTCTGTCTGTCTGTTCTATTTTGACACTTTGACGGCTGAACAAACTTAGCATGAAATAGCCCTCGAGAGAGCACACTGGTACATCATAACCTAGTTAAGACCGAGAATTTTTGTACCCTTTTTTTTTGGTAGGTGGAAAATATTCAAATAACCCCTCCCGCTCTTGGGCAGAGCGGAAGAGAGTGTCTGACTTCTACTGACTAAAAACCACCCATGTTCCTTCTTAGACTTTGCGCCGAGGCCGCAGTATCTCTTTCGAAAAACCCGCAGCCCCGACGGGAGGATTTTTGTACCCTTAATTGTCGTTACGTTCCCGCAACAAAATCTATCCTTTACGTGACAGAACTTGCCGGCTAAAGCTAGTACAGATACAAAATAATGGCGGATTATCGATAACACCATTTAGTTTTAGCTGTGCCGTAAATAACTCAAATTATCTCGCCAATGCACAGCTGTGTGCCACAGAAAGTACGTTAAGCCGGCGCGCGGCGTCCCGGCCCCGGCTGTCTTTTATACATCTTTGGCAGTCGTTGCAGGTGACTACCTGCCACCCATAAGTCATAATGTCTAAGGGTATCATATTACCAGTACTAACTGTGTTGTGGAGGTCAGACTGGTATTTAGATGCATCCGGTTAGACTGGAAGCCGACCCCGACATTCCAACTATGTCGGGGTTTAACCTCACCTGATGTTAAATTTACAACATTCGTCTCAGTGTCTAAAGTTGGAAATACAACAGCAAGCTCAGTGCCCCTTACGGGATTGCACATTTCACCGTCAAAATGTCATCCGTCATTATTACTGACCGATTGTCTAAAAAGGACAATTCAAACGCTAAAATTAGAACACGGTTTGATTAGTTTGGCTCATAATTAAGCACATTGTTATGTGTTAGACACACACACATTGTTGTGTGTGTAATTACGGCTCCACTAAACTAACATTCACAGCTCAACGCTGAATTAACTGCTAAACACGAGAAACCACGACTAATGTCAATTAATTAACCCAAGCATCAATAATGATAATTATTATTTGATTACAGTTATGACTAATTTTGTATCTAAGCTCTACACATTGATACGACGTGTTTCTCTTTCGTATTTACGAGTACATTGAGAGGTTTCTGAAGGTGGTTTGGAGCAATTTCGGTTCCACCATCTTTTTCACATTGGATTCTTTTTAATTATTTTCCGAACCCCATGGAAGTTGTAACAAACCACTATTGTAATTAACCTGTGGCCGTGCCTACCCCAATAGGAAAACACTGTGAAGACCGCACTAATTACTGTGTTCACAATAACAAACCTATGAGAAGGTTCACTCCGAGCAAAACCTATACTTGGTTAACACTAGACACAACCAAAGTGTTTGTATGCTTTAAACTCAAGAAGACATATTTGATTTGGACTCATAAGTCATTAGTATTGTAGTTCTGATCCTGTTCTTAAACAGGATCAGAACTACAATACCGAAATATGATACTAAGTCCCAATCCAGGTCATGATTTATAATTCGAAAAATTATGAATGACTTTTAAAAAACATAACAAAACAAATTGCGCATCGGACATTAATTCAAATTCGTTCTGCCGTTTTTGTAGTCTATAGGTCTTCTGCACCACATAAACATTGTAAGTACTGACATGCCACAGGTCGTGATTTGATCTGGCGTGCAATTAGAGAGGGTCGCCTCCCTGCCCTCTGCCCTCTGGCTCGCATGTTTGTGCGTGAGTCACATGTGCCCGGCAATCACGCGGAAAAACCCTTTATTTGAGGCGCGCCCTTCATTATCGACATGTGGTATCGATACCAACGGGTTGTTTTTGTGCCCAAAGGTGGCTAAAATAGCCCGGTTCTATATATGTACAGCTATGGTATGTTGGACTTCACTTAGGTACTTTTTGAAAAACCTATCGGTACTGTGTTCCTATAACGTATTACTTAATTCTGTAATATGACAATTTGATGTAAATCAATAAAAATTGTCGTGGTCCAGATTATTTTTGCGTAGAGTTATTTACGTTGATATACAGAAAGCTAAGTTGACGACTATTTGAAGAGTTCGTTTACACGCTAAATAATTTTTACTATTGTCTTCACACAGCTAAATAGCGTAGCGTGAAATTGTTATACAAATATTATTTCCATTTCTAAATCCTATTTTGTTAACAAGAGATTTATTTTTTTAGCACGAAACCCTAATTATTTTTCTAAATTAAAAGTAACCTCAGCTACTCTTTATAACATCAGCTATCTGCCAGTAAGTCCCGTTAAAATCAGTTCAGCCGTTTTTGAGATTAGCCGGAACGGACAAGATGACAGACCAAAATAAAAAATGTATTTTTGTTCAAAATCACAAAGGCGTCTCACTCGGGAACTTCGTCGCAAAACGACGGCATGACGTCGAGAATGGGTGAACGATTCGGGTTGGGTCATTTCCTATGAAGAAGAACCTCAAGAAAAGTACTTCATGGTTACTATTTTAAAAAGAATGAACTATAACAGTTATAATATCTACCAATACGTTAATAGATCCGCTACCGTTCCGGTAACAGACATATGAAAGATTTCTTTCATCGCGGCATCGTTGAGAGTGATATCAAAGGCTTGCGAACGCTTTTATTGTTCGAAGATCGTTCCGATATTTCAGTTATTGCCACCGGGTGCTGTGTGCATTAATAGCACTCTCTTCGACTTTGGACGAATTAAAACTGAAACGGATTGAAGTGCCGATTAAATACTTAATACATTAACTAGGCTTATGATCACGGCTTTGCCCGCGGAATCGTTACACAGTGCTTTCACGAAAACATACACCTCCTTCTTTTTCTCCGAGCAATTATTGATAATCCTTTTCAAATAAAGTAGAGAACCATATTAATAATATTAAAAACAAACTACTTAACATAAACATCGGCGATTCTACCTGGGAATTAAAAAAGTTGTTCGTCGGAATGCCCACAAGTTCTGCTGAGCGATCTCAATGCGCTTTCGACGTAACTCACTACAGTGAATCATTTAATATTTACTTAGACTTATTTAATATTGTTTTTTGTTCGTTGAAGGTGCTTGAAGAAATATCAATGTTTTACTGGACTTAAGTTAACGCTGTAGTTTTCTTTTTATGGTCTTGAGAGTGAAAATATTACCTGCCTTTTTTTTGGGGGGTTGGGAAATCATCAAATAACCCCTTCCGCTCTTGGGCAGAGCGAAAAGGAGTGTAACGTCAGACTTCTACTGGTTAAAAACCACCAATGTTCCTTCTTAGCCCTTTATGTCGAGGCGTATCTCTTGCCTAATATTAATGAATAGAATAAAAAAAGCAAATAAAACAGTGTTCAGTTAACAAACTAAAACTTTATCACATTGATTATTGGTTTTAGAAGAACAAAAGAATATGTTTTTTAAACGATACGAAAATTATGTGCCCGTCCACAGAGCTGTCTCTTACAAAAGTCATCTTAATATTACCTGCCTAAGGACGAAATGAAGTCAGATTTGTTTATAAATTGTGTTTAACTAAAATAAAAAATACCACTATGGTCGTGGTTTTAAAATGGTTCGTCAATTAACTTTCTGGCTTCAAAAGATTCATTTTGCCATGATGGCAGTCAGAAAGTACAGGACGCAACTTGCGTTGATTCTTGGGTATTATGTTTTCCGCAAAGAAGAAGAATATTGCCATTTCATCTTATTTTGTAAACTTCTGTGAGATATATTTCTAAACACATTATTGATGTTCATAGTTTAGTCGTATAAAAATCTAATTTTTTATTAAACTGAGAACACCCGTTTTTCCATCAAGTGCACTTTATTTTTATTCGGTATGCCATACACTCGCTCGGCTTGCGTCGAGCATACATTTAAATCCACGAAATCTCGAGATTTCTTGTAGACACCGTTACATAGGTTGGTTTGTTTGTTA
The DNA here is from genome assembly GCA_949774965.1 of Diarsia brunnea. Lineage (NCBI taxonomy): Eukaryota > Metazoa > Arthropoda > Insecta > Lepidoptera > Noctuidae > Diarsia > Diarsia brunnea. The sequence goes on from OX459002.1 coordinate 20,982,145, forward strand.
ATAATACACAATACCTATAGTATTTTATTTTTAATACACATAGCAAAAATATTTGTTTCTCTCTCAAGAATGAAAAATGTCTGACGAGAGCCACAGACAATTCTTAGACAAATGGAAATCACTTTTAAAGCGATTATTATTTCAACAACGATTTTCAACAAATTTGAATATTTATTGTTACATATTTTTTACTTTTTTATCGTTGGCAACATTAAATTGTCTACTAAGAATTCATAATAACCGACAATCAGGCACGGTTTTAAAAAAAATATGTTTTTTTCCGCAAAACAACACTGTTATACGCGTAATGAACGTAGATAAGTTGCATAATATTTTGATGTGTTACATACAGTTATCTCGTATAACAAGCGCCGAAAGATAAATACTTTATTACAATCTCGAATCACGTAAACATTACGAAACTCTCGAACGGATTTTCCTCAATGAAAACTTGTAATTATATTTGTAGACCGTGATTTGCAACTAGGAAATGGTTTTAGTGTCGGGCTACATCAATTTGATGTATGCTTTTTTGTCTTTTTTTACGTTACACTTAAATTTTATTATATACACGAGGCCTCTCCCATGTTTGAAACGTGAACACAAAGTGAGATGACCACTAGCACTACCAAAACAGCAGGTGGCACTACCTTACTCTAGAGCAGGCTAACATATTTTTATTACATACCTTTTTTTTTGTGGGGTGGGAAATCATCAAATAACCCCTTAGGCAGAGCGAAAGGGAGTATCAGATTTCTACTGACTAAAAACCACCCATGTTCCTTCTTAGCCCTTTATGTCGAGGCCGCGGTATCTCTTGCGAACAACCCGCAGCCCCGACGGGAATAGTCTTAGCGTAAGACTGACTTTTGACTGATTATTGATTATTTTGACTAGCCCTTAGGGCTAGAAACTTAAAATTTCGTACACGTATTCCTCTTATGACGTAGGCATTAACAACCCACAGCCCCGACGGGATTATTACATACCTACCAACACCAAATTGTTCTGAAACCTACAATTTAACCTACAATAGGATGTGCACGAAAATATTCTATCTTTATAACCAAACCGTATTTTAAACATCCTTTCTTGAGTTCGTGAAATATAATGTACGTCGATGAAACACCTTCAGATACAACTAAGGTACTAAACTTCGCATCATTAAAAGAATGATACGAATTAATTATAAAACAATGTCTAAATGAACGAATTTAGCATCAACACAAACAAACAATCAAATGTTAAATCCATGTGATACCACCTCATATCAGAGTGTAAATAATGTTAAAACAAACGTTGTACAAAAAAGAGATGTTTCCCAAAACGTTATCAGTAACGAGCGCGAAATGGAAAGCATTATCACAAGTTGCTTTTTAATTACACACTTTTTAATTACATAACATTATCAGCCGCTCGATAACCGGCTCTCCGGGCAAGCAAGGTGTAAATACGAGAGTGTGTGGCATGTGTCACGTGACCGCGACAAGTGTCACACTTATCGCAGATAGTCACACTGTGACTTCCAGATAACTGGGCAAAGCTCAGAGTCTGGTGCTTTGGGTGCTCGGCTTATTGAGTTGGTTTCCGAATGAAAAAATTGTAGCCAGGATCTAGTTTTAAAAGTTGTTTTGTAAACGCACAAAACATAATTTTTATTATAAGTAGACAACATGTTCGATGTTAATAAATCTATAATGATACTACTTAGATTAAATAAATTAATCTCTAAATATGTACTTACTTGAAAGTTTTTCAAAGTTCAAAACTGTAGCCTTACAACACTAAAAACGTTTAAAGTTAAGAATTTTAACGTTGACAATCCACTAACTACCTTAACATTCACTATACATAAGTAGTCTAAAACACACGCGAGAGAAGGTTCGTATGTTCAGTCGAGTAAAGTTTCGCAGCAGCGCCGCGAGGGAGCGTAGGATACGTGCGGCCGGGACGAACGCGACGCGCCAACTGACGGCACCGACAGAATCCACACCATGAATGATTCGTAGCGCGTAGCGAGCTCGTAGACCAGCGCTACGAGCTCTCGTAGAACGCCTACGTACTTGTTAGCCCTGATTTCTGGAGAGTAAAATGTTAATAATAATCTTCCTCCCCTTTCTCCTGCCTCACCCGATTAGTCTAAAGCACGTAAAAAGTTTTACATTTTAATGGAATTAATTTAATTAAGAAAATTTTCACGACTCTTCGACGACTAGATAAGCGCTTTTAACAACTTCGGGTTTAATTACCTAAAAATCTTTAAATCGTTAGATTAAATGTTCGCTAATTCACAAAAAAAAATGTTTAATTAAGAAAAGCGTTTTTCTTCACAGCCTTCTTTTAATTTTTGAGGATTGTGAAAAACTTTCTCGTCAGCAAACACACTTTCTGTACCTATGTATATTTCAACTCAGCCAAATAAAAAACGATCATAGATTAAATTAAGCGTGATATGAAGAGAAAATAAGACCGAAGATTAGTTGGTGCTGGTTGGTGGTTGGTGTCAACAAAAAACTTTTAGCAAAATAAACCGACTTGAATAAAAACACTACAAAAGTCAAAAATTTTACTTTCGGATATCGGTGACTTAAACATTAAATATTACAAAAATCAAATATTTAATAGTTTGTAGGTAGATTTAAATTTCAAATTTCAAATGAGAATATTTTCTTGTTTCATACTTTTTAGAGCGTATTTTTCGGTAGTCGTATTTTAGTTTTAGTTTTTTTTTAATTCTCTGCTTTTCGCTGCGACACAATCCACCAGCAATATTGGTTACAATACTGTATTGTATTGTCGTCAATTCACATAAATCAATAAAAATAGAAAATCTTAAAAACCTGTCTTGCAGGTTTTTAATCAAGAAACACTTAACCGAAACACTATCAAAGAAAGTAAGTAATAACCTGAAAGTCGAGTTATTGATTAGCACCAGTCTTCCTAAATACCATTGAATAAATTGACACGACATCGACATAGCGTGTGTAACGAGTTCTGACAGTTCATTGCGTCAACCACGCATCATTATCACTAATATCAAAGAGTCAGGCACATCACTTTTGTATAACTGAGGATCAACGCATAGGCCAAACCCTTTTTTTTTGGCGGGTGGAAAATCATCAAATAACCCCTCGCGCTCTTGGGCAGAGCGAAAGGGAGTGTCAGACTTCTACTGACTAAAAACCACCCATGTTCCTTCTTAGCCCTACATGTCGAGGCCGCGGTATCTCTTGCGAACAACCCGCAGCACCGACGGGAATAGTCTTAGCGTAAGGCTGACTTTTGACTGATTATTGATTATTTTGACTAGCCCTCAGGGCTAGAAACTTAAAATTTCGTACACGTATTCCTCTTATGATGTAGACATTAACCAAGAATGGATTTTTCTAAATTCAACCCCCAAGGGGTGGAAAAGGGGGTCAAACTTTGTATCGAAAGTCAACATTTACACGAAGGCGAAGCCGCTGGCAAAAGCTAGTGCATGATATTCAGATAATTCGGTGCTCAGCCGACGATACAGTATCGACCTGAAGCCGACCGCTAATGGGTTCGTGTTTTGTTTTAAAGGTATCAAAGTACGCGTGTTTATTATTTATTGAATATCTGTGTATTCCGCGAATATTAGTGCGCGAGCTAACTCTCACGGGGCTATTAGGAGCTCTGTTGATGGAGGGAATTCAGCCTTAGTGCTGAAATATGAAGGTCGGTTATTGTTAGGTATCTATCTCTAATAAATCTCTACGTCAGCTTCGTAGAACTTTTATGAAAGATTGTTATTTGAATCAAATATTATTCGTCCAGCATACAAGTACATAATATAATATGTAGGAACCTGGGAGTAAAATTTAATTATTATATTTAATAGAGTAAACTAACTATGTACATAAATTAAAAACAATTAAATAAACTAACAAGAAAATATAGAAGGTAATCAAAAAACTGCTCCTCAACGCTGTCAGCCGGTAATGTGCCCAAAACACCGGCATTATTGTATTTAATTTTCCTTAGCCTCCTAACTATAACTCTCCAACAAATCTAGTGCCATTAAAGTCTATTAACAAAGTTATGCTCTGGATATGTATGTCAGACAAACAATAATTAAATTGACTATATTGAAAACCTATTTGTTACCGCAAAGCTTAATGCCAACCCTGTTGTAAGCTGTTAAAAGAAAAACGGAACGCTTTAAGAGCGATTACATAAATAATATAATATAACAGAATGGCACATTGTATAATTTTTTAAACGGAAACTACAGGCCTTTTCTCCCTTTTAGATACCCATACAAGTGTAACATTTGTGCCTGAGACAACGGTGTCGAGGTGGAATATGAACAAAGCGTGCCGACAAACCGCGGATGAAACTATCTCAGTTACGAGCACTCGTTAGCGTGTCGCGATCAGCTCCCGTGCCGACGGTGGCGGCGCGAGCGGCGGCGCAAGGAACTAGCGATTGAGACCACTTTGTAAACAATACATATCTTACTACGCTTTGTAGGAATGCAGAAGGTTCACCATACAACATGTTCTTCTTGAAAACGTGTCGTATATCCTTATTGAGAAGAGGGAAACTTCTATTTGATGATAGATTTTTAACACCAGCAAGGCATGCGGCGCGCACCTTTTACGTTTCAAGATTAATTTAAATCATTTGGCTACATGCTACTGTAACAGCCCTGCAAGGAGTCACGCCAATACGATTGTGCTAAACTGAATCACTACCAAGTAGTAACGCGGACTGTCTCGTGGGAGTAGTGAATGCAAACGCTTCTGCTGAGAATGGGATCCAGGACCTGATTCCCAGATTGAGCAAAACATATTGATTTTTTTAATTGATATGGCAATATGGACCTTGGTATGTAGCTATTTAGGCGCCTAATCCTTCGGGGAATACAGTCAGTCGTGTTGTTATGTCAACTTGAACGCCTCCAAGTAATACTCGTAACACAAACCAGTACCGGTCATCATCATCATCATCAGCCTATAATGTTCGCACCGCAGGGACTCAGGCCTCCTCTCTAGGAGAGGGATGGGCTAGCTATGATCCACCACGCGGGCCCAGTGCGGATTGGTAGATGTGACATGTCTTCGAATTTTTTGGTTCTGAGACATGATGATGACCTCACGATGTTTTCCTTCACCGATTTGAGAGCAGTGGTGATGAAATAAATTACACAAAGTAATGCGCCTCACTGGGTTTGAACCCACGACTCACTGTTCGTAAGTCGGGGCCGCTACCGCTGAGCCACCACTGCTCTCTGTACCCGTACATAGGTACCTTAAATCCATTTGCTAAGGAATCTTTAAGAATATTGCAAAGGTAAATCCTCTTTGTATCCCCGCAAGCTGGCCGCGATCCCTCACTCTTATTATTGCGAGATAAATTCATGAAATATAGTAATTTCATTACTGTGGAGTGGTTCGAGCCTCCATTACAACCAATAGAAAAGTGAAAAGAAATCCGCGAGATGTTGTGTGCTATCAAAGATCCTCGCAAATTGAATAACTCGCCTTTCTCCAAAATTATGTATAGGGCTTACCTTTACGGTACCTTACTGAGTATTTGAAGGGCGTCTCGTTTTGTAAAGAATTTGACATGCTGTAATCGCTATATTTCTTTGCAGAATTCTATTAGAGGACACATCTTTCCACATGTTTATTTTACACTATTTCAATTATGCATTCATACCCTACGCTGCGTATATTTATTTAAATGTTTGTGATGTGAATACGGTTTCATGTATAATTTATGTTTAGAATGGAAACATGATTGTTATATAGAAACAATTACTATTGTGGGCGTAAGTTTATAAAATAATCTATGTATATACGTGTCGACATTTAAGTACTAAAAACACTCCTATTTAGAATGATGGTTTAATATTGCTGTAATCAATCGTACCTATTAATACTTCGTTAATGAATGTCAAGTTGTTATAGTTGTTAAATCATTTTATCAAACCACAAGTATAACTCCGGACTACTTAAAACTACAGAAACTATGTCCAGTCTAAGTAGTCTAAGTCCCTCACAACTCTCGAGTCACATTAATGAACTCGCGCATAGTTTCACCGGCCGATGTTTGGACCGCATTGTTCGGTGGAGATACCTGTGGGCTGGACCGACCGCCGCGCGCCGTCAAATGAATCCAGACGAGACCATCTGATCGGACCGCTGTCGAATATTCCAGATGAGATTTCTGATCTCTATCTCAACAAATACTAACATGTCTTGGTTATCTTCTAGTTAGGTGCCCTCTGTGTGTGACAGCTAATCAGCCACTGTGTGTAATCACGTTGACACATTGGCACCAGAGGTGGAGTTGACGCGGATCAGACAGACACCTCGCTCTGTGTTTACTCAAACAGAATTCTTTTCGTTGAACGTTGTATGTCAAATAAGTTTCGCACAATTTATTACTTCTTTAATTCCGAGTTAAGAGTTTAGACTTCAAAAAACGCGCCAATCTCTCTTAGATTTTCTCTTCGCCTTAGCACGCTTTCATGAATGGCACATACCGTCAGCTAAAATAATTTGATAACTAGAGGTCAATAAAAAGCACTGCACGACTTCAGTGACTCTTCAACCAAACTCGTTCGGTATTATTGTCTAGCTATAAAACTGTCTCTATAAAAGCAGTAACAGCATCGAATCGGAATCTATATAATGTAAACTAGCAAACATAAGGAGAGGTGAGCTGGTTGTCCATCTTATGCAGTAGAAAGCTATGAGTTTTAAACGTAGAGCACAGTTTACTATTCAAAGTAAGTACTACCTCTTCTAGAATTATGGTTCCTCCTCTAGAACTATAATTATCAACAAACATTATTTAATGATTAGTCTGTAGTGTTCAGACTACGGGAATTGCGAATGAGGTTGGTGGCGAGGCAGGGGGGGCAGACGTCAGAGTTATGTCGAACGCAGATGTGGGAGGCTGTTCGCGCTTAGAGTTCAGGGATCACGCGAGATTAGTTCGGAATTAGCTCATGTTTATTCACACGTAAAGCTAAGTAGGTACGCTAGTTAATAAACCCATTCGGCAATCATTCACGATACCACTAAGATTATAGGTTATTTTATTTTGTATTTGAATTCTATTTGTTTTATGTGATTCTAATGGTTTGTCTAATATGGGTTTTGATACCTGAAATAAATGAATTTTATTTTATTTTTATTTTAAGATCAAAGATCAGTGGTTCCACCATTAGCGTTCAAGGCCATGGCAATTATGTACCATAAATCTCATCAATCGAATAATTATCTCGGAAAAAATATCCCATAAAGTGCTTAAAATGATTTCCATAAAAATACAACAGTTTGTGAATTTGACGCATTTGCTTATAATTGATGAGGTACCTGTCGGTCTCCGCTAGTCTATGGCCCTGAAGTATAGACAAAACATTTTTCGCGCCATATTTACGTCAGCGCTTTTGACGGCAAAATGACGGAAACTATAAATTAGTTTTATTTGATTCGGTCGCGTTCAATAACCGCCGTTATTACAGCGGTGTCATTTAGCGGTCATGTGAGAAAGCGATGAATTTTATTTTATTCACTCGAAATAATGTTCACAATATAATTCAATTGACACATTTTCCAATTTTACAAGCCATTTAATGGTGTATAATTCAAATTTATTATCATGCATTAAACTTATTTCTCGACTTCCTGATTCAATACAATAAACTATTTGACTGATATGCGTTTTCTCTATTTAAATGGTACAACGACCACAATAGAATCATTTTACCACCATACTTTTTAATGATACTGAAACAGTCTGTTGTTTCTGTACTTATTTCTATAGTCAACAAGCAAAGCTTGGACCAGACATTCAACGCAATCCCGTGCGCCATGCGCTGAGCAAACAATTAAACTTTTACCATGCAAAACTCCATTGGAAACACTCCTTCTGCCACGAATTGAATTCCATTCAACCAAAATCGGAAAAGTTTATGAAATACAATTTAAAAGAGATTTGGCGACCGATTGGGAATTAAATTAATTTAAACGTGCGCCGAACACTCCTAGGGACCTACTCGTACTTAAACAGATAGCATTGTTTCACACAGTTCCGGTGCTCTCGGGGCTTTCTTCTCGTTCGTACTTTAAGAAAACTTTCTTGATGTATGATAATATGTTTCAAGATTTATTGGTCTAGGGCTCCCCTCGATTTGTAAAAAGAAGAGCTACATTACAGTCTGTATTTTGGTAGGTACGCTCTTTATTCCCCCATTCCGCCACCAACCAATACAATGTATTGCCAGACGCTCGGAGGCATGCCAGAAACATAGTAAATATATATTATTTTTTATACGATTAATTTACTTTTCAAAACCCGTCAGTCTTAATTCACAGATAATAATATTTTGAATTGTAAACTATATTTAATCTTGCATTAAATTATAGGTACCTACATAAACTATAAAACTTATTGGCATTTTGGACCATTTTACATTATTTCCAAAACCACAAACCTCATCAATATTGAACATGTAATATATCGAGAGTGTCCCAGCGTGGTCCACGACCGTCACTCAATCGCCAGCGTGCGCCACACTGGCCCACACATAACTTAGCGCCCACCACCGCGCACCGGCACCAACTCTGCTAATCTATCAATGGAGACAAACTCGAGACACGTCAACGTATGCATCGACACGCGCCGACACGCTACAGATAGAAGCAAAAGGTCCACACATATACAAATCATGTTGATATCAATAACATCTCATATCGCTTACTGAAAGAGGAGCAGCTTGCATCCAAGACTGGAAGTAGTATTTGCGGAATCAAAACGAAATAAACAAAACAATCTGCCAACATAAGCTACTAACTTAATTCTATAACTTATCTAAAGTACATAACACAAGCACGTTAACACAACGAAGAAGACGGATCTAGATATTCCTATCACTACATGCTGCTAGGCTGACTATAAAAAGAAAACATGTGTGGAATGTGCACCAACTCACAACAGCTACCTAGTTCCTCTTTCGACTTGCTACACGTTGTTAGTTCAACTTCTGCGTCTCCTTACGTGCGTTCCCAGAAGTGCGAGGGGCGGAGGGGTGTGGACACACATGTGAAGATTGAAGACGCGTCACGTGGAGTGATAGTTGTTGAACTGGGGCGGCGGCGGCGGGAGCTTCAGTAAACTTAGTTCCTAGATCATGAAGAAGGAGTTCTAACTAACACATGACGTGGCAGGTGCAATTTAGCAAGGATAGTCATACTTCCGTCCTGTCACTAGAAACCCACAAATTATCAATTTTTACTTTTTAAAACAGCTTGATAGAGTTCGAAATTCTCTATCTTTATGACTAAAAAACCTTTTAAGAATATTAATAGTTCCAGAGATATAAAAACTTTACAGGCCGTTTAATATTAGAATTTAATATGATGATTCCAGCTCTTGAAAGCGTCTAACCCACACTTTTTCGCTAACTATACGTTAAAATGCCCTAACTGCCTTATTTAACGATTATTTTTGGTCTTTTTAACTACAAATAAGTTATCTGATTTTTTAGAAACAATGATTCGCGCATTTTTTGCCATTATCTCGAGCACTATTTATTGCACTTAACGGCTTTTTAGTGAAAGGACGGCAGCATAGTTAAACCAAAATTCAACAAGTCCCATCAAAACGGCAACCTGGTAAAATATATGCTTTATAATGGAAAGTTCCGTTTGCCTAACTTGACGTCGAATCCAGAAAGAATCCACACTAAGCCATCGCACTTGCGTCCAATCGATCACACTACCAAACATTAGACGACCTCTTGAAAATTTGCCTTCACATGTGTTTTCTTTTGTGTAACACAAAGGTTTTATTCCACGCCATAATTATTAACATAGTACTTACAAATTGCTGTACGAACAATAAAAAAAATACGAACACGTAAAATCCGCGTTAATTTTGAATTGTAATAATTTTCAGCGAGAGTTTTTGCGCGTTTTATTGAGTTGGCACGAGGTAATCACGTCGGGTTATAAACGTTGATTACACTTTGCCATGTCGAGCACACCAGCAGTACATCACACGACAAGAGGTCGTTATACGGGCTTGCTTTGGCCTAGTACTGTTTGTAAGCGTCTACATTTCTCATCTGTATGTCTTTCAGTACCTTATCAAATACTTATCAAATAACGCTGGGAATCAGCACTTTCTGAACGTCTAAATGAATTACGATTGTACCCCAAAACTAATATTTTAACATTTTTTATTCGCATCTTTCTAGTGATTTATAAAAAAAAAAAACATTTATTTCAGGTTCCCCCATATTTAAATGACATGCTACGAGACACATAAAACATTCAATAAATAACCGTTTCAAAATAAAAACAAAAGCAAAAAAACATGATAAAAACAATGTCAAAAAAAAACAGAATTAAAATGTTTTAGCTGGTAGCATCATCCCTTCCATATTTGTTGTAATTTAATCTTCTATGTTAAAAGTACTCGTGTAAATATTACGAACTAATCGTCCTGACTTACGTATATCTTATCATTTCATATCGGACTCGATCTCAAAGAGAAATGCGTCTCAGTCACACCCCGCGTTGCCAGGAGATGACACAGTTTCGCAGTTAATAAGACATAGTTGTAGATATTCACTTGTCACATCCCCGATCTCCTCCCGAGAGCGCCATGCAAGCAGTGGCCCGGATATCCCCGCGACCCTTTGTCAGGTCTCAGGGAAACGATGAACTTTGACCTTGTGACATACGGCCAGGTAAAACCTTTTGATTAAAGGGTAAGTGAATAGACGCTGTTCGATAAGGTATCCTGTTGTCGTAAATGCCGCCTTGATATAAAATTGGCTGATTATTAAACTTATGTCCGTTTTCATAAACGTTAGGTGACACGAGAATGAGTACTTATATGTTCCCGGTGTTTAATTTTCAAAGCTTGGCTTGGTGCCAAAAGTTTAAAGAATCAAAAATTCTATAAAAAAAAAATACACGTCATCTTAACCTTAATAATCTCTTTTAAATGCCATACAGCCACTTTAATTTGACCATTGGACTAGTCGAGATTACGTATTTATATTAATTTTTGTCTAATTATTGTGGTTGGCTTCGGTTTACCTAAACACTAAACCGGATTTGTGTCAAGAGATAGTAATAGAGAAGATAATAATTTTAGGTGCAGTTAGTTACACGTAGATTTCTACAAAGAATATAAAGTACTAGATTTTACCCACGGTTTCACTAGTTGAATTTGGTTGAAAAGTATCCCACGGGAAAGTTTTAAATAATATTTTATAATTATAATCTATGACAATCGGCAATAATGTAGCTTTGTAATGTAGCATTAGTAAAGTAAGAAAATTTCGAAAATGACTCCTTCAGTCAAATTTAAAAACTTTACGACTCTTGATAACATTGCAGTATAGACGAGTTCCTTCACACAGATGATGTAATTATACATGTGTGCACTTAATCTAAAAAACGGTGCAAAGTTTCAGTAACATAAAGTAATAAATAATGAAATGTAATGTAGGTAATGTTAAAAGTAGTAAGTAATTGACCTTCTTCTGCATATAAATTCGACTACTCAAATGTTTTAGCTGTAAGTTTTCTTAAAATTAATAAAATAAACATCAACGACAAACCGTGGCAGCCTCTAGAACGGGCCCCCAACAACATTCCTCATAATATTATTTGTGTGAATACAAAGTTAGTCAAAACAAAGCACAAATCTCCGTACACACAGTACACCTAAACAATTTAAAAACAAAAGCCCCAGACAGGGAGGGACGGAGGGACGGAGGGACGCTGTTTATATCCTCCGACTGTAGCGAGTAAATAACAACAAATCTTAACAAACTTCTAAACAACTACAAACTATGTTTGTAAAAAACTTCAGTGGCGGCCCTTAGATAGTTTATGTTTGCAGTGAAACAACCCTAGCGCTGGAAACACACGGGCTGGCTGGGTTAGAGCGGGCTCGCCGGGTGACAGTATAATAGTTAAACCACCTTATGCACGCGAATAATATGTTTTCCTTATTTGACGCGGTGGCTTTCGCGCCCTCCTTCTTGAATTCCAGGACCGATGTCCAATCACCCGACTCACATGATCTACTGAAATACGGACAGTCGAGTCCTCGGTGTTCTGCCCGTTGGCTTTTGGTAAGGCGGCATCAAGATGGCACGAGCAACACACCGGGCGCACCTTCCTTCGGTAAATTAGTTCCGCGTGGGAATCTGTCTCCAGGACACGCTCCGCCGATTCATTCTGCAACACCACTTTCTCGCATTAGGACTCTAAATGACAGTACAATATGTCATTTAGAGTTCGGTACGGTGTCGAGCCTTTTATTCAAAAGTAAGTAATTGGTTTTAATAAATCAACCAAGATGACGTTCATAAAATACGCCCAAATCTTAGAACTGCCAAATGCATTTACAAAGCTCATTGGAAACGCAAAACTCTTAACATAATTGAATTAAGCAGACATCGTTTCTGCAAATCCGATTTAAGTATCAATTTATTCTTTAATGCAAAGTAGACACTAAATGTTTTCACCCACGGTTACGATCGCAACCGCGCCCGGTCGGTAACCTCAGGCGAATGTTTTTACTTTAATGTGTTGACATTATCGACGGTAGCCAATTAATAAAAAAGTTTTTACTCTTGACTAGCTTTACGATGGTCGGAACAAATAACATTAAATCGTGTAACTTATAACTCACACGATTATGCTCAAAAGTTAAACGGAACTGCCAGAGCACGAGGCGTGGTTTCAGGACGAAAGATCAGATAGACCACAACACTAACATGGTGAAAGGGCCTAAAATGTAAACGTAATAAAGGAAGACCCCACTCGTGGTGGGGTGATGACGTTTCAAACCCGGCTGGCCGTCACACGCTACAAGTAGCCTAACATAGAGAAAGATGGGCTTCATAGGAGGTGGCCTACATCTCCGCAGGCGTTCTTGTTGATTAAAAATAAGTTTAAATTCTTTAGACTCGTAAAACTATGGAAATTAATTGTAAAAATGAAATGAAATTTAAACTTAGAATTATTAACCAGATTGGACATGCAATTAACAACAGAAGCGATTCTTATTATTATTATACCATTGCGCTCCATGTACTAGGGGATTAGAGGATGAGATGAGAAATGCAATTAAAATTTCAAGTAATTTTCTAGTAGAAATGAAGCTTTAGACAATTGATATTAATTTGTACAGACAATAACTAAGCAGGCTAGGTTGTTGTGTCTGTAAAGATAAGATCTAAATTAAGATATAAACTTGGGCAATCATTGGGACTTGTTGTAGCAAATTGCTATTGTTACTTTATGAAACACATTCCGATAGACACATTTTACAGGTTTGTGAAATAAAAAACAAACCTACACAAGAGCCTCGTACGGTTTATAGAATACATCATCATCAGCCTAGCCTTTTCCTTACTATGTTGGGGTCAGCTTCCAGTCTAACCGGATGCAGCTGAATACCAGTATTTTATATGGAGCGACTGCCTATCTGACCTCCACAACCCAGTTAATACTAGGTAATACGATACTCTTTGGTAAGGCTGGATGCCAGAATTTCAGGTCACTGACTACCTGTAACGACTGCCAAAGGTCTATACAGGGTGTAAACGAACCCTTCACGCATCCGACAACCAAGCATTCTGTACATCAAACTAAGTACCCCTACGCAAAAATTTTTGCTCGGAAACGATTTTTTTTTTTGGGTCAAAAATCACATTTTACGGTAAAACTCAATGTAGCACTCTTAAAACATTATGCTATTGGATGCTTTGAATAGTGAACTGGTCATAGAGGTAATTTAAGTAAAATTATAACCTGAAAAACTAGTCTTTACAAAAACAGCTGTGAAAAATTTTGGAACTTTGACCCCCAATATCTCCGTAACTAGCCCCCTAGTTACGGAGATATTGGGGGTCAAAGTTCCCAGGTATGGTCTAGAACAAAAAAATGATCGCAGTGGTGGGAAGAACAAGTGTCTTGTTTTTTTTTTGGGGGGTGGGAAATCATCAAATAACCCCTCCCGCTCTTGGGCAGAGCGAAAGGGAGTGTCAGACTTCTACTGACCAAAAACCACCCGTGTTCCTTCTTAGCCCTTCATGTCGAGGCCGCGGTATCTGCGAACAACCCTCAGCCCCGACAGGCAGAACAAGTGCCCTTAGTTTGCGTTAAGGGTACTTTTATACCCTATATATGGCAGCCTTAAATAACTTTGCCCCACACTAGGAATTTCTCCTGTATCGCGGGTGCATTCACAAACATTTAAACTCACATACACAAATACCCAGACCCGGAACAATTGTCTGTAGGTCATATAAATACTTGTTCCGTGCGGGGATCGAACCCGCGACACGCAGCGCAGCAGTCCATTGCTTGAGCCACTGCGCCAACCGTGCCGTCAAATGTAATTACGGTTTTATTTAAAATCTAAATTTAAATAATGCGCAGCGATAATTTTACAGGCAGGCAACAAACTTTTCGAAGGTATTTTAAACTGTCTCTTGGGTATTGAATGTTTTTCCTGCCAAGAAGTCGAAATTCTGAAACAAGGAGGACGGTTCGTGTGCCGTTTTAGATAACGCTGAAATTCAAACCCCAGCCCTTGTAGGTTGGAGACCGCATGTTATGCTGTGTGAGGTCGAGTGACGTCTTGCAGGAGCAGCGGGGACGAGTTGTTAACCAAATCACTCGTACAAACTGACGAAAAGGAATCAAAAGTAGTGAAAACAAAACAATAATCAATACACAAATGACTGAACTTGAAAAAAGATTTTCACATTTTTTGATAAACCCAACCACAAAATATTATATATTTCAAATCGCCATCAGTACCTACTGTAGAATGCGAACGGCCACTTTATAGCTATTATTTCCCCTATTTAGGCTAGATACAAGGTCCCTGTAACTCATACACTAATAAAGTATGATATGAAATTAACTCGTCCATTTGTCTGTTACGTTTTCACGCCTCGGTGTCCTCTTCCCCCTCGGACTCTGTGCAGTGCAGACGTGTCTACACAAATACTCAGTCAATTTTTAATATTTGATATAATTAAATCAAAATAATCGTAAAATAGTAGCCGAATAAATCAAGTGAAGTACCAGGAGCGCATACTATCGTGGATACTACGCACCCGGCGAGCGAGAACACCCCGCGCAGGACAAAGACCGATATATATTCACGTGGGTCGTCTACATTGTGAACGAATAACTCACACTCAAGGACGCATACTTTCACCAGCAGCGAGCGAGCGAGAACAGTCCACGCAAGACAAAGACAGATATACTTCCACGTGAGTAGTCTTCAACTGTGACAGCATAGCTTACGCTCAAGGACACATGCCCTTACCGCTGCGCCTACGCAAGTTGGTCCCTCACGTCACGTACCTACGCTACGGCTAGCGGGCGGCGCGCAGTGACTCACAGCTCTAGCCACAATAAAATTACCTCGCTGCCCGCGGCCGAAACACTGCTACACGCTCGCGACTGCGCTTCGGGGGTGAGCAGCGCACGGCTTGTGTTTTGCTCCACATAAGATCGTATCGTTTCGTACCTAATATGAATTCACTTATGAACAAATCGTTATCGGATACGGAAATTAGCAGTGCGGGTATGGATAAAACACCACCAAACTATGTATTTCAGCGTACTAAAAGGAGCAGGGAGTACATGGAGGTTTCTATTGGGCAACAACTGGACGAATTTAAAGAGGAAATGAAAAAAATGTTATCGACCTTCACTGAAAAGCAGGGGAAAGATATACAAATCATGAACACAACATTACAGGAGATTCAACAATCTAATATAAACATAGAAAGTTCTATAAGTTTTCTTACTGCACAGAATGAGGAGTTACGAGAGAAAATTGCCAAGCTTGAAAGACAAACCAGAGAAGATAATACATATATCACTATCCTAGAAAATAAAATTGAAGACCTGCAAACGGGAAGCCGGAAAAGTAATCTGGTGGTTAAAAACGTACCTAGAAAGAATGGTGAGACTAAAGAAGATCTTATTGAAATGACCATGTGTCTTTTCCAAAACATGGAGTGCAGCATTAAAAAATACGATATAAAAGACATTTATAGAGTACGCGGAAAATCAGCAGATAAACAGAACACGCCTATTGTCGTAGAAACGGGCTCCACGATGTTGAAGACAGAAATTCTGAAAATGGCAAAGACATTTAACTTAAAGCATAAATACAAATTATCGTGTAAACATATGGGTTTTAAAACTCAAGAAGATACTCCAGTATTTATATCGGAACATCTGACCGCCAAAGGCTCCCGTCTCCACTTCCTGGCACGTGAACTAACCAAGTCTGGAACCTACAAGTTTTGCTGGACAGCCTACGGCAAAGTCTACGCTAAGAAGGATGAAAATTCCCCTTCAATAGTCATTAGAAGTGAAGACCAGGTACACAAACTTTTACTAGAAAAATGACTATTATCCTGTAGTTCTATAGTTAAATTTTATGTCACTGTTAAATTTGTAATATTATTGCTTACATTAGATGTGCCTGTTAACCTACATTTGGTTCTGTTTTGCCATGTCTGTGAAAATGTTTTGCCTGGTCCTTTAAGCTTTTTTGTTAATGTCATTAATACACATATCCACTCAATACACAACCATATCACATCCATACATTCGAACACACAAACTCATAGCACATATATACAATACATACACCTATTCGTTTACTCAAACATCGGAACTTTCACAACAAAAACATATTCCTCACTCAAAACTCATATTACAATCATTATTACAGTAAGTAGTATTACACTGTCTAATTATATTGAAATATACACTTCCTTGATAAGATTATTCATCTTAGATTCACTCTGTTTTAATGGATAATATTTTACATACTGTATCTGAGTTAGACAACATTGAAATTGCTCGTTCTATCACTTGCGATTATTCAGAACTCCACGATCACGTCATAATAAACAAAAATGACCTTACTATCATATCTCAAAACATAAGAAGTATACATCGTAACTTTGACGATTTTATAATAAATTTGTCTACACTTAATCTCGAAATTGATATCATTATCCTGACAGAATGTAGATTAAGTTCTAACAAACCTATTCCGCAATTAAACAATTACCACTCTTATATGACAACTCGACAACTCAACCAGAACGATGGGGTGGTTGTATATGTAAAATGTTCTATAAAGCACAAAGTTGAGGAAATACGGCTCGACCAAGCATCCTGTCTACGGCTGGATGTCCTGGGTTGTGATGTGTATTGTATATACCGCTCACCTTCGAATTCTAATATTGATGGATTCACTGACTCTCTTAGTACACAACTTAACACGAAATCGTCACATAAAAACACGATTATAGCTGGAGATATAAACATCAACATCATTGCTAGAGAGACTGAATCATCCCAAGATCGCAAAAATAGAGTTGGTTACTTAAATATGCTATCTCATTTTGGTATCATGCCGGGACATACACTTGCCACCAGGGAACAAAACTGCCTTGACCACTTTATGTTAAATATAAACAAAAAGAAGTTCTCTGCATCTATTGCTGTCTTATACTCAACTATCACTGACCATCACACCACATTCCTATCTCTAGCAAAACTAAAAAATATGTACGCTGCAAATAGAAATACGACTACATTAAATTACGAGCAAGCTCTAAAAGATTTAAAGGAGAAGAAATTATCTGATCTATTATTTTGTGACGACCCAGACTTATTAATTATTAGCTTGATAAATACCTTAACTTCTATTATACATGACAACACGATCACGAAAATAATTCCGAATAGTAAACGGATCATCAAACCATGGATCACTATGGGTATACTGCGATGTATTAAGAACCGAAATCATCTACAAAAACAGAGTCGCATTGACCCCTACAATGAAATACTAAAAATAACGTATACTAGATATAGGAATTATTGCAACAAGCTAATAAAAAAATTAAAAAGGAAATATGAACGAGACTTACTTTCAAAATCTGTAACTAATAATAAAATACTATGGAAAAACATAAAAAATATCACTTACTCTAATAAAATAAAAAGTCAAAACTTAGAATTGTTAAATATAAAACCCACCTCTCATGACTCGATAAATTATATTAATGATTACTTCGCTAACATTGGAAAAGAACTAGCCTGTCAAATTCACCCAACTTTAAATAATGTCCACATACCTGTTCTCCCAGATACATCTCCGCTAAACACTTTCGTGCTAATTGACACTGACGAATCTGAAGTAAACGGTATATTAATGAATTTAAAATCTGACAGTGCCCCGGGCTGGGACAACATTTCAACTAAATTCCTAAAGTTTGTAGGTAAGGAAGTCGTTCCTGTAATAACCCACCTTGCAAATCTGTGTCTCCAGCAAGGCGTCTTCCCGGCTCCCCTAAAACAATCTATAATAACCCCAGTACACAAAGGGGGGGACAGAGACGATGTCAATAATTATAGACCTATCTCGGTCTTACCAGCCATATCAAAAGTCCTGGAAAAGATAATTAATTCTAGACTCACTAAATTCTTAAATAAATTCAACTTACTATCTCCTTCACAATTTGGCTTCAGGCAGGCTGTAAGTACCGAAGATGCTGTAACTGAATTAACTTCTCATATTATTGAGCATCTTGACAAGGGAAAAAAGTGCCTATCCATTTTCCTAGACCTAAAAAAAGCTTTTGACACCGTCTCTGTCCCTATCCTAGTGAGCAAATTACAAAAAGCCGGAATAAGAGGTACTGCACTCAGCCTGCTCAAGGATTATCTCTCTAACAGAAAGCAAAAAGTTAAAATAGGACAATACACTAGCGACAATGCAGAGGTAACATACGGCGTACCACAGGGTAGTGTTTTGGGTCCTACCCTGTTTTTAATATACATCAATGATCTGTGCAATATTAAATTAACAAACGCCAGGGTATTTGCATACGCCGATGATACTGCTATTGTATTTGCTGGTGATTCATGGCTAGATGTTAAACTGAGTGCAGAGGTAGGTATTGCCCATGTAGCTGAATGGCTGAAAAACAATTTACTAACATTAAACACCACCAAGACTAACTACACATGTTTTAGTGTTAGTAACCGGACACAGCCCAATGAAGACCTCAATTTGAGGGTACACACATGCGGAGATCTAAACAGTATAGACTGCAATTGTTCACGTCTCAATAGAGTCTCTAAGACGAAATACTTGGGCGTGATGGTTGACCAGTTTCTGTCTTGGTATCCTCACCTTGAGCAGGTGATTGCCAGGGTCAGAAAGCTTACTTGGATCTTCAAAACATTAAGACATGTGGCTCCGACTAAAATGTTTAGGTGTGATAAGCGACCTAGAAATCTCCTTAATGAAATCTATTTTGCTCTAGCACAGTCCGTCCTTCTGTATTGTATCCCCATTTGGGGTGGCGCAGCTAAAACTAGATTTTTGGACGTGGAACGTGCACAACGAGCACTTATAAAGGTTATGTATTTTAAAAATAAAAGACACTCTACTAAAAATCTATACGAAATCAGCAATTTACTCTCAGTCAGAAAACTGTATATAACTCAAACGGTTCTAAGAAAGCATAAAACCCTCCCTTATCATATGAATAAGAAACACAAAAGGAGAAAAGATATCATTGCAGTAGTTCCCCCATGTAAAACCAAATTTAGTAGCAGACAATTTCACCATCTCTCAGCTCAATTATACAATAGAATTAATAAATACATATATATACACAATAAAAACAATCACGACTGCAAAAAAGTTATAACAAACTGGACACAGTCTCTTAGTTATGAGGATACTGAAGCTCTTCTGATTTATCATGAGTAATATAATCACACACCGTAACGACACAAACCTTACTGTACTCCTTACACTACACTACTCTACACCTCACCACACCACACTACACGACACTACACCACACCACACCACACCACTCTACACCACCCCACACTACACCACATCACTCTACACCACACCACACAGCACCACACACCACACCGCACTACATCTTACACACGCGCCACGCCTAACTAAAGCACACCACGATTCACGTGATACATATTTAAGACGTTAGATTAAGAAACAACAATATGCTGTAATAATCATGTAACATTAATATATCTAAGATATGGAGGAGCGGAGTCTCCTAACACAGGCATTGTTTGCCTAAAAGGAGGCTCCCAACACAAATCATTGTATATGAAGCATTTTGTTTAAATAAAAATATTTTTCATTTTCATTTTCATACAATCTTGGTGTCACATAAGACTTCGCGTACATTTTGACACACGAAAAGTGGTATTTGGTATGACCACATCTAGGACTTGGGTTTCACCGTTACGTTAGTACGTTAACACGGGGGAAGCCACGAGCCCAAGCTAGTATATCATAAAGTGCATGCTAGTTTAGTTCATGAGCAAGCAAACACTATGCAGTGTTATTAGTGCGCTCGCAGCTAACGCGACTAATGAAAGGTCAGTCGCTGGACTGGCGCTACACGCTGCACGCTGGTAGATGACGATAACACAACGACATTAGACATCACATGAATATGTATGACTACTAATGTATGTGTAACGATCAGGGAATACGATCCCTGTGTGTGTTGCCACTGACATATAATACAATGAGCTTCAATCGATGTCAGGTAAATCAAGTTCAGTATTAAATAAAAGAGTTGTAGGTTGACCATCGTTTTTAATAAAACCCAGACAGAATTATTATTTATAATATTAGTAAGGATCATTTGAAGTGCACCCGCCCTGCAAAGGATACCAGAACTGCCTTTGTTGTTTTTTTTATGGGCAGAGCGGAAGGGAGTGTCAGACTTCTACTGATTAAAAACCACCCATGTTTCTTCTTAGCCCTTGCGCCGAGGCCGCGCTCTTTTGAACAACCCGCAGCCCCGACGAGTGCCTTAAATGCTTAAATATTGTGCAAGCAGTCCGGTAGCGATAAGGTCTCTTCGCTAAATATATTAGTGCTGACACTATACTTGCAGTCGGCTGCGAAATAAACATTATATTTAAGTTTTCAGATAAAAATGTTAGTCCACTAGTTTCATTAACTTAAAGCAAAAGCTTGAAGTCACAGTAAATATTCATGAAATAAACAACATAATGCCTGTAATCCTCGAGGTTTTAGACAGAGGTGTCGGTCGTGCATCCACATTATTATATTTCTAGCTATTCTTTATTTTTATTAAAGTAATAAGTGCAAGTATCGTGTGCCAAAATATGTAATGCAAAGCGTGATCTTGCTCTCGTGCTTGCTTCGACTACAATCAGCGCCACAATACTGGAAAATGCCGCGCGGCGCCCGTGAAGTAACACAAGTAGACAGCACGGCGGTCTGTTTCTTCAATGATAACACCGGTTCCTGCTGGCTTGGAGTCTTACTGCGGTACTCAGAGATATTTAATGATTACTTAAGCAGTCACTTAGTAAAGATTTGACATACTTTTGTATGACAAAACTGTCAAAACCTTTACTAAGTGATGGCCTAAGTAATCATTAAAGCTTTCTGAGTGCGGCAGTTAGTAGGACTAGCAAACAAGATGTACTAACACTTACTAGACAATCATCCAGAAAAGGCTATGTTTGCACAGTGATTCAAAGTACGTAAATACTTGTACGGTATTATGTTTAACATAATACCGTACAAGTATTTGTCCTACGATATTATTAGTAGAAAGTCACTGGAGCAGTATTAATAGAGAACGTGAAGAGCGTTGTTATTATAAGAAGCAAGGAAGACGCGGATGTTAGGCGCGTCGTGAAACGATAGAAGCGACACAAATTCGAAGACATGTGACATCTACCAACCTGCACTGGGCCCGCGTGGTGAATTATAGCCCATCCCTCTCCTAGAGAGGAGGCCTGAGTCCCTTCAGTGGGAACATTATAGACTGATGATGATGATGATGGCCCATTATTGGCCGAAACTCCGGTCCCGCCTGAACTCGATACTGATGAATTGTCAAGTTCGTTGCTGGAGATCGTCAGCTGAGTTTGACGAGACAGCTTTGTTTTCCTTCCTTTTATTGTCTGCCTGTAAGGCAAAGGCCTCTTCTCGTACAGAAAATACAAGAGTAGTGATCACCACGTTTGCTCAACCTGAGCGTTTTCAGGCTGTTTCTGAAGTCAATGAGTTCAACTGCTATGTTATCCTTACTCATTTAGTCAATTGTTTCCAAGAAATACTTACTGCCGCCCTCAGAGATATTTAATGATTACTTAAACCAGCACTTAGTAGAGATTTGACATACAAAACCTTCACTAAAGTGTCAAAATCTTTACTAAGTGATGGCTTAAGTAATCATTAAATATATCTGAGTACGGCAGTTAGTCTGTATCATCGTATTATGCAGCCCGACTTCGTCCCCCGTTGGACATAGGTTTCAGCTTGTATCAATATGCACGAGATGATACAACATTAGGTTTTATATATACCAAACCTGAAACACGAGTCTAAAATGTATAGAATATAAGTATGTACAAAACTTCAAAACTGTACCTATCATGAAAAATCACAAAGTCGCCTCCACGTTGATAACATTTTCCTGAGCATGATTTCGGTAAGTATAATATTAAGCGTCGCGCGGTGTCCAACTTGTAACCTTTTTAAAGTAGTAGTTTGGGTTTTGTCGCAAAAATATTTATATACATAATAATATTTATAACATAGTGTAAAAATGATTAGAATCGATTCAGTTACATCTGCACAAACTATATCAATATTTCGCTTTCGGATATACTAAAATAATAATGTTGTTTGGTCGACATGCTAATAATAAACTCTCTGTTCAAGCAGATCTCTCCGGCCCAAGCAACAAAACTAATTTAGAACTATCCTTCACTCGTTCGATTCCCATCACACAATAGTTGATAACTTTTAATTGAAAATATTTCAAATTACTTACTTATTCATTAATAGTATGAAGGCTGTTCCTTGTTTGTTCTTTGTTTACCTGCTAATGAGTAGTCGTGTAGGTACCTATGCTGGACAGTCGCCATTTTAATGTTACGTGTACTTACGTAGCTTAATCATCTACTAGCACACACGACTTCGTCTGCGTTGATTTGGTTCTCATACAAGGTTAGTGGACGTTTGGAAGAAGGTTACTGGGCTGAAATGAGATGTGAAATGAGAATGAGACAGTACACACTACATAAATACAAATGAAAAGTAGGCTTTGTTTGTTTGTTTGCCTAGGTGTGAAATTACTGCCCCATCAGCAGTGGTCGGAGTAGGTATATTGATTTTTGCTACTTGCGTCGGAAATATTCATATAAAGAATAACATCGATACGCCATTTTACCGGAAAGTCACTCACTAAAATATTGTTTACAACTTTACATTAGTAATAGTAAAACATAAATTTGCTACTTTTGAATTTAAAATTAAATGCAAAAAACTTGTTTCATGAACAGGGACCCCCTTTTAATTTTTTGACTTTTTGATTTTTATTGTTTGTTCTTATAACGGTTTTAGTTATACACGTCTTTTGAAAATTATAACTGTCTACCAATTAACGTCCAAAAGAAAAAAACGCAGTGAATGACAGACTACAGCGAAGTCTTAGCAATAGGGTCCCAATTTCACCCTTCGGTTACGGAACCCTACAAATATTGATTTCGTTGCGGGTTAGCGATAAAATATTAAGAATACAATAATGGTCATATTAATATAATACACTGCAAATTTCCGAAAAAAAAAATCTAATTCCCGTGGAATGTCCATAATAATATATATGTTACGGCGGGAAAACCACTTGAGGAACGCTGCTCCTAAATATCAATGGCCTCCGCCATATTGTCTTTGCCTTAGATTCCTCTTCGTGGCAGATGGGTAAATGGGTAGTTGAAATCACACACAATACTTGACTCAAACACCAAACGTTTATTTAGAATAGTCCATTTACAGGCACTTAAAAACTTTTCAGAGGTTGAGACACATTCACATAAATCATTGTTACTATGGAGACGAATGGGTTTAAGAAACTCCATTTAAATCATGTTACAATTCTCGTTTGCACTAATTAATATTAATCACATCAAAAACCACTTTCATTTACTTAATATTGCAATTGCAATTTTTGCTAAACACGAGATAAATTGTGCGTTCATCTTTCGTCTCCACGCGATGTTCTGTGCTCACGCGTCTCTAGTCCGTCTAGCGGAAGTACAACGCACTCAGTATTGTTATTAATTACTTAATCAGTTAAAACTAATAAACATTACTAAAATAATTCACAATTGATTGTAATAATTATTTAACAATAAAACAATACCAATATTAATGCGAAGGCGTTATTAAGTTAATGTCTAATTAATAGGTTCATTACTTTTTACAACAGAATGTTACTTACGCCATTTCCGGCTAATTAAAGGATTTAATACAAAGAACGGGTTTTCTACTAATAAATTGCTCTACAAAATAATCTTATGACTTTTTAGTTTATAATTACATAAAGAAACTGATTTAGTCGTGGTTTCAGATTATAAATTGAGTTATTGACTATTAAAATCGTATTCGCCGCCATCTTCACAACAATGTGCAATGACGTCTCTCATACAGCCTAATTTCAAGTGAGCAATCATTAAAATCCCAATATTCATAATCAATTAGCTTATCTTAATTTAAAAAACTAAGCTAAGCTATTATTATAAGCTGGTTTTTAATTAGATTGACTAATGATCCCAGCAGATAGACACTCTCGCGGCGACACGGCCATTCTGATCGGCGGTGCGCGCTCTGCACTTGCCGTTGCCGTCCGCTCGTCCGTCCGTTGTCTTAAGTGTAGTCTCGTGGTTGTTATCTGAAATAGTGGAGATAAATTTTGTCGGCAGATTATTGTTGCTTTTATTATCCTACAATGTTTATTCAATTGTAGGATTTAGTAACAGGAAGGTTCATTCAACATAGAAACCTTGTAATAGATCTGACATTCAATGCATTTTTGTATCACCTTGCTAGACACACATGCACAGTTACAGACATATAAAGCTGTTTGGAATTTTTATTCAAGTTATTGGATGCTAAGCTGTTAGCTTAATAAAACAATTGTTGCCTGAATGACTCAATTACATTAATTGAATTGAGTTTATTGATATTGTTTGATCAACTTCTAGCTCACAAGAATTTTGTTGGCAAAATTATTCAACAGCATTAATTGAATTCATTGATAGTTTGATCAGCTACTAGCTGAATAGAATATTGTTTGATTAGCTACTAGCTTAATAGAATATTGTTGGCAAAATTATTCAACAACATTAATTGAATTTATTGATGTTGTTTGATCAGCTACTAGCTGAATAGAATATTGTTTGAATAGCTACTAGCTAAATAGAATATTGTTGGCAAAATTATCAACAACATTAATTGAATTTATTGATATTGTTTGATCAGCTACTAGTTGAATAAAATATTGTTTGATTAGCTACTAGCTAAATAGAATATTGTTTGATTAGCTACTAGCTAAATAGAATATTGTTGGCAACATTATTCAACAACATTAATTGAATTTATTGATGTTGTTTGATCAGCTACTAGCTGAATAGAATATTGTTTGATTAGCTACTGGCTAAATAGAATATTGTTGGCAAAATTATCAACAACATTAGTTGAATTTATTGATATTGTTTGATCAGCTACTAGTTGAATAAAATATTGTTTGATCAGCTACTAGTTGAATAAAATATTGTTTGATTAGCTACTAGCTAAATAGAATATTTTTGTCAAAATTATCGAACAACATTGATTTTATTGATATTGTTTGATCAGCTGTTTGCTTTTTCAGCAAACAGATAATATTGTTGCTTACTATGACTTTGCAACCTTGTATAATAGGTCTACTGTCTACTAGATTCGTTTTAAATAAAATTATTGATAGCTTTAGACATTGTGATTTGTATTTGGTAAATGTAGTGTGAGTAGTATGTTTTTATTTGTTCATTCTCACGGGAAGGTAATGCTCTGTGATAGACACAAAGTCTTGGATTTGACAGGATAAAAGGATAGGATCAGGAACACCGCTCTGTGATAGACACAAAGTCTTTGATTTGACAGGATTAAAGGATAAGGAGTTTAGGACCATTGCTCCGTGACAGGCACGAAGTCTTTGATTTGACAGGATATAAGGAACCAGGCTCTGGGCGTTTAATACGCCGTGGACCCAGCAGGATAACATGAGAGTATTATTTTATCAGTTCCCTCCACGGCTGCTGATAGATCATTTGTTGTGTTTGTTCATTATCAGTCACCTCCACGGCTTCTGATAGATCATTTGTTGTGTGGGTTCATTATCAAGTGCCTACACGGCTGTTGATAGATAATTTGTTGTGTTGGTTCTTTACCAGCTGCCTCCACGGCTGCTGATAGATTATTTGTGTGATTCATTGTGAGTATTACTTATTGCGCTAGTTGTTTCCTCCACGGATACCATTAGCTTTTTGTGAGTATTATTATTTTATACTTCATTAGTTACTGTTAGTACTAATACTTTATTTTTGTTAATAGTTGTTGCTTACAACTGGCAGGATTGCAAAAACATTAAAATAATGAAATCGGAATACCTGATACTCATCACACATGAGCATCATGTAGGTAGGTAGGTTGATTGGCGATTGTATTGAGCCTTTTAATGCAACACTGTTTGATATCAGTAGTGAAGTGTTTGAAGTAGTTTGAAAACTTCTCACCTTTTATGTTAACTTATGGTGTGTAAACACTGAAACAGTCATTCTGGGTTTTCTGTCCTCATGCTGTTTCTCATTTGTTAGCTTCATAGCCGGCGACACGGTCATTTGTTCACCAGGCTGTAGTACTTGATGTTGTTTGTATTTGTAGTGAATTTGCTCTACTATCATTTCCTCTTTTATAACATAATTGCCTCGAATCTGGAATGTAAAAGTCATGCAGGTAAATAATAGAACAATAAAAGATGTTATGTAAACATCACACCTGCTATCCCAGAAGGGTTAGGCAGAGGTGTACATCATCACTTTGCCAGTAATGCCTAAGCCTCTTGTTAAAGGGCAAGACTATATGCCATTAATATTATTGTCTGGACTGCTACTGAGAAATTCCTGATGAAAAAACCCAACGACACTTTGCTAGACTTGGGAATCGAATCCAGGCCCACATGCTTTAATTGTATGTTCCATGACTACTAGGCCCACAAAGCAGTCTGACTAAATGTTTAAATTAGTAATGAAAATATAGTAATCAATTGTTTTTAAATAGTTATCATACTTAGATGGTAATCAAACTAAGATGGGAAAGTTAATCTGATTAAAACTACTTTAAAAACACTATTGGTTGTGTTACTGTACTAGTGAAACATTCACATTTTATTAACATATTTAAAGCTTTGCTTTCTGTTGAATTATCGCACTGAATTTCATTGTCACAATTTGTTGAACAACGTTGATGTTTTGTTAATTGTTTTGTTTTATGAATCAGTAACATAACAAAGCATTACTTATGTGAAACATGTGCACCCTGGCTTTGAATCCAACTCGTATGCTATAATGGGAAATAGTATGATGCTATTATTGCGTTTCGCCATTAAAATAATGTTTAATGTGGATCAATTATTTTTTTAACTTCAAGCTAATCAATTAGTGATGTAGTAAGGTCAGATACAGATTCGATTGATAGATATTGAATAAATAAATAATTATTGTAATATTAAACATAACATAACATCACGCCTGTAATACCCGAAGGGTTAGGCAGAGGTGTACCTAATAGTACACCCACATTTCGCCAGTTATGTTGTTAAGTCCCATGTAATAAGGGGCGAGCCTATTGCCATCAACCGGGCACAAATCCAGACTCCGTGGCTGTTACTGATAAATTCCTGATGGAAAAAGCCAATAACACTTTGCCTGACCCGGGAATCGAACCCAAGACCTCATGCTCAACAGTTGCGGTTGCGACCACTAGACCAAGGAGGCAGTTAAGTATTGTAATATTTATCATGACATATTGTGTCATTACAATACAAAGATTCACATCTGCCGGGTGTCCAGTGACGGACAACTTTGTTTGTTTTTATTGAATCTTGAAACATGTTGTCCAATACAAATGTTTACAAGTTTGTACAAAGTACTTAATTGCTCACTTGAATATCAAGTATGAGGGATTTCTAATAAGAATTATTTCTATTGCATGTTTTACTCTGAATGACATAATATTAAAACATAACAAGATTTAATACTTAGTTAATTAATTAATGTGTGAATGCAAGTAACTAACTATCATTTGATTCATGTGTTCAGTTTGTGACACATTAAGTACCCTGGTTTAAATTTTAATAGAGACATTGAACGGGTAATGACCTTATCACTCCTTGAGTGATTAAAGATGTCTTAATATTTCAATTCCACGGGTGTCAATTTAAGGTGGCAATTAACCTAGCCAGTGTGTAATGTGATAAGTTAAAATATTGTTAACTGCACTACAGTTACTAAAATGAATAAAATAAAATACTTCCCGGGTTTGATGTTCCATCCCGTAGGTTAATTTATTGATATGCTTTCCCAGTGTTCATGTTTCTTTTATTTTGCTGCTTCGGTCATTCTGTGCTGTACTGTATGTTTGTCACTTTGATTGGACTATGAAGTTTTCTGGCACATAAAACTTCATTGTTTGTTTTCCCATGTAAAAAGTATTTTCATGTGAACTTATTGTCTTACTGGGTCATGTGTGTTCAAGTTGAATTATGCCATAATTATCATGTTGGTATCTGTCAACCACTATGATGAAAATACAGCCAAATTTTAGACGATCAGTCTTCAGTTCAATATTTTCCTATATGTCATCATTTGGATGTTCTGGCGCATATTCATGAGCAAAGCGCAGATAAAATCCCTTTCTTCTGATGTTACGGCGGGAAAACCACTTGAGGAACGCTGCTCCTAAATATCAATGGCCTCCGCCATATTGTCTTTGCCTTAGATTCCTCTTCGTGGCAGATGGGTAAATGGGTAGTTGAAATCACACACAATACTTGACTCAAACACCAAACGTTTATTTAGAATAGTCCATTTACAGGCACTTAAAAACTTTTCAGAGGTTGAGACACATTCACATAAATCATTGTTACTATGGAGACGAATGGGTTTAAGAAACTCCATTTAAATCATGTTACAATTCTCGTTTGCACTAATTAATATTAATCACATCAAAAACCACTTTCATTTACTTAATATTGCAATTGCAATTTTTGCTAAACACGAGATAAATTGTGCGTTCATCTTTCGTCTCCACGCGATGTTCTGTGCTCACGCGTCTCTAGTCCGTCTAGCGGAAGTACAACGCACTCAGTATTGTTATTAATTACTTAATCAGTTAAAACTAATAAACATTACTAAAATAATTCACAATTGATTGTAATAATTATTTAACAATAAAACAATACCAATATTAATGCGAAGGCGTTATTAAGTTAATGTCTAATTAATAGGTTCATTACTTTTTACAACAGAATGTTACTTACGCCATTTCCGGCTAATTAAAGGATTTAATACAAAGAACGGGTTTTCTACTAATAAATTGCTCTACAAAATAATCTTATGACTTTTTAGTTTATAATTACATAAAGAAACTGATTTAGTCGTGGTTTCAGATTATAAATTGAGTTATTGACTATTAAAATCGTATTCGCCGCCATCTTCACAACAATGTGCAATGACGTCTCTCATACAGCCTAATTTCAAGTGAGCAATCATTAAAATCCCAATATTCATAATCAATTAGCTTATCTTAATTTAAAAAACTAAGCTAAGCTATTATTATAAGCTGGTTTTTAATTAGATTGACTAATGATCCCAGCAGATAGACACTCTCGCGGCGACATATACGTTACAGATCATCGACCATAATTCAATATACGTACTCCAATCACTGCTCATCAATCCAGTGGTCGCAAGTGCTACTTCTGAGCGTGGGGGCTAGATTCCCAGCCCAGGAAAGTGTTCTTAGGGTTTTCTATCACATTAGAGAGTTCAGTTCGCAGTAGCATCCCAGAGCGTGGACTTTCGCCCATTGATAGCAAATAAGCTCGTCTGCCATTACTTAGGACTCAAACACAACTGGAGAACTGTCGATAGACTTTGGCCACCATGTATGCAGCTTGTACACGTGATAAATTGTGTGGTAAAAGGTTGTCTTTGTGACAATGCTGTTCATAACAACACGTTCCTGCCCTCAACCTCCTACCGCTTACTTAGTGGATATCGTAGTAAGGGTCAAATAAAATGTATTGTCATACATTGTCAAAGTTTATCAATGGTGTTCAGGCACGTGTGAGGCCACGACACCTGGACGGACCCGAAGGATATCTATCAACAACTTTCACATTAACTGTTTGCGACAATATTAGACTTTGACACGTACAAAGGTCACTCCAAACGACCGATATCAAACGGGAAGTACACTATAGTTGTGTTTTTTTTAATTTTTAAGTCTGTCAAACGTCTGTGCAGGTCACCTACGGAGTACATCATCTTTTGTCTGATATGATGATCTGATGATGACATTAATGATGAGAGCTTAAATTCAAGGTACTTCCTAAATACTTTGTTTACGAATACTACGAGTATATTAACTATTCCCGAACCAATGTCACTTTTATGTCAGTTATTTGTGAAGTACGCGCCGTTCCAGCCACGTACTCGGTACCTACGCGATATGTCAACTTTACTGCGGCTGAAAGGAAAATGTGTGCGTCGTGTTTTTGATCAATATACTCATACAAGCAAGCAACACTTCACTTCACTCATTCTAATACGAGCCGAAGTGACGGGTGACTCCATACAAATCTATTTTTATATACGGGTTATAAAAACTCCACGACCATGGGCATGCAAAGTTAACCTAACCGAACCTACTTACTGAATCTACGAAAGAAAACATCACACACAAGTTTTTGCTACGCCGTAGCCTCGTAGCACCTCTACGCTTAGGGCTCTACGCAGTAGTACCTTTTTTTTTTTTTTTGGGGGTTGGAAAATCATCAAATAACCCCTCTCGCTCTTGGGCAGAGCGAAAAGGAGTGTCAGACTTCTACTGACTAAAAACCACCCATGTTCCTTCTTAGCCCTTCATGTCGAGGCCGCGGTATCCCTTGAGAACAACCCGCAGCCTCGACAGACGCAGTAGTACCTCAATTTAAAAGGGCGGTATCATCCCTACGAAACAAACTGGGAATTACTATGCCGTAAGTGGGTCGCTTGTTATATCGATAATCATAAAAGTCATTAAAGTGTGCAAATAAGTTGATATGTCGAGAGGCAGGTTCAATCCAATGCCAGCTCAGAGGGAGGCAGTTCGGAGGAAACCATCCTCACAAATCCGCGGCAACAGCCCTCAGCCACGCACTGCAATAACTAAACGAATTGATCACTGATCATGGCCAATACCATTACTATTGCAAACAACAACAAACCATTATGTAAACAACACGGCTAGCTTTTACTCGTGACTTGGTCGAACTCACAGAAACGATGCTTGTTTATGAGTAATTTATGTAACTTTATGTGTTTTCATAAAGTAGCTCCCATTGATAGCTTCATTGTTGCGTAAAAGAAGGACAAACGACCAACAAATGCACTTCGCATTAGCATTAGAATATGAGCAGGCATACAACACAAGCTGGTAATGTAACGCTCCGAAACTTTCCGTCATTCGATAACTGTGTAAGAAAGTTGTCTACTTGTCAGTTTGGAGGGCTTCCACCCGCGTCCCGTCCCGCCGTGTTCCGGCGCCGTCCGGCACGTGTCCGACCCCCCGGGGATGTAGGTCAGCGACACGACGAAAATTAAGTTATATAAGAGTGGTGCAGTGGTGGCGGCCCCGACTTACGAAGAGTGAGTCATGGGTTCAACCCAGTCAGGCGCATTACTTTATATAATTTATTTCATCACCACTGCTCTCAAAACGGTGAAGGAAAACATCGTGAGGAAACCGCCATGTCTTAGAACCAAAAAAAGTTGAAGACATGTGACATCTACCAACCCGCATTGGGCCCGCGTGGTGGATTATAGCCCATCCCTCTCCTAGAGAGGAGGCCTGAGTCCCTGCAGTGCGAACAGTATAGGCTGATGATGATGATGATAGGTGTGGTAGGTACAGTCACGAACACAAAATATCTGTGCAATATATTTATCAAAAAAATCAAAAGCGGTATCCTCGGACATGGGGTACGAGTACCCCACCTAGTCTTGTGGCAGATGGCTGGTAGATTCTTCACATGACCAGAGCCAGGAATCTGCATTTCTATCCAGGTGACATTGCTGCCAGACTTCTGGCCACTATTCCCGTTGATAGCGATGCGGATGTTTTTTTTTTTGACATCCTTAATTATTTTTCTTTCTTGATATACCTACTTATAGATATTTTTGTTGAAATAATAAGTCTATTTATAGTTTTAGTTAGTTCCGTATGGTGTCGGACGTTAAGAATAGCACCATTCCATATCTTCCCGTGGGTGTCGTAAGAGGCGACTAAGGGACTTACCAGGGAATGGGCAGCAGCGTTCTCTGTGCCTTCGTAACAACCATACTGCGATCGCCAACCTGCCTGCCAAGCCGTACGGCGCGGCGTGGCAAGGGGTGCTAAGAATCTCCGTACGGGATCCGGCTACCCCAAAATATACCGATGACTGGACCTGGACCATTTAACACGGACACACTCCGGGCTGACGAGACGATAAAGGAACTCGGGAAGAATTAAGCAGGCTGCGGTGGAATATTGTGGGATTATCTGAAGTCCGAAGAGAAGGGGAGGACACGATAATCCTGAAATCTGTCACAGGGTGGTGTTGGGTTTATCGTCCACAAGTCCCTCGTGAGTAACGTGGTGAAGATCGAGAGTGTGTCGAACAGGGTGGCGTACCGTATACTCATAATATATCTGCAAGATATTCGCTGAACGTCAAACAGGTCTTTTTATTTCAAGTATCCGATAGTTTCGGGTACGATTACGGAGTCCCATAACATTAAGCCATCAACTTCCGTGATCTGTCAAACAATTGCCTCCAGCGCTTTATGTGTTACAACGTGAAAATGCGCACGAATATAATTTACAGGTATATGTTACAGTTTTAGTTGAAACTTGTTTAAACCGCAGATAGACAGATCTATCAAAATGTCTAAAATAGCGGAGTTTCAGGGAAATTGTATTCCGTAACGTACAATAAACGTGGAACATGTAGTTTGATGTTTGTATAGTAACTACCTATATATAATTATACACATACAGTACTGGAAAATACATTGCACAGTCATGTACATGTACAAATAGGAAGTCTATTGATTACAACATCAGGAGTATCTATGTACCAAAACAAATTATAGCTTTTGCTTGGCCATTAACAAACTGACTTGATGTTCCGCCATAATCCGAAATGAACTTATTTGATATAGTTTTCTAATGGAACCTTCAGTAATAGTCGGTCTTCTGTTCACTTTTGTGTGGTACAGAATTATTAGTGTGCGGTGCGCCGGCGCATGAATTGTAGCCACAAACAACGGTCGCTTGATTGATGGCCTCGTGAAAATGTTAGGCATACGCTTTAAAAATTACCTGGCCATATAAATTTAATAATTCTTACTACATTATTTAAAAAATATTGTGAATCGCAAGATGATTCGTATAAAGAAGTTAATATTAGAATAGTTGCAAGAGTACATTATAATAGATGGAAAAAAAATTATTCAAGAACATCAACAAAAACAACTGCAAACTCCCTGGAATACACGCGACAATATTGAACCTAAGGAGAGAGATGTTGTATCGACAGTATTGTGTTTTGAAAGAAGTTGCAGCTTCCGTAGAAAGTTACCCCACGTCCGACAGCTGTGAAAAATATCTAAAAAATTAGATTAAAATGAGTATTGATAAATTGCATACTTCCGATTGTAATCCTTACTGGCTACTATACTTAAAAATTGCTCCTAATATTCTTTCAGGCGCAGTAATTTAAAATATTTTACTTTCAATCATGCAAAAAGTGATATAAAGATGACTAATATGTTAAACTATTGCATTCTTGTTACAAAGAAGGTTATTTTTATTTTATTTTTTTTAGCGAAACTATGATGGTAACCTGAGGGCGGGCCGCGGTAAGCGTTACTTTAATAATACTTTTTAAATACGTTATTATAACCACTAGGTTATAATAACGAAAATAGGTTTTACACCTACTAAGGTATAAAACCTATTTTCACACAATCGCAATGTGTTAATATAGTGTTTAATTGTTTTTCAACCATAAACTAAAATTAAAAGTTGTATTTTATAGGTTATCTTGCGCTTGATTTATTGTCTATACCTTTTTTTAAATCTGCTAGCCAGTAAGGATGATCACCGGAAGTATATCATTTATGTATACATATTTTAGCGATTTCTTGAGATCTTTGCAGTCGGAAGTGGGGCATTTTTGCAACTTCTCGTTTGTATCTCATTTCTCGATGTTTGTATGCCTTTTTGTAGCGAAATATGTTATTGTTCTGCATATTATTTTACCATCTTTATACCACATTTCATAATATATTCCCCGCATCACAAAGATGACCACATTTGCCGCAATTCAATTATTTCGACTTCGATCATTTAAGCCACTCATTTGATCTGAGAGTCACTCCTTCATAAAATCATTCAGCTATATCACATATATATGTGTTAACTCAAGCAAATCATTTCGTAACCAGACTCAGTGATATCGTGTTCCATATCCAGCATCAACAGTGTTCCTCTGTTCAGAAACACGTCACGCAACATATGTAGGTATGTAGGTGAATGCAACATTCATCCATTCATTTAATTTTGTTCCGTTTGTTTGTGCAGTTGTTTGTGCATCAGTCGGCAGGCCTGGCCACAACCTTGCTCATCTCATACACATGGTGGAAGGAGCTTTGATGTGGCTCACCGGTCACCGGTAAATAAAGTCTTCTTAATTGATTTTCTGGAGAAATGGATGTTGATTGAATTGTTGAAACAGGTGCAAGTCTTCGTGTGCTGAATCATTCGACTTGTTGGAGTACCTGTAACATTAATACGACTAATGTCACCACATATTTTATATATTTGAACAATTTCTTACGATAACCTAGAAGCAACTCATCGGAATGAACTGTAAAATAACTAGAATTTCATGAGCTAGTTAGTTCTATACGAATATAATAACGAATGTCTTTGAAACATATAAATAAAACATATACATCCATAATACATAAACAAGGCGAACCGAATCGATACGCGCGATGGAACAGCTATCAATACCGACGTCTCACGGAAGATTTCCAACTGACAGCCAATTACTAAACAACCGGAGTACCGGACCGCTCGACCGGGCCGGTCGTGTGCCACCGTACGCCGCCGATACCCGGCACGTTACCGGTACAACTAATATAGACAGTTTGGATTAAACCTTACTGAGTAACCACTAAACATTGAGAAAGATTTATTTGCGCACATTTTTGAGAATAAAATGAGTTACTGTAATTGTAAGTCATCATTTTGTGGAACAACACTTTTTTTGGTTTGCCTTTTATTTACTTTGACGAATACGCCCAGAGACCTATTCTGCGAGGAGAAAACTTACTGCATTTTGACACACAGAGAAGCTTGTTCATGTACAATATCGACTCTTTAGAATGTCGCTGTTAGTAACTCAAGCACATAAAAATTACCACCAAGGGCATAAGTGCAAGGTAAGGGCAAGATAATTAGATACGCAAGTTTCTATTGAATTTGTAATTTTGCTACCATCTTGTCAAGCTTAATTTGATGAATATTTATTATCTATTCGCCTGTCATAATAATCACAGAAACTATAAAGTTTAATGCCAGTCCTTGTAGACAAGTTTCAGTTTCGGTCAAATGTAACCGCAGGGCAGAAACAATCAGCTTAACCGCCCTAACATCAGCCGCGCACTGTGGACTGGTGCAGAAGGTTCAGTGACAGCAGAACTACTGCAGAGAGCTAAAAGTAAGGAACACAGCAAACAATTGAGCGCTTTTGGTAGTTACAGATCAGTTGTTCAGTCCGTAGTCAAAAATGACGCGGGTGAACTTAATCTTCGACGGCACGGTTGGCGCAGTGGCTGAGCAATTGGACTGCTGCGCTGCGTGTCGCGGGTTCGATTCCCGCACGGAACAAATATTTGTATGGCCTACAGATAGTTGTTTCGGGTCTGGGTATTTGTGTATGTGAGTTTAAATGTTTGTGAACGCACCCACGATACAGGAGAAATTCCTAGTGTGGGGCAACGTTTTAAAAAAAAAAAAAAAAAATCTATAATATTGAGTGAGACGCACATGTGTGGGCGAAGCCGAAGCACTATACAAAAACTTTTTTCAAAACATAATTATTGTCAAATACACATAGTATATGATTCAGGTACCAGGGGTTAAACCCACGTTATGTACGGACTAGTATCTCTGCGTCCGTACTTCATATTTAAGTGTCGGTGTGGGCGATCCCTTCAAGTCCTGGACAGATTGAGCGCCTCAGTGCCACGACCCACGCACTAATCTGCGTTAAACTGTAAGCCGCACCACCACACTGCATAGCAATTGTCGAAAACAGACAAGGATCCACGTGGATCTATTTTAAATAGTGGGAGACCAAAGGTTTTGCAGAACACTTTCGGGCAATCATCGTGGATTTCAAAACATATTACTTTTCTTACAGGTACATCTATTCGTTTTACATCGTACTTTGGACTGTTGGCAAGACCACAGTTTGAACCCTTACCCTCCAAATAAAGATAATTTTCCTGCAATTTCACGAAAACTCAGTCAATTCGGTGGAACCAAATCGGTTAATGTAGCTGTAGATATTTGAAGAGCGTTTCTAGAAAGCCAAGCTCTTAGGTTATTAACAGAAGTACTAATTTGAAATAAATTGTTATTCGTGTCTAATACAATCCCAGTTATATTACTTGTATCTAGTGGACCTATGTCCACTTTAGGAACATCAACTAAAACGGGGGAAACAACTAATACGTCTTTGAATTTCTTCGAACAAGTTTCTTTAAATTTAGTAGCAGATCTTTTTAAATTTTGTGAAGCATTTTGAGTTTCCGGTATTTGTTCAGAGAAATGATAAAATTGCGTTGTTATTTTAACATCATCCGTAATTTGATCAAATCACTTAGGGAATTGACCAAATCTATGTTTTTATCGAATCCCTGCGACATAATATATCTATATCACACGGAAAATATAATTCTAGTTGCAAGCTGTATCTATCAGTTAAGTAATTGGACCATTGTTTCCTATAATATATTGTACAAATTAACGAAATAGGTTCTTAAAATAGTATATTATAATGTTTCTTTTATTAGCTAAAGTAATAAGGTCAAAAATTATAAGTAGAAATGTATATCATTTTATATTTATGTGAATACGAATCAAAGTAACGTTGTTTTGTTATTCAGAGCTCAGACGGAGGAAACAATAACTCAATGGTAGGTAGTCAACTTGTTCGATACATTATGTCTGCGAACTTGTCTCCTACAACAAACTGTTTCACTGAGCAACGCGAGAGTTATTGAAACAAAAGCCATAACTTGATCATAAGAAATATTTTGTTGTACTCTTACTTATGATGTTTCATCAATTCATCATGCTCGCCTACTGCTTCTGAATACAATGATTTGACTTAACGTAGACGGTTTACACTCACTATCGGTTTACTAGCTACGATCACTGAAAATCCTGAACCGGTTACATATTACATTGAAATAAAAAAACAAGCACTTTACTTTCCTGTAAAGACTTGACTGTGTGTATGTTTTCAAAAAGTAAAACTGGCCAAGTGCAAGTCGGACTCGCACTTGAAGGGTTCCGTACCCTAATAGTAGGAAAGGATTGGAAGATTGTAGAGAGCAATTTGTATTATTTCTTGATATAGCGGCAACAGAAATTCACATTTTGTGATAAGTTTGTTTTTCATAATGTTTTTATGAATGACAAAGTTATATTTGTGGTTGAGATTTTTTTTTCATTACAATTTTTCACTCTCTTAGTACTAAACTCCAAGTTTAAATGTTTACATTTTACCACTTTAAAGACCTATCTTTAGACACTCACATATAGGTTTGGCGATTTTTGTATTTTTGTATAAAAATCGTAAAGCGGTTCACAGCACACATCCACCTACCATGTTTCAAATGTGCAGTTAATAGTTTTCGAATAAAGTGGCTGTGACATACGGACGGACAGACAGACATGACGAATCTATAGGGGTTTCGTTTTTTACCATTCGACCACGGAACATTAAAAACGCGGTAACCGCGTTTCAAACTACCTTTTACTAAAATAATTAACTGAACTTGACTTAGACTCGACTCGGATCATGTTTAACGGTCACGAAATCAATGTTGTACTCGGCTACACCTCAAAGAACTCATCTCCAACAAAAACGAATGACTGCTTTCTTCAAAACGATTACTAACATCTTGATAGTACACACGTCAGCGAACACTCAGACACAGATCAAACGGAGTTCTGTATTTGTCTGTGCTGTGCTTGTTCCACTCCGGCTAACATTGTGATACTCGTAGAATAAGGTACTTTTCAACACACTTGCTCATAAAGTGGCTCTAATTTCACCGCAATCAGGCATATAATGACACCTGTAATCAAACTGTGAATTTTTCATTACCATTATTCACAAGTGAGTTATAGGTTTTTTTTTTAATTTTTTGTTTGAGTTGCTCTGTTCTTAAAAAAGTTTCGATACTAAAAAGATTGTGTTCAATACTACAAATCAATTAATGTACCTATTCCTTGCTCATTTCATGCAACTTCGAATTTAAATAGATAATTTCAACTTATACATACGTTTTTAATAAATAAAACTTTTGTTTTCTCTGTAATAAAAAAAACTTTGAATTCCCCATTTTGTACGTGACTGCAACACTATCCGCGGAAAGCCAAAAAAAAAACTTAATCTTTTAGTCTATAGCCGATCGCCATTCTTAGATGCGCGCTCAGGATAATTTATTAATTTAAATAGATAATTACAACTTGTGTATACGTTTTCAATAAATAAAACTTTTGTTTTCTCTGTAATAAAAAAAATTTGAAATCCTCATTTTTTACGTGGCTAAAACACTATCCGCAAAAAGCAAAAAAAAGAAACCTCATCCTTTTAGTCTATGGCCGATCGCCATTGTTAGATGCGTCATTTTAACTGTTGAAAACATGTTAAAAAAAAATTTTTTGTGTTATTTTCTTCACAAGTGTGTTGAAAAACGTCGTATGATACACGTGTGTATTGATGATTACCGTCCTCGGCTCTCTTAAGACCCTCACCTAACGGCTCGGGTCTCAAAGGCGCCTCAGCGGTAATCACCAACGTTACACACTTATACCATAATGTACTATTTCAACACACTTGCTCATAAAGTGGCTCTAATTTCACCGCAATTAGGCACATAATGACACCTGTAATCAAACTGTGAATTTTTCATTACCATTATTCACAAGTGAGTTATAGGCTTTTTTTTTAATTTTATTGATTGAGTTGCTTTGTTCTTAAAAAAGTTTCGATACTAAAAAGATTGTGTTCAATACTACACATAAATGAATGTACCTATTGCTTGCTCTTTACATGCAACTTCGAATTTAAATAGATAATTTCAACTGGTATGTACGTTTTTAATAAATAAAACTTTTGTTTTCTCTGTAATAAAAAAAACTTTGAATTCCCCATTTTGTACGTGGCTGCAACGCTATCCGCGAAAATTAAAAAAAAAACTTAATCTTTTAGTCTATAGCCGATCACGATTGTTAGATGCGCGCGCAAGAAAATTTATTAATTGAAATAGATAATTTCAACTTGTATATACGTTTTTAATAAATAAAACTTTTGTTTTCTCTGTAATAAAAAAAACTTTGAATTCCTCATTTTGTACGTGGCTAAAACGCTATCCACAAAAAGCAAAAAAATAAACCTCTTTTAGTCTATGGCCGATCGCCATTGTTAGATGCGCGCCCAGAAAAACTGATTAATTTTTCCCGCCATGGCGAAATTTTTTTCACAACTCGTTTTAACTGGTGAAAATGATTTTTTTGTGTTATTTTCTTCACAAGTATGTGGAAAAACGTCGTATGATACACGTGTGTATTGATGATTACCGTCCTCGGCTCTCTTAAGACCCTCACCTGACGGCTCGGGTCTCAATGGCGCCTCAGCGGTAATCACCAACGTTACACACTTATACCATAATGTACTATTATACTACGGGACAAAGTTCCAAGTTAACTTCTCTAACAGTTCTAAACTAAGAAAAACTGCCTCCATTCAACAGCCATCACCGTTCATCTGGATATCTTGTGTTATCCTTTACAAAGATCTTAATTTTAGAGTTAAATGGAGAATTCAACAAAAACTCGATAAGTGAGAAATAAACGGCCTCTTAATTAATGTATTATCAGACGTTGACGGACAAATTAATTAGTAGGTACGTATAATAAACTTTTCAAGAGTTATTTTAAAAGACCAATTAACATATTAAATGGAAAAAAGTTGTCTAATAAAAATTAAAAAAAATCTAAAATTTCTGTCTCTTACTTAGGTACTAACCGAAATTAGTGCCTAGTTAAAAGAAATGATGGAGGGACTAATCATTTTAAACAAATTCAACAATCTTCTAGGAAATTAAATAGTTTTTAGTTGGAGCACAGAGGTCATACATAACATGCCCCTTACATTCCTGTAAGGCACATAATTTTAAATACATAGTGTGTCTGTGGCACTGGACACCGTCACACCTCACTACGACTGCTGCAAAGGGATGTATTCAAATGTAAAGTGAAATAATTCAGCTTTATTCCAAAGCTCGTGATTTTCTAAACTCTCTAGAAAGTCTAGAATTTCCACATTCGTATGCAAACGTGAACTCGTTAATTTTAATAGAATCTGTCTACCATCAACATCACGCGTTCAGATTGAGTGGTACGAGTGAGGCGCTGCGATAATCCGTGAATACGCTCAGATGATAACTTTTTCTCTATTTAATCTACTTAAATAGATATTATTAAAAGAAACATGTGTAGGGTAACTTTGAATGATAAATTGATGGATAAGGTTATACGATAATTCATTATTCGTTTACTCGACATGGTGTTGGTAGTTTATAGTTTGTAATCCTAGCATAGTCAAATGTTCTAATCCGCGCAAAACAATAACATCTCTAAAACCGGCCAAGTGCGAGTCGGACTCGCGCACGAAGGGTCTGTACCATTAAGGGTAAATAGTTACCCTTTGGGTACGGAACTCTAAAAACATACTCATTGTATGCGAGCCCCCCTTAAATAATAATTTTATTTCTACCCGACAACGGCGAAGCCCAAAAGGAGGGTTATGTGTTTAATTTAAGTAGGTATTTGTTGTTACAGCGGCAACCGAAAGACATCATCTGTGAAAATTTCAACTGTCTAACTATCACGGTTCCTGAGATACAGCCTGATGACAGTGGGACAGCGGAGTCTTAGTAATAGGGTCCCGTTTTACCTTTTGGATATGGAACCCTAAAAAGTAATATTGGTACCTAGGTCTTAGCCATCTTTTGCTTTAATTAAGTAAGTAATGCTTTGTTCAGTTTTATCTATTGATTTCATGAGGTTATCTAAGTCCGTTGGAGGAGGTGTCTCACTTATGAAATGACGAGTATCAGAGGAGTATGAAAGGAGAGGACATGCTGCGCCGCCTCCAAATGAACTGGGATAAGGGCAAGAGAATGATGATGATGTAAGTGCGTCGGAAAATGTTATTGTAGGGGAATTATTTCAATACAGTTCGGTAAGATGCGGCCGTTTAGTGGATTATGATGTAGGTAGAATCAGCATTATTCTTAACTGTGAACCAAATCTGTAGTGCGATGATGTATAGATACCTAATTCCTAGTGTACAAATATCAACTGGAATGTATCGACCACGAGCAGCAACCACTACAGTGGGCCCGCATTGTCGAACAAGGCGATTGTTTCCTCTCGACCTCCCGCAGCCGCGGCACTCCGACCTCTCATTCCACACATCCCATCATCATGATTGTGACTTAGCACCTCGTTCTCATACTTACATTGCCTAGCACATAAGTGTGAGTACTATAATGCTACTTTTAACATTTTGTTATCTTTTATTGACGTTGCCCTGGTGGCTGAGAGAATGTCATACTCACTCAAATGTCTCGCTGATGGTGGCGCGTGTGTCGGATCATTTAGTTCACTTCAAAATGGTTGAGCTGAATGGTGCTGATCCGTGCGTCATGTTCGTGATCGGGCGCTATCAGTAGACACTGGTCATCTCTTAGTTGCCATGGTTTATTTTATTTTGGATTTGCTTATTATATCGTTTACTCTTAATGCTCTGAACTTGCACGTATTTATGTAAGATCTCAACATGATGTAATCAAGATTTTGTAACAATAACTTGATTTAAAAGAGTGTCCATGGAGTTTCTTGTCCGTTCTTCTCCACAGAGATCTGCGCTAGGGAATGGGCAACTACAGTACTTTCACAAGTTATTATGCCTTGTGACTGTGAGTGTAGCTGTTTTCGTTTTATTTGTTTATCTAACATTCAAAAGTGCCTGCAATGGTTTATTTAAAATTTAAAATGATTTGAGTTTGAGTTACAAACAGACGAGAGAAACGTTTGGTACAGGGTAACCGATGCGCCATTTTCAAGCTGTAAACCCGCAGCAAATAAAATAATAAACATATTCACACTTATTTTTTTTTTAAAAAAAAACGTTGCCCCACACTAGGAATTTCTCCTGTATCGTGGGTGCGTCCACAAACATTTAAACTTACATACACAAATACCCAGACCCGGAACAATTATCTGTAGGTCATACAAATATTTGCTCCGTGCGGGGATCGAACCCGCTACACGCAGCGCAGCAGTCATTGCTTGAGCCACTGCGCCAACCGTGCCGTCTACACTGAACTGTTACTATGAAATTGCTGACGGGTAAATCATTCTTGACCCGACCTGGCATTCGGATTTAGAACTTTACGCTCAGCAGTTACGTTGGTAACCACTTTTATTTACCTGTCCCGGTGTCTGTTGGTCAATTGTTCCAAACATTCTGTTGGTTAAGCATTCACTATAGAGTTATGTTGGCAAAACGTTCGTGGGTGAAAAGTCCTTTGGATGAAAAGTTAATGAACTAAGGATAATGTTGACCGTTGATTCAATGGACCAATGTACTGTTGGTAAACTGTGCAGTTTCCGGGCAATCATCAAATAACCCCTCCCGCTCTTGGGCAGAGCAAAACGGAGTGTCAGACTTCTACTGACTAAAAACCACCTATGTTCCTTCTTAGCCCTTCATGTCGAGGCCGCGGTATCTCTTGCAAACAACTGTCTACTCCTGGATTCGATTTCCAAATCGGGCACAGTGCTTATTGTGTTTTTCTATCAAGAACTTTGCAGTATCAGCCATAGAGTCTGAATTTGTGCCCGGTTGGTGGCAATAGGCTCGCCCCTATTACATGGGACTTAAACATAACTGGCGAAATGTAGACGTACTAATGGGTACACCTGTGCCTAACCGTGAGGAATTACAGGCGTGATGTTATATTGTTCTTGTATATATTTCCAGAACTTTGCCCAGCGCTGGAACAAAAAGGCTAAGACCTAAAAAGCTAGAATCTAATGGGTGAACTAATGGATCTTATACATAGCTGGAGAAAAGTGAGAGTTATAATGGATGAAATACCTCTGCCTAACCCTTTTGGTATTTCAGGCGTAACGTTATGTTATGTTTTCAACATTGCTGCCAAAAAATATATCGGCAGAAAGCCACTCAAAAGGTACTGTCTAGACAAGACCACGGTCACTGAAAAACTTACTGAATTATCGGTCAGTGTCCGGTGTCTGCAACCGGTCCGCTATATTTGTGAAACAATTTGATTAATTCTTAAAAAGTACTTTTCATTAGTTCAGGGGCGTATATTTTCAGGTTATTCACACTATTGAACTCCACGCCATCTGGTTTACATTATATGAACAACTTCATGAGTGTACGTAGAGCCAAGAACGCGGACTAAACGAATGAATGAGAGGAACATTCCGAGCATTGTACTTCATAGTATAATTCACAGATGGCGTTAGTAGGTGATGTTATAAAAAAATGTTAGATTGAAATAAAATAAATGACTTTGTCTGTATGTTATTGTGTCATTGATTTAGTGATAGCACAGCAGCTTCCCCTGGTTTGTAGCAACTAGCAACAGTCATCACTTCATCAGTTAACATCTTATGGCTTATAACCTCATCAGTTTTACTCGAAAGCCGTTGTTGCCTTGTTGGAGTTCATCCACATACTTGGCTGATAAATCTGATCGCCAGATCAAAATTCTGTGTTGGTTGGGCATTACTTCAGAATTTTTGTGTAATGAGATCTTTCGAACTCATTACAATAAAAAACTTTTTAACAAAAAATAAAACCGACTTCAACAAAAAATAAAACACAAAAATGTGTAAAATAAACTTCAAAAGAAAAATTTGTTTCTGAAGTCGGTGACTTTTATTTGTTTGATTTCATTTCTTTGCCACCAACTTCAGAAACTGATTTTTCTATAAGGGTTCCGTTTTTTGTAGTCGGCTACGGAACCCTGAAAAGAGTACCTAGCTAAGTCTTATTTAATTTTATAATGTATCACCGTGATTATAATACGGTGACAGTTTCATTAGAGCATTGTCTAAAGGTCATAACCGGTACGACACACATTTCGGTTGAATGTAAATAAGTACGTAAGCAAATCAGGTCGTCCATATTTATCAGGTT
Source organism: Diarsia brunnea (assembly GCA_949774965.1). NCBI lineage: Eukaryota > Metazoa > Arthropoda > Insecta > Lepidoptera > Noctuidae > Diarsia > Diarsia brunnea. The sequence goes on from OX459002.1 coordinate 21,026,987, forward strand.
GCTCATTATTCCGTACAGTTTGCATTATAAATTAACCTACTAAGTGGACAGTCCGCTAACTGCTATCTGAAGCCTGGTGAGCTTCTCTGCGAGTGTCGTTATAGCACTTGTGACACTACACCACGCGTCTAAATGCAGAAGGACCGCCTGGTAAAAAGGACTTGTTTGTACAACATTTACTGATATACTATAAATAACACGAAGTAGTATTGTTCGTCTACTGTCCCACATCACATGTGGCTTAATATTCTAATTTCAGTCGCTGTTTATTCTGGTTCCAGGGAGTGGATCTTCTGTCTTTGTTCTCAGTGTGTGGTGTTATGTGTTGCGCTATCAGTCCGCGAGATGTCACAGTTCAGGGGCTATCGCACGATTTATTATCTGTGGCGATAGCGCGGCGACACTCCGCAGCACTCACACACTCGCGTGTACTGCTGTACTATGTGAGTGTTGTCAACCACACTCAGCATTGTAGATTGTGTTTTGGTATCAAAACAATTTGTATATGAAATGACATTAAGTATGTGATTTCGAGCGCTGTCCCTGCGTTTCGATCTTGCTTTCCTATCTACAGTAAAGTTGTGGTTATTATTTTAATACATAATTTTATTTTAAATAGGAACAAGTGTGACAACAATTATGGCTTGTGAAACAGAGGTTCCTACTTAAACTGGTTCCACCGGGCTTCCCCAACACCGCTCTCACTAATTAAATATGTAAAGTCAACTAAAAGAATATTGTTTCCGAAATATGAAGTACTCAGAAGTTATTCTGAAACCTGCTTCATAACGTTTCTTGGTATGCAATCAATGAGGTTCTTGTAGTATGACTTTGTCCTGGCCAACTGGCTAGTCTTTAAACTTCATGAGTAAGATCGTGCCAGCGCAACAGAAGAGATCAGCGGCCAGCAGCAACTTCCATTGGCTAAAGACAACCGGTTGCAATCACCAACGCAATGCTGATTCTGGTAAAATTACATTACTTGATCGTTCATTGCTGTTTCAATTGGTGTACCTAAGCCCCAAAATTAAACAGAGGGCCTAAACAAGCGACCGTGGCAATCGCCTTCAAATGTTTTCGAAGCGTACCTATTTTTACAACAGCCAAACAGCCCCTCACATTTTTACTTTTTCACCATTGTTACCGCTCAAAGAACTTCACATTGTCTCGGTTCTATGATGAAGTTTGTCAAGCCCGAGAGACGTCGTAATATCTTCTAGTAAAAAGACCTAGCTGGAACATTAACTAACAATACGCAGACAGAATAAGGTAAGACTACTACTTTCACTGCAAGTCCTGCAATGGGATCCGACTGCGAGCCTTTTGTGGACGCAAGCCAAACATTAAATCAATGCGCCGTTCAATGCTTCGACATCAAAGACAACTACACATACTCAGCACAGCATTCCTACAGTGTACTTAGTTGTACCTCCTCCTTCATAAATCTGTCTAACCTGTCATATTTTTATCGATTTCATTTTGATTCAGTAAATAATTTGTTATTTGATGGGCAGTAGGTAGCACTTCTTTTGGCTATAGTAGTTAAATGCCTTTGTAAAACTTCAGCAATACCTATTAAATGAATATTAGATTTTTATCGTCAGTGTTTTATCTATGGTTGTAGGTAGTTGTGACTGCATCATATAAATATGTAACTGTCGGAGCTCGGAAGCGGTCAGTTGATAACGACTGTACAGTGTACCGCCACTTCCTATAAGTGGCAGTCTGGGAAACGTTACGACAGACGGAACTATTTAGAGGACAACGAGGACGTCCTCTAAAGAGTTCCGTAATACTAATGTAACGTAAAATCATGCCGTTAATCTCCATACCGTGAGTTAAGACCTCTGTCTAACCTGCCTGGGACCTGTATAACAGCCATATTTCGCCACCTAAATTTAAGACCCATGTCATGTGGAAGCGAGCCTATTGCAGCCAGCCCGGCAAAAAATAACACCGGTAACAGGCTGCAATTGAGAATTTCCTATCAGAAAACCCCAAAAGGATTTGCCCGGCATGAGTATCGAACCCAAGGTGCCATGCCACAGGCTCATGAGCTCTTACAGCCACTAGATAAACAAGACAGTTAAAAGTATCGGGTACTTCGGTGTTTAATATTTTGTTGTGATAAATGATTTTGGATACCCAGCTCTAATTATTTGGAAGATAATTATAATGTGAATTGTAGGATCAAAATAGAAAGGCGTCGTAAACAAAAACAGGACCAAACATTATATTGCTTTAACCACGTATAGCAGCGTGATATCGAGTGCGTCATACTACATAACCGCGCATACTGGCTGCACTGCACGCAGGACCGGCAGGACTATGTTTATGGCGCGGTTCAGAGCTCGAGTCATGTGTGGAGGATGCATGCAGATAATGCTGTAGCCTCGGAAACTGCGCGCTGTTTCATTTCATAGCTACCCCTATAACACTCCGTCAAGTGTCGCACAGACCAGTAGAAGAGCAGCTATAACAACGAGGAACACTCAGACGACGCAAATTTTCCCACTGATGGGGTACCTACACCCCTCCAATCTATGAGAATAGACTGTATTCCGCCACGCGTGCCCAGTGGGATTGGTAAGTAGATGTCACATGTCTTCGAATTGTTGGCAATAGGACATGCTGGTTTCTGGGTCTCCACCATTTTTATAGAAATGGCGACACAAGCAGAAAATGACACGAGAATGTGCCAACAACTCGTAAGTCGAAGCCATTCCCACTGCGCCTGAGGCCACGAGTGCTTCCGTCGGAGCTGCGGGTTGTTCGCAGATACCGCGGCCTCGACATGAAGGGTTAGGAAGGAACATGGGTGGTTTTTAGTCAGTAGAAGTCTGACACTCCCTTTCGCTCTGCCCAAGCGCGGGAGGGGTTATTTGATGATTTCCCACCCCACAAAAAAAAAAAAGGCCACGAGTGCTTTGTAATATATTATTATGATCTGACAGCAAACAGGAACAATAGAGCTATTTGCTATCAGCGATATGACCAATCCTTTCTTCTAACCCATTAGTAGATAAATATTTAATTTCCTAATTGCTCACTTATTAATGTTTCTTATCACTTTCTCATAGAAATGTTGTCCTAACATTTTGTAATTAATGTTTTGTTAAAGTGATTTGATATAATCGTGTTTCAACGATGCTATCTCTAGCAATGCTGACGATGGTAAATTAATGAAATAGCTTACTGTTATTATTGTTAGTGTTGCTACCGATGCGCCGCGTGCCGCGGGCCGGGCAAGCCTGGCGCCCGTTGTTCACGCGCCACACTATAGCGATCACCAGTAAACCAACACCGTACATCACACAGGTCTGTTGATACTACATACATCTAACGTTACCACTTGACCTGCTTATAATATTCGTGTACCTACATAAATGCTTTACGGTACACGAACAACGACCAAGCAAGGTATAACAAAGTAGCATAGCGGATCTCCCATTTTGTACTGGAAATGTATAGGTTGATGTGGATCGTATGTACCACCCACTTATGTGTTAACCTGTGTGACTCTTCTTAGCGTAATGGAAATCTTAATTAAATCATCGAATTTGGCATTTCAGTAGCGTCCATCAAGCTCCTGTAACTACAGTGCAAACAACAGGACAGGCAGACCACATGCAATATCAAGAGTCCCACCCGACCTCCAAGTGGGACCACTTGCCACCACATTGCAATAATTGGGTTTATGGGACGGGTTAATTTTTTTTTTGGCGATGCTTAGACTGCTCATCTCTAGAGTGTAATTATTACGCACTAGAGTAGAGCAGTCTATGAATCGCCACCTGAACTGAATATGGGAGATCAATTCGAGCATTTGTTCGTAGTTGAAATACTGTAAGTGTTTCTTCGTGAACACGAATACAATGAGCACTGTTGCACCGCTCATTACCGCCCGCGACGCCTCTCAGCGGCTATCAACTCAATAATAGATACTAATCGCCATTTAATTGATCATAATGAAATCGGTAATCAATATCTGTTCTGCAGTAGACAGGGATCAGGATTGTTTTCCGCTAGCTAGCTTCTGTAGATTATTTTGTGAATGACCTGTACAACATACAATGAGCATTTAAAATTCTTAGCTAGATACACAAATTAATAGCATTCTGCTACGAAAATTCACAAAAAAACTTTTACATAATAATTTTGTTTTTATTGAATCTAAAAATAGCCGTCGTTCGGAGCGGCAATCTGCATGTTTATACACTGTTACGGAAATTAACATAACACTATGATTACAAGCTAACAGGTAACAACGCATCAACGTGTTTGTTTGCCGAGTTGCTTCACTGTGCAGACTGCAGAGGTCACGACCACTGTTTGAAGATCATTCCGATTAGATCTGGAGGTAATCGGTTGAGCGACACTATCATACGTTTTATGGATATCGTCATTACTGGCTAGGATGTCATATGATAAGCTAGGGGTTAGAGGGACGATCATAAGCTATACATTAATTTAACAAAGCTGGTACTGGGTACTCTGGCCATTCTCCACTAAACCGCGCGTGCTGAGCACCTCACAAGCGGTGCTTAGAGTACCTATATCTACACGATTTCTAAAACCACTAACAAACTGTTGTAAGTAATTACCCTTAGCCCTTTGATTGTTTAGAAGATCCAACAGAACAATGGAATCAATTAATTACGCAGTTCAAAATAATCGATTAAATTAATAAAAGAAACGCATTCTTGAATCCAGGTTTACTTCAGTGTTTATCTACTCAGTGGCCCCTATAGTTAAACCAGGCTTATTGAACTACTTCATTAATATTTAATTAAAGACATCACGCGCGGTCACAGTAGCGCTCCTTGCATAACGACCCGCCCTTTACGTAACAACCTGTATAACGCACCTGAGGTTATACCTACAGCGTGTGGCCAAACAATGCGCGCTGTGGAGCAATCATATTATCAATGTTAATTGAAACGAGTTCCAATCAGGTTGTCTATCGTGCGGTGGACGCGGGGGTGAGGTCGCAATGGGGGAGGGGGGGAGGAGCAGCAAGTCTAACACCACACATGACAGGTCGATAGATTCAGAAGGTACACTTTGAACAGCAGCACTTAATACTGGCTCGAGCTACTGTAATTTTATTTCGCCCTGATACTTCTAAAACTATTCTGTAACAAACGGGCTACCTCTTGCGGGAGAGGGCAGCGATTAGTTAGTTTTATAGACCACTGCACTTGTCAACGGCCTTATCGAGGTTGAGACTGTCCAATGAAAAACAGGAATACATGCATTCCACATTGTGTACATGAAACTGCTAGCTAAAATGACCCCCCTGTTTCCATAACAGTTCCTTAGCAAAATCTTATAATCTTCTGAAGATGGCCTGTCTCGTGGCGGATGCACGCGGCCGGCCCTGACCCGCAGCGCCGAATACTTCGCTCTTGCCCACCTACTTCCAACCAGCCCAACCACTCGCTGATCGAGATATTCACACACTTACAAGTCACGGTATTTCGTATACCTACCGATAATACCTGTTGATTCGCTTCCGTGCTACTGACACCTAAAATTCAGAAAGTTCTGTCCATGTCATCAGCATTAATCGTGATATGTAAGCAGCTTCGGCTTGCGGGTGGCGGCTGTCCGCCATTGCATCCATATTTCATAATGTGATAAGGAGCACTCCATTTTTGCAGATCATTGTTTTTGATTGAACTTTGAGTTGGACACGCAGGCAGATAACAACGAACCAGTGTAGACAGTTCCAGAGACTCGACACAAACGTCTCCGATTCGTTCGCCGGCTTCTCCAACCATTTCTGATGTATTTCATGGTAGCGTACTCAATAGTTGAATCATTTCTCTACGCTTTTCTCTGCCACTCTAGTTATACAATTTTTAAGTGTTGCAGAGATTTGCTAGCTAGAGGACGTTTTTATCAACAACTTATTAAACAAGAGAATATAATAAATATTATAATATTAAAAAATAGCAATGTTATTATTAAGTACTATCTTGGTAAACACTGACAAAACAAACAGATGACTAGATTAATTTCTGGAACTCTCATTCTGACGACTGCCTGTGATGTAGCTCAGACCATTACCTACTTTACTGTTCCTCGGTATCTACTAATCAGCGACCTGAAAGTCTGACAAGTACTGACAACCTCAAGTCTTACCAAAAGGGTTTCGCATAACCTAGTATTAACTGGGTTGTGGAGGTCAGATAGGCAGTCGCTCCATGTAAAATACTGGTATTCAGCTACATCCGGTTAGACTGCAAGCTGACCCCAAAATAATTGAAAAAAGGCTAAGCAGATGATGATGAAATCTACAAAACACCTAATTAATTTATATTATCTCTTCAGTAGCTCTGGACCCAACTTTAAAGGGATTAGTGTAATGCAGTGTATTTAGTTGTATCTGGCTGTTCCTTATCGCCTCCTGATAAGATACAGATTAGTAAAATAATCAATTGATAATGTTATCGACACGTGGCGCCCGAGCAAGGCTTCCTCAGCCTTCAGGACGTTCAGCCCAATTCAAGAATAACCACATTGTTATTTATTTTATAAGGTATTACATAATGCCGATGAAGAGCTCACTCCTGTTGTGGGCAAAAACAATCTCCCAGTGGGACCCTTACAGTAAACGATCGCGTGAGAGATGAGGGATGACAAGAGATGGCGCATGGCGGGATGAGCTCTACGTTTGTAACTTTTCTATCTCTAGGTACTTTCCAAAAATCTGTAGGTATATTTACAAAAAAAAAACAATAAATGTGACAGCTGCAAAATCTATAAGTAAGTATTTCTGGTAAAGTAATTGTCCAGTTAGTCCCGAGGGTGGTGATGTGGCACGGTGCAGTTCTGTGCATGGCGCGACCAGTCTGTGGCCCGATGCCATACCCGCCAGGACAAACATTGCGATAACCAAGTTTATCGGAGTCCCATAAAAACGTATCGGCGCCTTATCTGCTGTCACCACTACAGAAATAGAGCAACGAATATTTATACTTAATCACTATAATCGGAAAATAACGAAGAGACACGCCGATAACACCGCGACCTCTCAATGTGTCCGCCCACCGCGCAACTTGGAACCGATCTTATGTTTGACACGTTAAGGTATGTTATCTGTTGTGTGGTACGGAGCAGTGATAAGACGGTGCCCCCTGACCCGCGCTTCTCCGCGCGTATCTGAAGAACGTTCTATCGGCGCGCTGCGTATCGCGGGGCGCGCGGGTCGAGCGCACTGCACCCCACTCACATGCTTAACAGCAAGAACAGGAAAATTACACACTTATTATTATGTAATAATTAGCTGAGATCTACCATTCTTAAGTACCAAGCATGGGAAGGAGATGGTGGGTCCCTGAACTGTACTGTCACACACTAGTCGTACCCGTTCTAAGGTTCCTTTATCGTTGCGTATAAATGACGCTGAAATGAAGGAGATGGCATTCAGATCATTCGTAATATATTTGTTCGAAAGCTATAAATAAGATTGGTTGCAAAGCTCATATATTCCTGCGTCCTATAAGAAACCGCAGTGAAACAATCCCACGCAGCCGTCCCCGCACTATCACCACTAATCCCAGCCCCGCACTGTTCGTGCGTGCTACACTAGCCCAATGAGCCGGCGAGCACATGCATTACACGTAAGAACAGTTTTCATGAATTTTCATAATGTTCATAAATTAAACACTGCTACTTACTATACGGTTGTTGGTCACGCGATGATAACATGTTCGTGTCGCCGACAGAACATTAACCACGTGGTTTCACCCATCGGTAGAAAACTGCTGTAACGCGCAGTTCAGCAGACATCACTCTCTGCAGGGATGTAGGAACCGGGGGTAATCTAGAGAACGACCATAGGGGTCCTGTTGACCCGTTGGGGCTGCTTGTTGTTCGAAGGAGATACGACGGCCCCGACACAAAGGGCTAGGAAGGAACATGGATTTTCGTCAGTAGAAGTCTGACGCGAGCGGGAGGGGATATTTGATGACCGCCCAAAAAAAAAAGGAAGGGGTCCTGTACAGTCTCTAGTTTCCGACTCCAACTGAACAAACATGTTGTTTACGTCAATGAGCATGACAATCTAATCCAAATTATAATTACTCAGCGGTATTTTCAGAACCTGGAATTTCTTTCATTTTCTTGGTCAGTTCAGTTAATACTCGAGAACTAATTGATCAGTAAATCGTTTATAACTTTCCCTCTGTTTTCCACAATCACATTATCCAGGACACAATAACAGTGTAGGTACTTACTCGAGCTAGACATAAGTATTTATACTCATTAGTTTAAAATTTTCAGCGGTTTTATCTGCTTGAAAAACCGCTCCATGCTAAAACTGCCATCGAACTAAACTGTATTCTTACATAAAGTAGAACTTTGCATCGCCACGAACTTACCATCACATGTGACGTCAGCACGAGGGACATCATATCTGGAGAAACGGTTTGGTTCGTATTGTTTGCCGATTGTTACCGAAGTAAGCGGCAGCAAACAGTGACGAGCCCACCAAACAGAATATTTTCATCGCGCATTCTAATACATTAGTGGGACGTTACAAGTAAACGCAGCAGGCCCACTGCGCCCAATACGTGAAAGGACCAGACAGATGGCCTGCTAGAAACTCTGATGACATAATACCTATTTTGATCCTGGTATTGCTCCTCGTTACTAGATCGAAAAATGATGCGATTGTCATACACCTGCAAAATGACGAGCATTAAGGCTGCCAAGATTGCTCCCTTCTATAGGTATATGTTCTTATTGGAATCAGTTCACGTGCGGCGAGGGCGGGGGGGGGGGCACACACGTGTGCACTTGACCAAACACGCTGGATGTGTGTCAGAGTTGAGGCTGACATACTCACACACCATTACTCCACTTTCGGAGCAAACACCGGCTCGCTATGAACGAGGGGGATTCGGCGCGAGCAGTGAGTGAGCTTCAACCACCGACGGAGGAATCTCTCTTCAGTGAGGAGGGAGGCGTATATTATGTATAGTAACGTCACGTTTCAGCCTGCCAACTGATCATTTGATTATAAACGCTCGGTTTTAGCAGATTTACTGCCGCACTCAGAGGTTTAATGATTTCTTATAGGCCATCATTTAGTAAAGGTTTTGACAGTTTTGTCATACAAAAGTATGTCAAATCTTTACTAAGTGACGGCTTAAGTAATCATTAAATATCTCTGAGTACCGCAGTAAGAGTCTGTTGATTTCATGTTTATTGTCAACATGAACATAGGTAGGTGCAGATGATCGGTCACAATAGGTAGATACCTACGTACATATAGTTCACGTGTAAATTCAAATGAGGCAGCTTGCCCGGCGCCATTGACTCACAAATGTGTCGCCTCTACTGCCACGACCGGCGACCGACGAGGGGCTAACATAACACTGCTATATTACTTACATTGTAAACTGTTGTCAATGATTCAGTGCTGAATTTGGAGACTGCGATTAGAAACTGTGCGATTAGTCTGGTACTGACAAAGATCGGCAACCAATGACGACCCGTTTTGTGATGTAGCAGATTGTCCCACACTCCTGAAATATGCACATACATCACATGGTCGCTAAAATACCCTTGCGCGATGAATAGGGACATTATGGGTGACACAAGTCGTAAAGCTGGACGCAAGTCCTTGAGCTCATTGCTATCTGGCACCCCTTGAACCGATGACCTACTCACTGATAAGCGAGCGTTAGCAACTGTCATAACAATACAACTGTTTTATCAACTGACTACACGACCAAAACTTCACTAGGTAGGTATATACTACGAGTATAATTCGGATGGATAATAAATAACCTACTGGGCTTTTCCATCCAGAATTTCCCAGTAGCAGCCCGGGTTGCTGTTACAGGGAATCAAAACATAACTGACGAAATGTAACTGCAGTCGTCTTACTAAGTAATTCAGAATGTCTTAGGTTTCTTCTTCATTCCACGAAACAAACGGGTGATGTTCTGAAGAAATTTAGTTAGAGGAGCAGTACGCGCGCGTTGCTAGGCCGCGCCCTCGTGTCTCGCTGGAGCAACACATTCGCCATGAGTGCCAGATGTGTCGTCGACAGGAAGCAAAGCTTATCGACATCTAGAGCCGTACTGTTTTGTATGCCCCCATTGACAACATTACAAATTGTAACGATTTCAATAGTAACTTAATATTGTAACGTTATAATACAATACGCATCGAATTCCTTTCACAAAAATGAGGCAGACAACTGATATGGAAACATACGAAGTCAATTTGCGTGTATTAGTGTCAGTCGGCTACCCTCGTCCCCACAGACAAACACGAGCTGTTTGTTCTGTTGCTCCGCGCCCAGTCACCCAGTCGCCCACACTGGCCCACACTGGCCCACACTGGCCACGGGCCACCAATCAGCTGGTGCCCAACTTGCGTCGCTTGCAACAAATTCATGAAACGCTATAGTTAACAACAGCATAATTATGTCGTATGTATGTAGGTAGGTAGATCATTTCAATTCTCGTGCCAATCACATCCCAATTTATTTTGGGTCGGCGCAGCATGTCTGCTTCTTCCATACTTTTTGTTACTACTTACTAGTACCGTCATGTCAGCCGTCACCTCCTTTCTAGCCTACATAACATAGACTATCTATAATTTCTTTGGTTTTCCTCTACTCTTATTATAGCCATCCACATCCTACTTCCTACTAATATTATAAATGCGAAAGTTTGTGAGGATGAATGGATGTTTGTTACTCTTTCACGCAAAAACTACTGAACGGATTTGGATAAAATTTGGTACACAGATAGTTTATAACCTCGATACGTACATAGCATCAGCTCTCAGCTGCATCCGGTTTGACTGGAAGCCGACCCCAACATAGTTGGGAAAAGGCTAGGCAGATGATGATGACGTACATAGCATAGTTTATCCCGATTTTATCTTCCCGTGGGAAAATTTTCGAGTTGTAGCGGGCGAAGCCACTGGCAGCACCTAGTTCATTATATATTTTAAAACTTTCCTTACGACTTCGACGGTAGATATAGATATAATTATCATTAAAAACTTAAATGTGAATGGGGTGTCGAGTGTCAATATGACAGTAGGTACTCTGCCTAGCACGCGGTACCGTTAGGAATAAAACGTAAATGAGGCAAAGTGCGAAGGTTATCATTAAAATAATTAAATATACTTTTTAGCAACCGTTCACACAACAGTCACAAAAAATGAGATAATAGTCTCCAAGTGGCGCACGTGCTTGTAGCCGCAGCATGCGCGACACATGTGCTCACTCCCTTACACGCTGCGTATAGTTTGTGTCTACTAACTACACACGAGATCTACATACATTATACTATCGAGATCTACATACATTATATTTGTTAATGAACACCTGTATGTAACCCATGTATCACAAATAAACGATTTGATTGATTGAGTATTGTATCCATATAACGGGTGCCGATTGAGTTACCTTCGTCCTTCAAGGAAATGAGTCTATCCGTCTTTCATGAGTTGATGAGTGAGTTTCTTTGTGAAAGTTGTTTAATATGACGGGTAGACTCACCTCTTTGAAGGATACAGGTAACTCACTCGCCATCCTGTTTCATATTTGTTTGATTGTATCACTTTGAAGTCGCGTGTTCCAGTTGCTTTCACTACGACCTCGATCGAGTGTGGACGCGTTGAGTTTTTTCTTCCCCTACCTCCCGGGCGCGCGGCGGCGGCCGGTATGCTCACAAAAACTTATCTATCAGGCTTGAGCTGTTTCGCTGTGTAAAGATATTTAAATTAGCTCACAGGTTTTGCGCGAACAACACAAAAAAACATCATCAAATATTCAATCGATCGATCTATCCTTTGTGACCGAATCAGCTTTATTGCACTAGTTTAGAAAATGGTACATTTTTATAAAGACAAGATATGCTTCAGTGTAGCTGAAGTACAACCATTAAGAATAAGATAAAAGTAATGTTCTAACATTCTGGCTACTTATCAGTGATTTGAGTTTCACGTCACTGTTGAGTAGCGTGGACGCTAGTGTGAAGTTTCACGTCACTGTTGAGTAGCGTGGACGCTAGTGTGAAGTTTCACGTCACTGTTGAGTAGCGTGGACGCTAGTGTGAAGTTTCACGTCACTGTTGAGTAGCGTGGACGCTAGTGTGAAGACGATCTTGGATCAATACGATCCAGCATCAGATTGCCTCTACATTCTCTACTAAAAATACTCTTGCAGGTGATCGGAACGGAACAATTTTAATCAAAGTTTCAACTTGATTTGGAAACTATCGCAACCTAACTCGCAAGAGTCCATCTTATTACTGTTAACAGACGTGATAGTACAGTTAACTAAATGCTTGTAAAAACAGCAATAGTGTAGTTAGCGGTCAGTAAGCGCGTCGGTTCTCTCTTGAAGTGTAAACAAGCCGATGAGCCACTGAGCCGCTGAGCCGACACTTTACGTTATTTGTGTGTTTAGTTAAGGTGGATGTGTCAAGCGACCCTCCATACATTTTTGAAATACACCTTTACACGACACACAGAGACTTTTTCTTTAAAATTTATCATTTTATCACTTCTCAACAATGGAAAGTGTCCGCAATCGACCTTTTTGGGCATTATCTTACATTATTTAGCGAGAAAAACAATAGTGAAATCCCGGCAAAATTTGACACTTCTTTAGTAGTGTGCGTGACTTTTGACAAATAATGACAAGTAAACTTGTTTAGACTATGGCACGCTAGATGGCGTGCAGGTGCAGACGATCTTATAATAATTCTGTTAAATCAATAATTAGTTTTAATTATTTCCTTTCCAACCGTTCAAAAAAATAACAATATAAAATAACATAAAACTGATGACATCAATGTTATGTTTTTTTTTTTAATGTAAACAATTTTATTGTTGTATGGCAACATAAATACCAGTAGTCGTAGGAAGGTTTTATGCAACGATGCCGTTCTTCGTAACCTTGACCTACATGCAATATGTGGACGAAAAAAAGGCGTTGCCAAACTTCGTTCACTTGTTTGACTGTTAGAAACTTAGAAAATACATTCCTAGCTCGGTTGTCCCGCGCTATATGATTTGCGCGCGGAAGTTCTTGCGTACTTATTATTTTGTATGCTATGCATTTTCATTGATTTAATTGCAATATTTCTTCAGTATACATTTGATTCATATTATCTATTATACTGTATTATTGTAATTCTAATTTATCGTAGGTATAATAGTTAAATATTCTAAAAACACAATTCTATTTTCGGTGGTATTAGAAACATCAAGTTGGCCCGTGATTTTTATGAAATCTCGTCACAATACTAATTACCTACGTCATACGTGTCAGTGATGAGTACAAAGTCAGTGTTTCTTAGTATTATTTGAATAATATGTTTTTGGTCAACAATAAATAAAATTATTTTAAATCGGTAAACTACCAAAGTAGGTAATCACAAAATTAAACTTGCAAACATTTGCAAAATATGGTTTTGCCGGATTACGTCACCTTTTACGCATTTTGCAAACAGTTTCAAACAGACACACATATTTAAATATTTATAGTTTGTTTTATTTTGTAGTAAATACCTACCAAGCTTTTTCACGTCGAAATTTGTTATGGTGCGTTCAGAAACAAATATAATTCAGTTACAATCTGTTTTTTTTCTGTTCCGTGCTTTATTTTGAACAAGTTATTATAATCTGTTTTTTTTTTCTTATTCGTTGACCAGTTCTACGAGGAATCTAAAGGTAACATTGAAATATAAAGATAAGTAAAATTTTATTACGTACTATAGCGGAAAACGTTTCCGAACGCTCCCATTTCTCTGGCCGTAAGAGGGCCAATAGAGGACAGCCGCCTCAAAGATATTCACCAACGCGCTAGCATGTTTGCTCCCGCGCCTCGCGCCGACCAATCACTGATCTGTCGTCGCGCCGCTACTCGGCCGCTGATTGGCTTTCGTAGCGTTATAGTTTTAAGTTCTTATGATAATGTTGTTTTGAATGTTATAACCTAAAATGTTGGCACTGGGTAAGAGAGATACTTTTGAGATGGCAGAGTTTTAATTTGTGTAATGTGTTTATTCCTGAGTTTTAATTAAAGTTTAAACCGTGAACAAGGCTTTATTTTAAGAACTGACCCACCCCGACTATAGTACATCTTTTGAACGCAACCCAATTGACATTGAGAGTTGAAGGAAAATCCGTCTGCACTTCTCCTGCACTTGCGATCATTTTCAATTGATTGTGGAAGCTGGTCCAAATAAAGGCTTGTCTGAGATATCTGGGTATCGCATAGTGGACTTGAAGCATGTAATAGAGTGGGCATTTCTTCTGGAAAGACATTGAAATATGTGTGAATCTTCACAAATTGAATTTGTTAGTGAAAGACATGATGGATTTCGAAGTGAATTAATTTTCAAGTGCTGTGATCGAGCGTGGAAACATTGGTAGCAGTAATAAAATAAAAACTGCATTTGTGTGGGCAACTGTGACTTCTGGTAGCTTTTACACTCAAGCAGCTCACATAACAAGTCTTATGGATATTCCAACAATGTCAGCCAATAAATTTCGTCGAGTTGAAAGAAAATAAGGCAGTGTGTGGTTAGAACATTTGACAGAGGAAATTAAAATTGCTGGTGAACAAGAAAGATCAATTGCTATTCAAAAAGGTCATACGGGCATAACTTTGACTCGTCATCTGGTATGGTAAGTTAATATTTTACTAAAAACAAATTTGGTTCTTTATGACTTTTTTATTATGTGAGTGGTAATGCCGGGAGGGGACGCCCTAGAAAGACATACACTGATCATATTGGTGCCGTTCTTCTGAAAGGACAGGTGCGTAGTACTCGTAACCGGCGTGCGTGTATGACCAGATGTATGAATGTGGACGAGGCAAAAGGAGTATGTAAGGATCGTAGCAAGTGGCGTTCTGTGGTTTCTGCCTACCCCCATGGGAAAAGGGCGTGAGTTTATGTATGTATGTTATTATGTGCATTATTTACAAGTGTTGCTTTTCATTTCCAGGCCTGCTTCTTGGTGTTAGAAACAAATATTGTTATACATGTCAATATTATGGGAGGAGAAACATGGATATGAAAGCACATAATTGCTGCAAAAATTTTACTGGACCATCTACAGCAATGGAATCGGAAATTATTGTGGAAGGCTTTCAAAAGAGTGAAGAAATACATCAACTTCGCTATTTGAGTTTTATTGGTGACGGAGACTCCTCTGTGTTTGCAAAATTGATAGAGAAAGTGTCATATGGGAACAAAATAAAAAAAAATTAATGCAAGAATGACGTAATCAAAAACTATACCAGTGCACTCTACAAGGTAAATGAATAAATCAAATTTGTAAGTCATCCCAGGATCAGTGAAGCATATTATTCTGTATTTATATTTTGTTCTTTTTAGATCTTGGCCAACACTAAGCTCCTTCTTTCTGGGCGAAATATTTTGAAGCCAAAGATTATTACTGCAATGTAAATAAAACATAGACAGATGGAACTGAAAAGAAGGAAGAAGATCTCGTAGAAAGTTTGAAAAATACTGCTCCAGAAGTGTGGGCTCTCATTTATGCAGCCAATGAAAAAATTGCTTTGAAGGCTTCAAATCCTTCTGCAACATCAACATCAGTTAGAAATTCAAGCAAATAAGAGAAGTAAAGTTTTATTTCAGAGCAGCTTTGGAGATTGACGGTAAATAATATTTTGAAGTGAATGGTAAATAATATTGGTCAAAAAGTAAGAATTATATGCTAAGTATGTTTTCTTTGTTGCAGCAGCAGTGTAGCAGTTGGTTCAAAGAAAGTTTCAAGGCAGTGGGCGAAATCAACAAATCAAATGATTTTTGTTCTAATTGTATTATGGTAGTAGTTTGTTTAGAATCTACATTATCATTGTATATTTCTTTTTATTTTGTATCAAAAGGTGAAATAATACTTCTTAGGTATACTTACTTCATATAAAGAGCTTTATATTTTCGTTTTATTATATGCTTTTGTTGAGTGCTTCCAAATTAGGAAATATTTTTTTCACCTTCCTTGTTATTATCTCATAATAAATCGTTTTAGATTTGTAGCTCTTGTCTAGGAATTATAGTTTCTTACGTGTTATGAAATGTATAATTATTGTAATAATTGGTACTGTTACTAATCATAAGTGTTATTAGTTTTGAGTGATTATGCATGTATCAGCATTTAATTATGTTACTTCAAATTCTTCTGGTTTGATAAAAAAATCAATAGTGTACCTAATGTAGTTTGTTCAAAAGCTTACTATTCCATTAACAACTACTAAAATGATAAGAATAGCTGGTCGTTGAGTTGAACACAAGACAATGTTTGTAATTTATGTTCTTTCTCCTAAATTAGTTTACTGATAATATGTTATGTCTTTTTTATGTTTTATTTTTATATACCTTTTATTATTGATTGTAGTCAATCGTTATATTAACTTACACCATAGTATTGTATCGAGTCTGGTTCTTCTAACCAAACAGACAGATGTGTTGCTGGAGAGTTTGTTCCGCCACTTCTTCTTTCCAGCAAAAACACTAGGAAGTGTCGAAGGGTGGGCGTTTTGGGGGACTGTCACTTGTAAATAAGTAAAGTAAAGTAAATTTTGACGTTCGAAAAGTGCTGATTATCAGCCTAGTTTGAATAAATGAGTTTTGATTTAGATTTTTTTGAGTAAAATAAAACTGCGTTTTATTGTCATTATTGTTGACATAATTTATTTCCCAAAATTAAATAGTTTACACCAACAAATATACCTTTTATTTTTAACAATCGTACATAATAAAATATACCGACTCACGAACAGTAAGTCTTGGGTTCAAATCCAGACAGGCGCATTACTTTGTGGAATGTATTGCATCACCACATGCTCTCAATAAATATGAAGCAAATCATGGTGAAATGTCCTAGAACCAAAAATTTGAAGACGTGACATCTACCCCACTGGGCCCGCGTGGTGGCCGTGTCCCAGCAGTGGGAACATTATAGGCTGATGATGATATACCGTAGCAGGTGGCGTTCTGTAGTTCTGCCAACCCAATCTACCCATAAAGAAAAATGAAAAACATTTTTTTTCATTCACGCCATCTAGTGTTCAATCTTCGTAAATGTACTCGCTCACGTCTACGTCTGTGTGTGTAAACGACGCTATATTCAATGGCAGATTTTAAATTACACCTTTGTGTCGAATTAGGTGGATATTATGACAATGATGTGACCCAGTTCGATAAAACGTAATGTCCGATAACCGCAATTGCTACTCCTACGACTTAATAGTTTTCCAATTACACAAAAACACAAATAAACTAAAAATGTTGACTTCAACGCCATCTAGCGGGAAAATGGCTGGGAGCAGCCTGTATCTTTCACCTTAACATTAACAACGCAAATGAAATCGGCCGGAGATCACAATCAAGCGTTTAACACTAACACCCGTTGTTTAGTTGCCACATCGCAGTTACGTACAGAAGGTTCACTACTTACTTTATTCCTTTATTTAACTATACACATATAAATTACATTATTAAATATTCATGAATAAAATGATATAAAAAACATTAAAATATAAATATTTATATAGATTATAATATATATAATATACGAGTTGTTAACATTCTATATCGAAAATTCTTTTTTAAAATCGAAAATTATCTCAAAGAAACATTTTAAATATAGCTTATGACACTCGGCGATAACGCAGCTTCCCATTAGTAAAAGAATTTACGGAATCGGTTCCAAAGAGTACCCTCCACATACAAACTTACCTCTTAATAATATTCTTCCTTGGCCACAGTTTTCCTGCTATCGCCTTGATCTCATCTTCCCACCTTCAAATCTGTCTACCTCGTTTCTGTTTCATATTTCTAGGGTACCAGAACACTATGCGTATGCTACTATGCTACTCGTATAAGTCTTGTCCATTGCCATTTAAGTTTCTCTATTCTAGTGATAACATTTTGTATTTTAGCGCATGCACATTTTCAGCATGCTTCTCTACATTGTTGTCTGGCAAGTTTATAATTTTTTGTATTGCACTTTGGTGAGAGCCTAGGTTTGGCAGCCATCTGGCGGCTGGCGTCAAGCGATCGATATATATATTAATGAACTGTATGTTTGAAACTCAAAATAGCACTTTTGGGTGAAAGTTCGGGATGAAACCCGAACTGTGCATCACCGATCGTCATCATTCGATCTGCATATAAGTTGAAAATTTCTCAATGTCTAAGTTTTGCATGAATGAACAAAAATAACCAAAATCCAAGGATGACTATTTTCAAGGTCGCACCATGGTGCACCTACGGTGGACATGGATGTGGCATTTGCCCACCCTGATCTCTGACCGAAGCTAAGTATTTTTAGGTAAAGTAAAACAATGACAAAAGTTAATATTAATTTGGATTTTTAATATTACTTTATAAATTACCGTGCAAAACAATGCAGTAGTAGGTTACAGAGGTCGCGTCAAGTGATTTACGATTTTCTTCCTAGATTCATTCATTAACCAGCGTATTATTATTGTTTTTTCGTCTAATCAGCCCACGCTGTCCCACTGCTAGGCAAAGGCCTCCTCCATGGCTTTTCAAGTTGGTTTGCTTATTGTCTTCTCCGTCGAATCTGTTAAGAATGAGTCCAGATCGTCCCGCCAGCGTTTTTTGGGCCTGCCTCGGTTACGACGGCCGTCTTCAGGCACCCACTGTGTGACTATCTTCGCCCACCCGCACCTAATGTTTCAAAAACTACATTTTTGAAAAAAATGGAAGGTGCTTGTAATTGTTAGTGAAGTTCACCTGTGGTATGACATGGGGAAGCAAAATATGGCACAGAGTAAACTGAAGGAAATGGATGTTGGTAGTTGCTCTAGTTGAAGAGACACAACTATTCTTTCCCATCATATGACTAACGCTTACTATATCACTTGCACAGCCCTGCACAACATGCACTATCATATGATCATTAAGTACTTTACGACAAATAAATACTTGGTTAAGGTCAACAATAACAGAAAACCGTCTTGTCGGCCTTTAATGATGAACATGCCTAGACAGAGGATACGAAAGCACAAAATAAATTTGAAAACGATACCTTAACTAGATTTAGCCAGAACCTTGCAGATTTTTAATGAAATAAGGTGTAGTCAGTTGTCTTTTTTTTCTATTACTTAGTTTATTTATTTCTAACCCAAGGAAAGTTTTTATGCTGGGTACACCCATAAAGCTCGCTACGCTCGATCTTGCAATCTTGTTTTTCTCAATTTTTTTATGTATCTGTCGGCAGAGAAACTACATGACTCCTATTTATGTATGAATGGGCAAAAAAATCTAAGCTCCCCGAAGTAGTTCTAATTTCGAAACGCTAAACTCTGCCTTGACGTCATCAATAAACAGTCATCTGAGCTGTCTACCCATTAGTATGGACAACACAAGGCTGGGTGGCTTGTTCGCGGCGACATTTGGTCGCAGCAGTAATGGCCGGCGAGACTTGAGAGTAAAGTGCAGAGTTAACCGCAACAGTGCAAGCTATTCACTTTCGCGGCAAACAATCCGACGCGACGCGGGCAATTAATCAAGCGTCGCGGCGCGCGCGCAGCCCGCGTGACGTCACAACGTGCCTGCTGCGGCGTACACTCGCAGAAGGACCACTCCACACTTTATATTTATTTTTACGAGGAGATCGGACTCTGAGTAGCTTACAAGAGTTCAGCTATAAACATTCAATACATTAACGATTACTAGATGTTAATGGTACAATATATCAAATTGTGGTGGTGCTGTAGTAACAGCCTATTTAGAGCAGAATATAGTCTGGTCGACATGAACCAGTGGTTGCCTGGAACATGAACGTTACCACTTGACGCGCTTGGCGGTTAGGATTTGGGAACTGTCAGCGCACTTCCTCGAGTTCAAGAATATTTGTGTGATGATGCAAACCTGATGATGACATAGGTAGATGATT
Source organism: Diarsia brunnea (assembly GCA_949774965.1). Classification (NCBI taxonomy): domain Eukaryota; kingdom Metazoa; phylum Arthropoda; class Insecta; order Lepidoptera; family Noctuidae; genus Diarsia; species Diarsia brunnea. Next base: position 21,046,928 of record OX459002.1, read on the forward strand.
CGTTATTTAATAGTGCATTTGTAAGTGGGACTTCTGTCATGTCCTGTTGCGCGTGCTCAACGTACTTCATTAGCGGACATCTGCAGATTTCTTCATCAAACATATTAAATGCATATGGCGTGTTATGTAACCAGACGAGTTTGCCTCTCGTTCGCGAATAACTCGCGATACCGAACTGTGTGGACAGTCGGACACAGTGACATTAGCGGATAGCTGCGCTGCGGTGGCATGCGACATATTCGGCGCCTACCCCTTCCGGTGTCGCTTCACGGCCGTCACCAATATTAATATTGTTTAAGTTGACTTTTATCACTCACAGAGTCAGTGTTTTGAACTTTTAGTCATTGAACTGACTGATGCAAGCCGGATGACGGTCTTAAAATGAATTCGGAATCGTAAAAACTACGAATGATAACCCGCGGCAATTTGTCAGAGTCAGCACTTTATTTCCAACAATAAAGCCATAATGTGGCCACGTCGTCACCGCGTCATCGCGTCAGTCTGTCAGTGTGTCGCGGAAGTATTCGGGTGACATCATTAGTGCGGGCTGCTCCTGCTCTCCAATTATCATAAACGTGTAAGTGAGGGGTGCGCGGGGGTCCCGGGGGCGACCACCCCACCTGTGGCGCGCGGCCGGCGACCTGTGGCGCGCCCTGCTCCTCCACTCACGTCACTACCCTACCGAACACTCCACACAGTTCCCACTCGCTAACAACAACCATCATTCAGAACACTTGATAAACACTTCACTTCGGGTTCATTTGTTATGTTATGATTAAACATAAAACCTGTACTCTAGTATTACTCCACGAAATTCCACGTCAATAGGTCATGATCATCATCATCATTTCAGCCATAAGACGTCCACTGCTGGACATAGGCCTCCCTCAGAAGGGGGGGATTTGCCATAATCGCCACGCTTGGCAGGCGGGTTGGCGATCGCAGTATGGTTGTTACGAAGGCACAGAGAACGCTGCTGCCCATTCTCTGGTAAGTCCCTTAGTCGCCTCTTACGACACCCACGGGAAGATATGGGATGGTGCTATTCTTTACGTCCGACACCATACGGAACCAATACAATAGGTATTATAGGTAATTTACAATTAATAGAATTTTAATACGTCATTTCCATCCATTTAAATCGGCCGCAACACTAGACTGTTAAACAAAACTGTTATTTATGAACGACTGAAGATTTCAGCCAAGTGTACCGTGCAAGTACATACACACACATTGTAGGTTTACTCGAACTCAATCTAAAAGCATTTATTCCAATTAGACCGTTACATGCACTTTCGTGGGTCAAGCTATCTTATGTAAATGGTGGCTGGGACAAGCAAATGCCACCTACTTAGGTAAATGTGTAATACAGGCATATTATAATGGACACACTTAGTTATTGAAATTTCCTCGGAAACGATGCGACACAAGCAGCACGCTGCCCTATCAACCCGCTATATCGTAGTCATATTTCTGCTGAGTGTACGACGGCGAAGTGTCGACTGTCGGACTACATCACGTGACTCAGCGGCGCTGACTTGACGCAGATAATTGCAATTATGTATATCGGGTTCAGTTGCTCTAGTAGCACTAGTCACCGCATGCTGGGGTAGCAGGTTCTGTACTAACTATACCACTTGTACATACATTTGTTTCAGTGACTATGTTGCCCTTCAGGGCGCTTTCAATTAAGATGCCTCTAATTGAAAGCGACATGAGATTAAATAGAACAATTTGAGCTTGAACTACATAGTATTTGGGATGGGTCTAGTATCAGGACTACAGTCCTGCGTCAAAAGAAAAGGTTTTACTTAATTGTCGGACGGATTTCGAAGATAGACTGTGTCATTTATAAAGCTACGTCAGCGTCGCATATGCTGACGAAGTTTATAACTGAGTAGTATTCAGGCAGGAAACCACGCACACTGACTAAAGACAATATATTTGGAAGTGTCTCTGTTTGTTGCACGACGAAGCGACATGCATGCATCGCGGTTATAAAACGTCCCATAGTTGTAGTTATTATGATGATTAGTGTCCGGGGCGCGGCGCTAACGAATGGCGGACATTAACCACCCTCCGCCGGCCGAGCCCCGAGCCCCGAGCCGGCCAGCCCGCGGCTACGCAGGGTTTGGAGGTCAATAGCATCGCACGCCAACACGCGCCCTTTATACTCATCACATTATGACATTACTAATGCTGTGAACAAGGCAACACGGTTCATTTACACTCAAACTAATGCTGACTAATTCTTCACGCTAAGCGTTTACCGGCTGAAATCGGCTTAGCACAATAGTACCCTGTATCGTTTTGTTTTTACCCAAATACATTCCGCACGCATGAACTCATAAGACAAGTCTTATTCGTCCATTGCGGTAGTATATTGTGCCGTAATAGCAGTATAGGTACAGCTAAACATTCACAAAGGGTGCAAGATGCTGAACTGGTTGACGCCGCAGCTCTGCAGTGCTGTGGCCTACTACTAATGATCCAATGATTCCATCGGAAAGTTTATACTTATTATTGTAAAATATGTTAATAAAGTCAATTTCACGGTGGACATCGTGTGGTCAAATCAACTTTCTATATAAAAAAAATCTATAAACTAGATACTTAAAACGGCTCGTGGTTGAGGAAAAATACAATTCGATGCGAACCTGATGACATTTGAGTACCTCAACACACAAACACACACATAGTACGACACAAACAACACTGTGTGGCGAGCACTGAGCAAGCTATAGTATGTCATGTGATCTCGCTAGAGGAACCGACAAGACATTTTGAAACTTCGAGACTGGCGACGTTCTAAAGAGACAAGCAGGCCTGATGCCTCCAGCATGCCACTCCTACCAGCCCTGATCCTGACATGACCGAGACCGCGATGCTTGCATACGTAGCTGCGCGAACTCTAACCCGAGCGTGCTCAGTGTGCTCACATTGTCCACCATTTCTACAATACTAGTTTAGTTCCAAACATTGTTTAATTTTGTAGCAACAGCGTAGCTACGAGTATGTAAATCATAAAGTAATATGAACCTTCTTAGACGACATCTCTATGTATTACACTTTGAATAATATATTTAAAACAGAAACGGACACGTTTTGTGAAATCGGCAAGTTCATGGCCGAACTAGATCATAAATTGTTCCACGGTCGAATGTGGAATGAGAGTTTATATTATAATGTCAGCAACTCACTACCGAAACCATTGTGACCAATAAAAGTAAGTAAATTAAAGTCAGTTGAAAACATTTCTAATCGTACTCATTTGAAACTCCTGTACTGTCAATACCATAGAACCTACTGGCGACCTTTACGTGTTCTGACAGTCATCTACGTATTCTGATATTACTAAAATGTACTGAACATAAGAACGTTGTCGTGAACCTTCACGAATGAAAGAGCACCAGCGGCCAGCGTGACGTCACCGTGCCTGTTGCGCATCAGACCCCGCACTGCCTGCCGCGTGGGGCTGTGGGCTGTGGGCTGTGGGGTGCACCCTGCACAGGGCTCCCCCGCACGCGTGCGATGTTCCACGACACGCGGATAGCCACACACTATTATTTATAGTGCGACCTCGTTTGTTCCCACTAACGTGTACTGACATAGCTTCCGCTGCTTTGCGTGAACTCAATAATACAAAGAACGAGAACATTAAAGATCACTCGAATGTTTTCAAAGCACGATGCGCTGGTGCTGATTCTGTTTGTGTTGTTAGAGTCAGTTGTCTAAACGAGACAAAGCAAGTAGTAGATAACAAAACGACGTGAACAAGTAAACCGTGGGTGGAAACTTCTGAAAGCGTGGACTTGATATAATATTATGTACCTATATATACATTTATAAGATACTACCCACGACCACAGTTGAGATTTAGATGTAGCGGCTACAATCTGAAACGATTGGTCAGTGCATAGATGTACTTTATTTAAGTACACAAAGTATCATGTTGAGAAATAGAGTAAACAAAAAGATATCAATCATTTTGTGTATTGATGTCTCTCGTAAACGTCAACGCTACTCCATTCCGATTTACGAATAACACGAGTAGCACGAGCCAGTCGTAACAGTAACCGTCAGTGATTCCCTCATGGACCGCACGTCAATACACGCATTTGGCTATGTCCAGACAGAGAGGACACAAGGCCCACTGTCACTACACCTCGCAATAAAATTGCATACAACTGGAAAATTCTGACTCAACTTTTATAACGCTAATCCTTTTCCTTCCGCTCAAAATGTGGTCAGAAGTTAAATCAGAAAAACAAAATAAAATCTTCATGATATGCTTCCTGTTCACCTCAACTGAAGTTTTAAAATCATCGATAAAACTGTAAGTCCTTTGAGAGGTTTAAGATTCACGTTCTTGGGACGACGCAAGTTTCATTCCAGAAGGGTCGTGGAAGGGTGTGCTGGTGGTTGGCGCTGGCGGCTGTAGGGGCTAGTGACTCGTGACGTCACGCCGGTTGGATGACGTCAGGTGTCAGGGCTCGTGACAGCCGCACTTATAATTGTGTGATAGTGGGAGACGCCGCGCCGCTAATTCATTTGCGCGCTGCGTTAATTAGGCCGAGCCCGCGGGCGCACCCGCCGGGTGGCGCACGGCTCACTAACCTCACTTCTGACAACGTTCCATGAAGCACCTGACATAGTTATATAAGTCTCCTGAATGGTTCTTTTAGGGTCCCGTAGACACGCAGTCAATGTTAATGGGTTACTATAAAAGCCGCTTCTGTACACGTTAATGTTAGAGCTCGCATTTTGCACGCCAGCTAAAGAACACTTACACAAACCATCCATATCGTACGACAACGACACTATATGGACGACGAGACTGAACCGTGTATGAGGCCGTGTCTCCTGCCTACTGGCACAGTGTTACCACATGAGCTCGTCAGCTCAGCCGAAAGCAGCGGCGACAGTAACCACGCGCTTGGAGCGGTGCGTGTACCGACCCGCGTCTGCACTTACTAGCGACGACATTCATGTCATTTGTAAACACTCGCGGTCCAACCTATTTGGGAACCTAGTTAAAATTATCCTCCTATCTGATTTGACGAATAGCATAATGGTAAAAAAATATGAAGTCAGGATCGTCTCGCTCTAATTAAATAACCTGATAAATAATAAAAGCATAATTATATGCTTAGACTATAACAGTGTAACGAATTCAGATTACGGTAATCACATCACCACATAATATGACGTCTTAACAAACGTAGAGATCTAACAGATCCTCATAGTGAGGAATGCGTGTTCAGTGTGGTGTCAGTGGTCGCACGTGCACCTCACAGTCAGTAACGCCAACGAGTAGACTAGACATGATGTAGGGTACCCTCTGTGTTCCAAGCGGACCGTGCGAGCACGCGCGACGTCACCTGATCGTTGTAGTAACAGCTAAGCCGATTTATTTCCTTCTAATCAATTGTTTGTTATCGCTGGTCAATGTCACACCGTAGTATCGCGCACTGTAGATCACATATAATTTGATTGTGTTCTGACTTCTGATGTACTGACTGTACAGAGTGTGGAGCAGTATGGACAGTTGGACACTTCTCCCGCGGCGTCTCGACCGCCCGGCGCGGGACGGCCGGCCGTAGCGGCGCTGATATGAAATTCGAATTAGTGAAAATACAGTTAGTAGAGGCGCCAAGTATGCGGTCGCCGCGCCGTATCGCTGCCACGCTGCCGCTGACACGCTCATTCATAAAATATTACATTGTTTTCCTTGAACATATTTATAGAATTATTTGCGCGCCGATAACGAGCTCATATTTGAAATAATGTGGATAAGTGGTCGTTAGCGCGTATGCGCATGCCCTGAGCTACCACTGTCGCGCGCGGCTTGCAAGTGGCGCACGTGTGGCGTACCGCATGTGTGGCGTGGCGCCTGTCGCGGTGGACTCGCTACAGAACTACTAGCTAGACGAACTGAGAACGCTGCGCTGCACGCGAGCGCTACAGTCGCTACAGACACTCGCGGCATGACTTCCCAGCTGTGGTCATAATCAGCACCATTGATATAACGACTATTCATTGCAGATACCCACCTAACGATCCTTTCCAACATCTCTCATTTGCGAATGAATTCTCTTCTCCTCACTAAATTTTATGATTGTTGTCGCCGTTTGCGCCAGGAGATAAAAGTAAAGCTACAGCCTCTAGCGTCGACCATCGATGTAAATATTCCTACTGAAATAGTTTGATCGCGCTAATAAGTTCCCGAGTGATCGGCGGCCTCGTACGGGTTATCGCGCGACCTCTTATCACCCGCACACATACAGACACACACACACGCACACACGCGAGCTCGCCGCACATGTGTGCGTATGAAACGGGTCGCGTATGTCGCCAGATGTAATTAGAGCAAGAAACTGTTTATTGTTACCCGAGCGACGCCGGCCGATGTTCATGTAATAATATTATCTAGTAGCTCCTTGCGTTACCAATGTCGATACAAAGTGTATTTGCAGGGAAACCGTAGGAACCTCTTGGTCTTTATCCGGCGGCGCGGGGAATGGCATGACTGTGACCACATCTTTATTTATTTATTAAAGGTTCATCAACAGCTTCTGTGTACAACATATCTTATCTTACGTGTTGGTTATTTGTCTAGTCTTGTCCCGATTTTTTTTTTTTTTAATTTTGTCCCACACTAGGAATTTCTCCTGCATCGTGTTCTAGAACATACCTGGGAACCCCCTAGTTACGGAGATATTGGGGGTCAAAGTTCCAAATTTTTCACAGCTGTTTTGTAAATACTAGTTTTTCAGGCTATATATAATACTAGCTGTTCCCGGCATGCGTTGCAATGCCCTTTTTCCTACCTACTACCTGCCTGTGTACCAACTACCTACCTACCTACTACCTCCTACCCTACCTACCTACTACCCTACCTACCTACTACCCTACCTACCTACTACCCTACCTACCTACCTACTACCCTACCTTCCTACTACCCTTCCTTCCTACCTACTACCCTACCTACCTACTACCCGACCTACCTACTACCCTACCTACTTACTACCCTACCTACTACTCTACCGACTACCCTACCTACTCTACTATCCTACTTACTACTCTACCTACTACCCTGCCTACCTACCTACCACTTTCTCACCTTTTAAACCTTCCCTGGACTTCCACGAATAATTTAACACTATAATTAGCCAAATCGGTCCAGCCGATCTCGAGTTTTAGCGAGACTAACGAACAGCTATTCATTTTTATATAATATAGCTGTACCCCGCGTACGTTGCAATGCCCTTTTACCTGCCTACGTACCAACTACCTACCACCTACCTATTACCTATCTACCTACATACTACTAATTTCTCACCTTCTCTGGACTGCCACAAATGTTTCAAAACCAAAATTAGACAAATCGGTCTAGCCGTTCTCTAGTTTTAGCGCGACTAACTAACAGCAATTAATTTTTATATTATACGCAAACACCATTTGAAAAATCGTTTTTCTATTGGGAAAGAAACAGTAATTATTTGTGATTATTGTGATAATGTCGTATGGTCTGTTTGAAGTTGTCATTCGTTGACTGAACAACTGAACGTCACTCAATTGTTTTGCCTTCCCGGAACCTCTCCACTAACACTTGAACTATATAGTACGGTTTTAAAGCTCAAATTGATTTTACGTTTTAGTTAGAAAACGTTTGTATGGGAAAAAGAAAAGGGCTGTTTTTAGGGCTTTTCCGGCCATTATTCGATTTTTTCTCGCCGTAAAAACCATCCTTGAACTACAACGAACATTTAAAAAAAAAATCAGCCAAATCGGTCAAGCCGTTTTCATGTTATGTCGTGACAACGGAAAACGGGTTTCATTTTTATATATATAGAAGATGTAACTTTACTTTAATTATCTCCATGACCCGTTTACTATTCAAAGCATCCACAAGCACAATGTTTTAACAGTGCTACATTGAGTTTTATAGTAAAATGTGATTTTTGACCCCAAAAAATAAAGTCGTTTCCAAGCAAAAATTTAGTAGGGCTAGGGACTTTGTTTGATGTACAGAATGCTTGGTTGACGGCTGTGTGATGGGTTAACTTATACCCTGTATAATTAGGTAAGACATTAATGATGAGAGGCTACGACACATTGACGACACGGTTGGCGCAGTGGCTGAGCGATTGGACTGCTGCGCTGCGTGTCGCGGGTTCGATTCCCGCACGGAACAAATATTTGTATGACCTACAGATAGTTGTTTCGGGTCTGGGTATTTGTGTATGTGAGTTTAAATGTTTGTAAACGCACCCACGATACAGAAGAAATTCCTAGTGTGGGGCAACGTTTTTCTAAGAAAAAAAAAAAAGAAAAAAAAAAAAAAAATATTATGTGATTGTAAGACTGTAAGCAGGTACTCTGTAAACAGGACGGTTCCCTCCTGAACACTTGCAGTCGCCGCAGTCTGAGTGCAGGTGTTCACAGCCAAACTCCTCTAATAGGCAGCTGGTAACCACAACTGGCTTAAGCTAACCTCTGACGTGCGCTGTTCACCTTCTGTGGCATCATCGTTAATACGGAAATACTTTTCTGCTGAAAACGTAGGCGGGGCAGCTTCGTGAATGATGAGCTGGAGGGTGCGGTGTGCGGGGCGCGGGGGGCGGCTCAGGTGGAATAATTGTCACAATAAACAGTCGGTAATGGAGTGGCGGCGCGCCCAACGAGTTAATTAGTGAAATGACACCCCTCCCCGGCCCGCGCGCCCCGCACCCCACCCCGCCTGGCTCCGCGCCCCGCGCCCTCACCCCCCGGCCGCCAGCACGACAGCCGCCACCCCCGACCACTCCTCTGCGTTGCCCACTTGCCTATTAAATTATGTCCAAGTGTTTATGAATTTTTGGCAACGAATTTTTAACATCGATCCTGGCAGGTGGTAGATACCTCCCTCGTAGGCCTAGTCGCCTACATTACATTCATTTAGCATGAAAGGTTCCAGACACCGGCGCCTCCGGGAATTCATTGTCATAATTAGTTTAGTGTTACAAACTGAACACTATAGTAGCTCCTTTATAGCTGTTTAGCTGACATCGAAGTAGACAGTACTGCCGTACCTATAAGCACTTTCCAGCGCATGAAAGCATAGCATTCCACTGTTGGCCGTGGGACACCGACCAACGAAAACTTAATATATCCGTGATGGAGTACAAGCTCTTTTCGGGAAGCTGATGATGCACACATCCCCCGAAAATAATTTAAACCTATCGACGTCCGGATAGTCGTTTTGTATACTTGAGTAACTTCAGAGATGGTTGAGATAGCTTCGTTTTTAACCGACTTCCCAAAGGAGGAGGTTCTAAATTCGTCAGTGTGTTTTTTTTTTTTGTATGTTTGTTATCGCATATCTCCGTCATTAATGAACCGATTTTCAAAATTCTTTTTGTGTTCGAATAGGTATACTTCCGAGGTGGTCCCATTGTTACCAAATCAGGATCTGATGATGGGATCCCAGGGAAATCAAGGGCAACCCTCAAATTTTATAAGCACATAATAATATGATGTTTTTCATATATTTTCTAAAGCTGTTTAAGTATTTGCGTCTGACCATTATAATATCATGTGAATTCGCTGATGATGATGGAAGGTTCAACTCCTCAACGGTTAGGAGTTGAAAGAAAATTCTTTCCTATTTATACTCACTTATGGGGCGATAATTGTATTCTTTCAGGGTAGCAAGTTGACCCGAGGTGGTTCCATTATCACCAAGTCAGGATCTGATGAAGGGATCCCAGGGAAATCGAGGGCAAACCTCAAACTTTACAGGCACTTATGACGTTTTTCATATATTTTCAAAACCTGTTCAAGTATTTGCGTGTGGTCATCATAATATCATGTAGATTCACTGATGATGATGGAAGGTACAACTCCTCAACGGTTAGGAGTTGATAGAAAATTCTTTTAAAACGATACGTACTTATGAAGTGATAGTTGTATTTTTTCAGGGTATTAGGTTCTTCACCGATTATTCGGAGACGCCTGAACCGATATAGAAAATTATTTTTTTGATGAAAAGGAGATTCTATATCCCAAGGGCTGTACCATGATAAGAAAATCAGGATCTGATGATGGCATCCCAGAGAAATCGAGAGCAACCCTCAAATTGTATAGGCACGTATTACGTGTATCGTGCTTTTTCTAAAGTTTTTTAAGTATTTGCATCTAGCAGTCATCACTTCATGTTGATGAGTTGATGATGGAAGGCATAACTCCCAACGGTTAGGAGTTGGAGCATAATTATTTAGTAAAATATTATGGGGACGTATATATGGTTGTATTCTTTTAGGTTATCTAGGTGAGCTTGTGTCATTGACTTCAGAAGCTGCTTTTTTTTGTGAAGTTTATTTTTCACTTTTTTGTGTTTTTGAAGTCGGTTTTTTTTTGCAAAAAAGTTTTTTCAAAAAAATTGTCCTACTAGTGTTTAACCCTAGTTGATTTTGTTGTATTCGGGGAAACTCCTCTCAGCAAAATTTCTGGCTACAGTTCTGTGTGCCACCCCCCAAATTCGTTGGCTGGGACCGCGTGCAGGATAGTCTGGTTTAGCAGAAGACAGACTCATAGATTAAATAAAGAGATGCCTTTCGCAGTTCACCTATGAGGCTGACTTCTCAATCTAATATTAATTGTAAGTTTTTGTTAATGGCATTTAGATAAGAACATCATGAGGAAACTTGGACTTAATTTTGAGAATATAAGTTAGAGATTGCCAAACCGTCTTGAGAAAGCGTGGTCATCAATGCTCGTGCATTCTCTGTATGAGAAGAGACGTTTGCCCAGCAGTGGGATGGCAACAGGCTGGTATTATATATTATACGCGGTCGCGAATCCTATTATAATTAACATAAAACCTGACACTGACCGGCAAATTGCAAAAAACGTAAGAAAATATGAATTTCGCGGGCTACCCTGAAGAACTTGTAAATTGGAACTATAACTTCCATGTCTCCGTAATCGTTTTTTTTATAGATCGTATTGAAGCATAAAAAAATATGTGTTAAGTAATGTGTTGGCGGATGATGGTGAGGGAATTATTCAGAGCTGTCTTACTCCAGCATACGTATTTTTATAAGAGAACTGCACATCACATGAAGGTTGAGGAAAACCAACACAAATATTATACTTATCGATTACCGAAACTGGTGTGTTTGTTTGTGAGTCATCATCACATGAACTATTCGTGTGCTGTGTGCTGTATGCTCTCTCATTGTCGTTATCAGTGAATGCGCAGCCAACAATGTTTCGTGGTCAAGTCGGATGCTAAAATATACACACAAAGGCTAATTATCAGCTTTTAAATCTTGAATATTTAATTCGTTTAGGTTAAATACAATCTCAGAACTCCAATTAATTTCGTATTTTTAATGTACATTACATCGCATAAATGCTCGGAATGATAAGATGCTTATTCGCGATGCTGAACACCTGGTTTGTAGTAAAATATATTTGATTTTGTTTTACTGTTTTGCTGTCGGTGATACGTTCGTTGTTACGTTATTTCGGGGTCACGTGATTCGGTGTGACGATTTTCGTTGTAACGTGCATTCGTGGTTCCGTGATTCGAAGTCTCGTGCATTCGTTGTTGCGGTATGCGTCGCTGCGTGCTTTCGTACTCACAGTATTCGTTGTTGCAAACATTCGGCGCCGTGTAATTCGACGTAGTAGCTTTCGGAATGACGTATCGCACTCGCCGTGGGGCACTCAAATAAGCTAACAAAACAAACAGTCACTGCCATAACATCATAACATGACGACTATTATATGATATACGATATATAAATGAATGCAATACTGGTGTAGTTCATAGTGGACACAAAACAGAGGTCGATTGTGCGCGGGTGCGCGCGGTCAGCGCACAGCGGAAGAGAATCGCAACACTGCGCTGGAAATGATACGATAAGATGGCTGCGTCACGTGATGGCGCTGACCTTCACTGCAGGCTCGGCAGGAGCACTGTAGCTGACCCCAAGAGCAGGCGTGGCAGGAGCACTGCAGCTGACTGCAGCATGAATCATCGACGTCTATCACACAGTACCGCACGCTGCGAGCCCCGGTGTCGGGTACAGCTACAACGATGCTGTACTACTTTTGTTTTGTTACTTTTATTGACTCTACACCCTTTGGTGTGTAGAGCCCCTTCAGTTGGCATGAAGAGCTGTGCTGTGTAGAGTTCCTTCAGTTGTCTTGTAGATTTGGTGTGTAGAGTACCTTTTTGCTCTTGGGCAGAGCGAAAGGGAGTGTCAGACTTCTACTGACTAAAAACCACCCATGTTCCTTCTTAGCCCTTCATGTCGAGGCCGCGGTATCTCTTGCGAACAACCCGCAGCCCCGACGGGACCCGCAGCCCCGACGGGTGTGTAGAGTACCTTAAGTTATCATGTAGCTGTGCTGTGTAGAGTCCCTTCATGTCAGGTTGTCGATACTCAGAACAAAAGACTTTCACGTCTTGTTGTTGTAAGGTCGTACTCTACTCGATGTTCAGTAAGTTCGATTCCGATATCGGTATATTCTGTCAGTTATTTCTCAGTCCTTAGCCCCGCAGTAGAGAATCGTTTTCATTTAAAAGCAAAAAACATGTACATCACCCAATGGACTTACATGTGTAATACGTAAAAGTATGCGCTTACCCTTCCACACTACGATATGGCATTCCATTTTATAGGGTGGCTCATTAGAATTTAATAGAAACAATTTCCCTGCAATAATAAAATAAATAATAATAATAAATTTTATTTAAAATTAAAATTTGTAAAATACCAGGGGGGATTTTCAGGGGGGAAAAGTGGAATAAGCTCCCAGCCTAGCCCTAGCTTGAAAACAGTGCATTTGCTTGTTATCTGACGTAGACCGCCACATCATCATCAGCATCTGCCTTTTCCCAGCTTTGTTGGGGTTGGCTACGACGTAGACCTCCACACAAGCCATTATTCCAAAAGCTTTTATTTGTGTCTTGTATTTTCATCAAAACAAATCAGTAGCATCATACAAATCCTTTGGTGACTGCATTTGAATACCCGTTATCACAATACGTTTCACTTTACCTTGCCAAACATAAAAACTGATGAGTACTTCATCATCATTTCAGCCAAAAGACGTCAACTGCTGGACATAGGCCTCCCCCAGGTGTGGCCACATTGACCGGTCCCGTGCGTCTCGCGTGCAATGTTATCGTATGTCAATTAAATTATTTAACAATTTACCTATTATAGTGAACTGAATCCATTCATTAATTTCTCAATTCATAAAATGACAACATACGCCTGGATATTCAATAAATGCTTCTCCACGACCCAAGAATACCTTAGTTATAAGAATAAAAAATGTTCGTATTAGTGCAATAGTAGCTATTTAAGTTGATATATACAGAGGTATGTAACCATTTCGTTTTATTGTTATTATAACCTTCGTTAACCAGAGAATATCATCCTTCTAATTCATCATCATCATCATCAGCCTATAATGTTCCCACCGCAGGGACTCAGGCCTCCTCTTTAAGAGAGGGATGGGCTATAATCCACCACGCGGGCTGAGTGCGGGTTGGAACATGTCACACGTCTCACGATGTTTTCCTTCACCATTTTGAGAGCAGTGGTGATAAAATGAATCACACAAAGTAATGCGCCTGCCTGGGTTCGATCCCAAGACTTACAGTTCGTAAGTCGGGGCCGCAACCACTGGGCCACCACTGCTCTAATTATAATATCCTTCTAATTATATGAATGTAATATGTATGATGTACCAGCTATCTACCCATATTATGCGAATAAATTATTTAATTGTAGGCACGGTCTTTGATTCGACCATTATCCGTTCGGTATATTCCTGACAATTACCCGCTCCTGATTCGATTAAACTGTAATATTAACATACCTAGCCATAGTATATAAAGGTACGTGTAGGTAGTGGGTTAACTGCGGCGAGGCGCGAGCGCTGCGCGGGACTCGAACCGGTCGCACCGCGCACCGCCGCCGTGTGAACTGGCTGCAGGTGATGCGGAGCGCTTTCGTTTTGTACGCGCTTAAGTCTTCGAGCGTCCTTATGATCACCCGGTGGATCATAAGACATTCAAGCAATGTTAGCGGACGTTCAAGAGGTTAACTGTACAAATAAAATACTAGATCTGTTCGCAGCAGGTTTTAAAAACCTTTACGATAACGTCAACCAGAAGGGTACGATACACAATTAGATTATCATAAGGTTTTAATGAATGTAATGCTGGAAATAAGTTCCGTTAAGATGAGCACCTGTCAGGTAAGCTGGTCTGTCACCCAACTCCCGCCGAGCTACGTTCTCACTACCACTACATCGCTAGCGTGTTATCTAGATACCAACAACGTATCAACAGATAATTTTATCAGCTGTGTAATCTAAGCTTTTCTCATTATAGTATATTCGGTCAATACACTCGAATGAAACATAATTAGCATAATGTTAAGGAATGTGCGCGGGGTTGAGTGGGGGTCAGCACACAGTGAAGTAGTGCGAGTGATGTATTGCGGACAGCGTAACTCAGAATCAAGGAAACAACGCGCTTCACGAAACTATGTCATAATTCATACACTACAAATACTACAATACATAGACCATATTCTATGAATACAAACAAAAATTCATAGTCCTGCTCTTGACTGACTGTCTAACTGGTATATCAAAGCACAGCCTAAACTGCTGCTCCTAGAGACATGAAATTTGAATATATCCTCATTGTCGTGTCGTGTTGTTGTTGTTGTCTTTGGTATCAGGTAGATACTACAGCTCACGTAAGTGGTGGTAGTGGTTCCCCGAGTACCATAAATAAAGCTCAAGGCCCAATTCTTAATTTAGCTGGGGCAGAATTAAGGGACAACTGTTTTTCAGACGGCCAGTCATGCTTTGCCTGCTCCAGAGAAAGCTCATGAAACAGTCTGGTGATTTCAGCACCTGAAGAAGAAAAAAAAGTACCTGAAGAAAAACAAAAGTTTACAAAGAAATACGCGGGTGAAGCTAGTTATATATGTAAACAGAATGGGTTCCTTAAAGACGTAGGACCGTTGCATTCCACTGCTGCCGCAACTGCTGAAGTGGTTATCATCGATTGTTGTTTTAAGTGTTTCTATTAGTGCACCATCAACAGAATACATTCTCTATAAATGTACCTATTGCAAATATTTTGCACCGTTACAAATGTGGAGATGTTTATCGCATTCTGTGCAGTTCGCACGAAGTGAACCTTCTGAGCCAGCCCAGTAGCAGTGCGAGCTGCGATCCGTTACAGTTAATCGCTCCAGTTCAATACGCGGCCATCACATTGATTGCAATCTCGCTGCGCCATGCGCCTGCGTCTGCTGCAGTGCTGCTGAGCTGGTGGTGCGCGGGGACGTTGCTACACTACAAGCTCGTAATGTAACCAAGTGTGTATAATATTTAACTCACAACTAAGGACCCAGTAATATTAATGACAATAATATCCGTGGTGCTAGGCAACTGGGCTTATCCCAGTTGTATACATCCCTGTGTGCCTATTGGCCTTGTTCTCTTCTGTCTCCTGCTGATATGGAGGGAAGTGGAAATTATGATTTTCCTACTCCACCGCTATTCTTTTCTCATTAATTTCGTAGCGGCATCCAAGACAGTTAAATCGTTTCTCTGGGACTTCGTCGGGCTTCATTGTCTCGGCGCATTAATTGCGGTCGCCACTGTTGATTCTGGCTTACAGGAGTTACAGTGGTTTGGGAATAGTGTGGCGGGCTCATCCCAAAAAAAACCCTAGTATGTACTACTGTCGTCCAGTTGCACGCAAAACTTCACGTTGCCAAGCAGCTCCCGAAAATCGCACTTTGTACACGCGGAAGTAAGATTCATATAAACAATCCGTACAGAGCGGATCACTCGGCAGCAATAAACATAACATAACGCCTGTATCCGCGTAGGGCTAGTAGAGGTGTTGGTACCTAATACTATAATATTTCGTTAGTTATTTTGAAATCTCATGTACCTACAATTGTACATTCACGAGCAATTTAATGTAAATATTTAGCAAACATGTAATTCGATTTTCTCGTGAAATAACGACATATTTCGTGATAATATGTTAAATAGCTTCCAAAATACCACATTCGTGAAACTCTAATCAAAACGGTAGCAGAAAATCGTTTTTTAATTTAGCTAAGAGTATTCACTATTCATTGATTGTTACTGTACATAATAAAGGGCGAGCCTACTACTTCATCAACTGGGCATCAATCCAGACCCAACTTCAAGGCGAGCATAGCACGTAGCTACCCCACCGGCGCGGGCGCATGTTATCTGCTGCACAAACATGTCATTACGAGCGGCTCTCTAATGAGTAGCAAATACGCCTCTTATCAATATGTGTTCAGTTGCTCTCGACGTGATGCCCTCTACAACACAGAGCGGTGGCCGCTGGACACTCCGACCACTCCCCCCCCCTCACCGCACGCCTTTCATCGCCACATTAACCATTTCGTAATTTTAGTAATTCAAATCTAACAGGGTGTAGCCAAATACTCTTACTACTAAAGATTGTTTTAGCTTTTGCTTAAGTTTCTTGAAACACCAATATATGCGAACAGCCGTTTTCACCCGGTCTGTTGTTACTGGTTTGAATAAGAGTTCAACGAGTTTCTGATAATATTCTTTCTCCACCCTCTTCCCTTACTAAAAGCTCGTTCTTTACAAAATAGCAATACAAGTTTCGTATTGGAGACATTATCCCTTGTCGCAGTTCGTCTGACGTCCAGCGCAAATGTTCTGGTTCAAGCTCCGTCTTCGTTCTGCAATAAACGATTTATCGGTCTCATCAGGTGGTTGATCCATTCGTCTCTCCCCCATTCCATGTTGTAAGCTTTCCATTTCTGGCGTTCC
The DNA here is from genome assembly GCA_949774965.1 of Diarsia brunnea. Taxonomy (NCBI): domain Eukaryota; kingdom Metazoa; phylum Arthropoda; class Insecta; order Lepidoptera; family Noctuidae; genus Diarsia; species Diarsia brunnea. The sequence goes on from OX459002.1 coordinate 21,063,806, forward strand.
ACTTCACCACAGCACTCATTGGTAAAACTGGTGGTCAGATTCCCGTAGTTAAAATTTGAACGCACGCTGTCGGGAAATCTGCCTACGAGTGAACTGTGTTATTTAACCGCAGAGTGAGGTGTGCAAACACTAATTGTCAAGGTAGCACAAGGTGGTAACGTGCGTTGATGTCTAATGCTGGCGCGAGCGGCGCGGGGCTGTGGCGGGGGCGGGGGCGCGGCGCGGCCTTCACTGTTGTAACATCTGCATTGCTATCAACACTGGTTATTGGCCAGGAAGCACGCCGCGAGCTCTCTCTCGCGGGTACGTACTGGACACAAGCCACTGCGCGCTTATTGTGCTAACCTCGCACTACACAGGACTGGGCAGCAGTCTCAGTCGTTACAGAGCACCGTTGTCGCTTATAGTAAAGGCGTCGACAACATAAAATGTCTATTGGGACTTTACTGTTATGGGACAAGCCCGCCACACTATTCCCAAACCACTGTAATTCCTGAAAGCCAGAATCAACAGTGGCGACCACTAGAAAAGCGCTGAGACAATGAAGCTCGACGAAGTCCCAGAGAAATAATTTAACTGCCTTGGGTTCCGCAATGAATGTAATTAGAAAAAAGAATCGTGGAGTAGTAGGAATAAACACAATTTTCTTTTCCCTTCATATCAGCAGAAGACAGAATACCGGTCCATCGGTCCACTGGTTACTCGTTACTCGTATAATATTGAGACCTGGCACCGAGGACTCTCATCACGTCTTTGTCTTAAGGCCAGCGCACACCTCGGTTGGCAGTGCGCGCGGCCGGCGGTGGTAAAAGATACCGTGGTCAGCTGGCACTTAGTTTACCAAGATATCAGCGCATACCAGGGACGGCAGGGCAGAGCATTTTGCCATGACATGCTGGCAACTCGGGTGGTCGATCTCTTAACATTAAAATCTGTATCTTGCTTCCACTAGCTTGATATGAAGATAAAAGGCTCATCCCTGCCGTCCCCAGTGTGCGCTAACCTGTAGTGGTATAGCGGTGAAGTAGATCTTCCGCGTTGTCTGCGTGAAGCGCAGCGCAGGCGCAGGCGGCTGGCTGCGGCTGTAGCGGCGCACGCTGTGACGTAACCCGTTTTTGTAACGAATTAAGTACGGTGTGTACTAAATTTCCATATTTATGATGATCCACAGCATACGATCAAATTATAAGCTTATTCATAAGTAGATTAGTTCTTTCTCAACCTCATCGCGAAAAGAAAAGGCGGTTCTCGGAAATCGAGCAGTTTTTGAATCTGTCGTAGATATGTTAGAAGGCCAGTGGCTAGGTGCCGTGTTGGAGAACTGCTGGCACGTTGTGCTCGTATTGCCTGGCACACATTCGTAACGATGATTGAAAGTATAAAACTAACTTCGATGATCGTTTGACTTTATTTTAAAAATTCAAATGAGACAGTGATTCGACTAAAGCAGTGTTTACGGAACGTTAATGGTGACATAAATTTGAATGTTAATGCGTGGCTCGGGGTCGCGGCCAGCCGCGCGGCTGTCGTGTTCCAGCTGGCGACACGGTGTCGCTCAGTGTCGCCACTCGCGGCTTCAATGGAGCCTCATTCATGCTGAGCAACTGGTGCCAAACTGCCAATATCCAACACCATCCTATTAGTTTCGTCGATCAGACCAGGTGACGCTGCTTGTGATTGTAATAATATGTAGATAAAAGTTACATTAGCTACGTTATTTCTGGCGGTTTTGTCACAAGTCATACCTCATACTATACGTACTACAGTATTTTTACACAGTTCGTTTTTTCCTTTGGTTTAACAATACTGCCACAGTCAAAGTGATATTTTTTTTCGATAACATATCGTGTGTTTAGATTGAAGACAAATACGTGTCAAAGGGCTATTCGTACTGCTTTAGCTCAGTTCAAATTGTATTTACATAATTATAGGTACTCTGCATAGAAAGATAATTCGTCTGTTTACCTGACTTCTACAGGGTTACTGGTAACACGACGTACTATTACATGCAAGACACCATGGTAGGGTTAAAATGCAACAAATTAAGCCACTAAATGTTCCCCCAAAATTCAGTAGTTTTTGAAATATAGTAAGATTTTTCTAAAAAGAAATCCCAGATTAACTATAGTGTACCTGTATTAAATCAAACATGATTTTCGAAATGGAGTCCATGAATTTGTATTACGTTTTATACTTTTTTAGACAGCTGATAAGACAAGGATATTTTATTTGTTTATTTAGTTTTTCTAGTAAGTACATCAGGCGCAGTATTGTTGTTTTTGCGCCACACTTTTTTAAGATTTCATGGCAAAATGTACAAAGTAGTTAATCTGGGATTTCTCCTTAAAAAAATCGAAATAAATCAAAATCTAAGTACTGAATTTCGGAGGAACATTTCAAGCATCAAAACGGTATAAAAAATCACGTTTGTTGTAGGGCAGCCCCACTTAAATATTTATTTCAATTTGTTTTTAGTATTTGTTGTTACAGCGGCAACAAAAAAAGCATCATCTGCAAAAATTCAACTGTTTAGCTATCACGGTTCACGAGACACAGCCTGGTGACAGAAGGATAGTGAAGTCTTAGTAATAGGGTTCCGTTTTTGCCCTTTGGATACGGAACCCTAAAAACGAAAGCTTTATCTATAGGATCACTTTGTTATCCGTCTGTCTGCCCGTCTGTCAAGACCCATTTATCTCTAGAACCGTTGGGGTATCAAATTAAAATTGTAACCGTATACTTAGGTCTACAGTCCCTTAAAGCTGAGACAAAAATCAGACTTAGATAAAAAACTGGCCAAGTCCAAGTCGGACTTGCACATGAAGGGTTCCGTACCATTGTAGTAGGGAAGCCCCCTTTAATTTGTATTATTTCTTATTAACCCAGATGTTACTGAAACTATTTTTAGCCTCCGATAACCGTGATTTTTGGATATGTTTCTTTATGTGGCTCATTATAACTAGGAAAAATAATGAAAAAAATTCAAGTTATCTGGAAAAGCCAGAAAATGGTGGCCTTTTAAAAGGCCCGTCGTAATATGGGGGTCGTATACATGTATGGCGGTCTAGTAATGAAACAAAATATTATAGAATCAGTATTTAATCAATTTACATAGTAAAAAACACAAAATTACGGTTATATTATAACAATAGAAATACACACACATACAAATGCCCTCGGTACTGAGTTTGACTGCGATATACCATAAAACAGTTCTTTGGGTGTAAATGAATTTTACACTTGTGACAAATAAAAAAGATTTTTGATTTGCAAATTTTCAAAGTTTTCTGAGTTGAGACGCACTTTATTGAACTAAGTGATCAACCCCATCATATCTAGATAATTCTCGATCAGACCTAGGTGTAGGGTAGGACAGGGTCCTCTCTTATCGCTCTTTTTGTAGGTTTCGAGCAAACCCTTTGCCAGTGATCTGCGAAAAGTAAGGTGATCATATTCTCCGCCATCCCGCTTATATAGTTGCCATACATTATGTACAGCCATATCTAGTTTATGACAGAAAAGAGAAAAGTACAATTTCTTGCAACAAATAGAAGTTCTATACAAACCTATGTTCTGATCCGACCGATCTACCCCTCCCACATTTCATTATATTTTTTTATAACAAAGGGTTGATCAATATGCACATATTTCTTATGTTCTTGTGAAAATATCTTGACTTTATGCAAAGGCTCTACAGTCTCAGCATTTGATCCAACAGTAACAACACTGTTGTCATTGCACTTACAAACTAGAATGTGCTCAGGTAAATTAGATTTACGTACGGTCGGCTGACCAAACCTAGAAGAGTGAACGCGCCTGGAGTAGCAGAAACAGACGTAGAAGGCACAGACACTTGCTATCTTCACCGATCGTGCCAATTGCCTTCTCTTACGCAAGCTCGACAAAGGCACGTCATCTTCCTCGTCAGAACTCTGAGAGAACGTTACCTCACTCAGCAGGAGCTCTTAGCTGAGAGCCTGCAAGAAAATAATATACATATTGTTATAATACAAAACACGTAACACACCTACTTGTGGGTTCACTGACATGTAAATGAAATAAATTCATAAAAACTTTACCTACCTGGAAGATTTTGTAATGTTACGAACTCTTCATCTCCTGAGTCTTCGTCAGTAACATCCGCGTTGGCAATCTCAGGTGGGAAAATGGTTATTTGGTTCGGCAACAAAGAGTCTTCGTCATCTCGCTCTAAGTTATCAACATTTTCGATGAGATTGAGCGCTTTTACTAATCTTGTGCTAAAATAGAAATTATCATATAATAAACCCCTATATTACGACAGGACTTTTAAAAGGCCATCAATTTCAAACGTAAAAAAAAAAACATTTATTTTGCGTTTAGAACCAAACAAATGAAGTTATATTTTGATGAAATAACTAACATATAAATATCAAAGCGAATTCCATCAGATTCTGCATATAAATAACATACACGCTTACCTTTGTGCAGCCATTGTAAAAAAAAAACTCCAAGATCTTCAAAAACACTCAATATACATGAAAATGTGTGTCCAGTTGGGAACGTAACTGCATCAAATAAAAGGTTGACAGGTACTTAGTAAGATATCACTATGATTATGTATGTCAAGTAATTAAAAAATAATTAAAACTGCAGGTAGATTTAGTTATTTTTTTGGGCCTTTTAAAAGTCCCGTCGCAGTATCTGGGTTAAAGCGGCAACAGAAAAACATATTTTGTGATAAGTTTTTTTTTCATAGTGTTTGTATGTGACAAATTTATGTTTGCGGTTTTTAAATGTGCTATAATATGTCAAAAACGATTTACTATACAGGGTGTAAATCGACCCATCACACACCCGTCAACCAAGCATTGCCTTCGTTTGCGTTAAGGGTACTTTTACACCCTATAATAATATATTGTTCAAACCAATTTTTGTTGAAAGTTTTTATTGTGATCTACAACATATTCTTTTTTTAGATTTTTCACTCTCTTAGTTTAAAAGTTAGAGGGGAAACACTCATTTTACCACTTTGGAAGTGTAAATCTTTCAAACGATTGTCTTTGAGAAAAATTGGTTTTAGGAATCTCAATGTCATTTTTTGAGACCTGTATATATGTAGACACTACACGTATAGGTTTGATGAAAAAAGTTTTTTTAGTTTCTATTTTTTTTTATTTTTGTATGAAAATCGTAAAGCGGTTCACAGAATACACCTACGTACCAAGTTTAGACTGTGTAGTCTTAATAGTTTCTGAATAAAGTGGCTGTGACATACGGACAGACAGACAGAGAGACGGACAGACAGACTTGACGAATCTATAAGGGTTCCGTTTTTTGTCATTCGCCTACGGAACCCTAAAAAGATGTGGCCGTTTATCCCGGTGCCAGCAGTATGCGCTCCAGCTCCTAGCTTGTCAGCTAATGTCACAGATGCAGTTACTATAATGAAAGGTTCATTTTACGCTTTTTAACGCAATGATAAACTGGCCATTTTCGACGCCCAGGGGGTCTAAAATGGCCACTTTAGCAGAATATAAAATGGGCCTTTCACAATAGTTACTGCGTCTGCTGTGACCAGCATCATCTGCCTAGCCTTATCCCAACTATGTTAGGGTCGGCTTCCAGTCTAACATCCGGTTAGATTGGAAGCCGACCAGGTGGACCAAATACAGCTGAATACCAGTATTTTACATGGAGCGACTGCCTATCTGACCTCCACATCCTAGTTAATAACTAGGTAATACGATACCCATATCTCTCTAATAATTATTCAGTTCATAGTTTTTTTTCTGAAAAGGGTTCGAAGTGTGTTCAGACCGCCTAATGTAAAGTAATCATTTAAAAGTGCTTCTGTGTAATACGAATGGAATTGGGTGTAGGAACCTACGTTAGCGAGCTACGTTTTCTTAACTAATTCTTACAGTAGGTTCCTAAGTTGGAAGCCATGAAACCATGAGAAGTAGTGCTTCTGTGTATCGCACTGTGTTATGGTAAGTGGTGGGCGCGGCGCGACTCGCTCGGCACTACTCGGCAGCCATCAAATAATTTCTCGGCGCGACACTTGCTCAAGGCTGGCCGAGCAGCCTGCACCTGCGGCCACACACACACACACACACACACACGACACGACGCGTCTATTAATAGACGCCGATGTACGACACTTGGTAACCGACTGGTTGTGCTTAGTCAGTGGCGCTTCCATTTGCAAGGAATTTGATTCCCGCTCGCTGTGGAGTGTTGTGCTCCTCTGCATAGTGTGCGAGTTGCTGTCACGTGCTCGTGTACCTAACGTAGACTTATGCAACGGTCTACTAATAACAACTAATTTGGGAAATCTTGTCTAACACAGAGACAGCATGAATTTAATATCGTAACAGCGCGGCGCCATAGCTTGTCTTCACTCAGGTATTTTCTAGCAATACCAGGGCGACAATTAAGTGTCTCCATTGTTTGAATGTGTGAGAGCAGTCATGACACGTAACAATTTCTCTATGATCAGATACTAGAAAGCATACCTTGGTAAACACTTTTTAAATTAATATCTATTAAATCTATTTTGATAAAGAGAAAATCCCACTAGGAACTTACTAGACTGCAATGTTTACAATATTTTATTTTTTTTTCAAAAAAACAGCTAGCTTCCAGAACATAACACTAAAAAGAATAAGATAATTTTATTTTCGGAAGACTGGTTTGTGTCATTGCTTTTTTGCAACCGACTTCCGAAAGTGAAGTTATTTTTCAATTTTAGAGTACACGACTGTCCTAAAAAAAGAGTATTATGTATTTTTTTTAAGCCGTTTGGTCATTTTTGCAAAAGTCTATTTTACCCTTTCTAATTGACCTTAAACACACGGTGACATAACAAGCAATACATTTCCAGTATAACATGGCCTCGCTTTCTATTGATTTCTTGTACAATATGAGATCCACAATAACCGGTATAGCAATGTCCAAATATTAATAGATTTGTGCAGGTCCATTGGTTTGAGTCCACAATCAGAACCTAAGATACTTGCCAACCGACCGGACCGGGCGCGGCTGAGGACAGGGTAACTATTGAAATGAAAACACACTGTGCATAACTTGTATCCTTTTATTCACGCAAACGAAACACAAATTGATTATGAATTATTACAAACATCATTTTTTGGAGATATTTAAAAAGAAGTGGAACACTTTCTAGGTTACTTTATACTTCAACTAGCTGACCCATGCAACTTCGTCTGCGTCACATAATATAGCTTATAACAAAATGTCAACATAAATTGAGTTAAATCGTAACAAACAAAAAATCGTATCTTCCCTCTTTATAATATTAGTTTAGATTTTATTAAAGTGTGAATTACTATTGGTATCTCTTACTATTAAATATACAGTAACACATTGTAAACATTATGGTGCAGTAAATATTTTGAATAATAATATGAATTTCTCCGGAGTCCCCGGAGGCCAGAATCCCCACTAACCTACCGCACCGGACCGAATGACTGCCGCGCGCTTAATTATTTTGTCGCGCGGATATTTTTACATTGCGATATCTTCTAAGATATTTGTTTAAACTGTATAGAGTAAAGGGCACAAATATTCTATATTAAATTTTTGTGCTAACAAACACTTTTATTTAGATATAGATTAATACCATATGGGTTAAATAAGCTTCGCAAAATATCATTCTTTTTAACCTAACATTTTAATAGTAAAAAATGGTTACAGTGAGTCAATCTTAAAAGATAGACATATGCTGTCGCGGACTTTTTTTTAGAACTTTTAAAGAGGAACAATTCTTTCATACATGGTATTTGCGTAACTTAAACCGTTTTCGCAGCGCACGCAACGGAAGCTCTCAAAAAGGAATATCTTTTCCCGTTTTTGCAACATTTTTCATTTATGCTCCGCTCCTATTGGTCGTAGCGTGATGTTATATAGCCTAAAGCCTTCCTCGATAAATGGACTATCCGACACAAAAAGAGTTTTTCTATTCCAACCAGTAGTCCCAGAGTTTACCGCGTTCAAACAAACAAACAAACAAACAAACAAACAAACAAACAAACTCTTCAGCTTTATAATATTAGTATAGATGGCAATATAAAAAATACTACACCAGTGTGTAGGTACACTCTTATTTAGGTATTCTTTTATTTATGGGAAACTAACGGTTTAACAAAACTGAATTAGAATAGTAAGTGTAACTGACAGTCAGCTACAAGTTTTCACTTAAGTATGTGAAATTGTGAACAACAGCACAACCCACAAAAACAAAAAAGCTTTAAATAAAAACACGACCTACTCACCTATCTATTATAGACACCAGCACTTACATCTAATGAGTTCATATTTAGCTAAGTTTCTTACATAAACTAAATGATTATTAACTATCTTAAAAGATCAGGCACCTTCTGGCCGTGGACACACTTATTCACTTATCAATAATTATTAAACATACATTTGTTATTTGAATTCAGCTTAAGAGCGACGCATACGTGTCTACGAACGGACTCTTTTAGGGTCCAGAAAACCAGAAATCTTGGTCAATTTTATGTTACTCAAACTGCCAGTTAATTGTTAAAACCCAAGGGATAAAATTCAACAAAAATAAAATGACTTCACATTCACAATAATCAAATAAAATTAATAATACTTTACAAAATATAATTATGTTCAAAAAATCATTAATTTTTCTCACCATTTACATTAATAATTACATACTTAGCAAAATGAATATGTACACACTATTTAAAACAAAGGAATGCTGCAGAGCACGGGTCCGCACCCAAGTTTTTTGACAATTTGTGTAAATGCCTCACTGAAGCTTGGCAGCCAAGTTCTGCCTAAGACACTGTGTTACCCTTCAGTCTCAACTGTTTATTCTTGATTAGTACTCTAGTTTAGGAGGTTCTAGGACTCTAGGTTCGAGGTACCATAATAGATTTTGTTTTTCCCTCATATAGGAGATGCGCTTGATACTTTTGCATCATCCGTAACTAGCTGCTAAAGTTTTGAGTATAAATAAAATAGAAGTTTCGCCTGTAAACAATACCATGTCATGATTATCCTATAAGAGGTTAGGCAAGTCATTTACATAAATAAGAAACAAAAACGGACTAAGAATGAAGCCCTGGGGTACCCCATTCTTACTACGGGTCCAGGAGATCTTTTCCGGTTAACATCAACTCTTTGAATCCTATCACTCAAATATGAAGTAAAAAGGTTCACGGATTTCGTAGTCGTGTAGGTTCTTGATTAATATTTCATGAATAACGCAATCCAAAGCCTTAAATAAATCGTAAAAAATGCCTAAAGCATAGCATTTACTCGCCCAGGCATTATAAATGTGTCCTAAAAGGTCAACATGAGTAGTTGAACGACCCCTTGTAAAACCAAACTGTTTGTTGAAAAATCTTTGCATTTGTTCTAAAATTTGTATTTCTAAAAAGTTACTAAAGGTAGTATTGAAGTAGGTCTATAAATAGTAGGGTCTCATGTACTAAACTATGGTATTATTTTACTTTTTTTTTCATTCGATCCGGAAACTCATCACGGTCAATACAATCGTCAAAATGTACAGTTAGCTAAAGAAGAGAAGAGAGAGGAGGAGAAAATGTCTTAGCAACGAATGACCCCATACACTTTTCACACGTTAAATGTTAAAAGGAAGACTCTTAACATTTAACGTGTGAAAAGTTTATGGTAAAGTTTATATTTTTTTTTTAAGTTTTTTTATCTTTACAGGTATTGAAAAGTAAATTCAGAATCACAGACTGAACCGTCTTCTTTTAGTAAAGGCTCTGCAGCAACAGGTGATGAGTTTAGCGATTTGATAGTCGACACAGGAATTTCGATCGTATTATTGATTGGGATCATCGTTGGTTGACAGAAGTCATAGTGGCAATTGCCCACAATGATCTGAATCTATTAAGTTAATAATTCCTTTGTGGGTAGATGTAACATCTATGTAAATATTATCTAGGTAAGTGGCACTAGGTGGCGTTATTCTAGTGGGCTCCATTAAGTTTTTAAAATTGTATGACTTAAACAGGCTAATAATTTTAGTATTTAACCCAGAATTATCTTACAAATTTATATTAAAAACACTACAAGTCACTTCATCCATTAGGTACCTTTTCAAAACAATCGTACAACCCTAAAAGAGGTCTGTACATTCTGATGATAAACTACCCCAATTCTATACAGGCTATTTCAACTGGTAAACACTGATCAACAGATAGGATAAAGGATTACAATATAGTGCAAAACAATTTCCTTCACCCGTTCGCGTGCGCCCATCCAGCATAACTACCACGTTTCGGGTGTCCCTTTGGAGCGTGTCAACGAAATTAAAGATCTAGGACTGACTTTAGATGTAAGCATGACGTTCAATCAGCACATCATTCATATTTGTGTTAAGGCTTTTCAATCGCTTGGCTTTGTTATGAGGCAGGCAAACAAATTTAAAGATAGGAATGCTATACTTACATTATATTATTCTTTCGTACGTAGCAAATTGGAGTATAATGCGCTGGTATGGGATCCCCATGAGCAAAAATACAAGCTCATGATAGAACGGGTCCAACGGAAATTTGCTCGGTATCTATATAAAAAGGTATATGGATACTACCCATATTTGTATCCGTCTCTGTTTGTTGCGGGAATGGTGGGCATCAACACGTTAGAAGTGAGACGTAAGTGTGCGCTGTTGATGCACTACTATTTATTACTTAATAATAAAATTGACGACGGGACCACCTTAGCTCGCTGTTCACTGTTTGTTCCGGACCGACTGCGGCGGTCGCGGGCCTGTGCCTCACGAAGCTTGTTCGCAGCTCCCACTGTGCGTACCCAAACTGCTCGATATGCGCCCACAACCCAGGCGATGAATCTGCTGAACGCCCTAATTGCTCAGGAACCGGATCTAGATCTGTTTATGAGTAGCAATAAAGATATGCTTAATTATTGCATACGATTTTTGAGTTAAAAATGCTGCCGATGTATGTTGCTGGCGAAATGTGGGTGTACTGTTAGGTACACCTCTGCCTAACCCTTCGGGGATTACAGGCGTGATGTTATGTTATGTATGATTTTTAAGTTAAAGTGTGTTGTTGACTTGCTGCACGCGTTGGTGCAAACTGTAAGTGTGGCAAGTACCTGCTTATATAAATAAATAAATAAATAAATATCATTGCGGTTTTTAAATTTGAGATTATGCCCCGCAATGTACCTACAACATTTACTCTGATGAGTGAACTACCAACCTGATTACTAAAATTAAAAATTAATTGATGACTTTTGAGCTAATGGTCCGTTACACAAAGAATAATAATATATTGCTTATTGCTTTTTATTGTTTTGTTTTGACGACACGGTTGGCGCAGTGGCTGAGCGATTGGACTGCTGCGCTGCGTGTCGCGGGTTCGATTCCCGCACGGAACAAATATTTGTATGACCTACAGATAGTTGTTTCGGGTCTGGGTATTTGTGTATGTGAGTTTAAATGTTTGTAAACGCACCCACGATACAGGAGAAATTCCTAGTGTGGGGCAAAGTTTATTATTAAAAAAAAAAAAAAAAAAAAAAATATATATATTATAATATGTTTTTACGATTCAAAAAAAGTTTTCTTTTAAATCATCGTTCAATAATCCTTGAATATTTTGATGAACTAGGTTGGTTATTAAAATTCCCAAACCTTTCACCTGTGTTTTTTTTTTTTTTTTTTTAAACGTTGCCCCACACTAGGAATTTCTCCTGTATCGTGGGTGCGTTCACAAACATTTAAACTCACATACACAACCAAACACCCAGACCCGAAACAATTATCTGTAGATCATACAAATATTTGTTCCGTGCGGGGATCGAACCCGCGACACACAGTGCAGCAGTCCAATTGCTCAGCCACTGCGCCAACCGTGTCGTCAAAAAGATTTTTTATCCGGGTTCCTCACATTATTGAAAGAGGTTGCCTCTATTGTGAACACCAATCAGCGTAATGACATAGAAGACCGTACTACTACACCATTAGTGAAGCAATCCAACTATTCAAACAATTCATACAATATAAAGTATTTAACTTGATTTACCATTCTTACGGTAAATGGTTGAGTTGAATGGTGCTGATCCATGCGTCATGTTCGTGAACGGGCGCTGTCAGTGGAGACTGGTCATATCTTAGTTGCCATGGTTTATATATAAATATTTTTTTATTTTTTTTATTTGTTTATTATATCTTTTTACTCCGGACGCTCTTAACTTGCACGTCTTGCTACATAGTTCTCACATATTATACCATCTCAACATGAATGATGTAATGTACCAAGATTTTTTGTAAAAATATTCTGGTTTAAAAGAGTGTCCATGGAGTTTCTTGCCCGTTCTTCTCCATAGTGATCTACGTTAGGGAATGGGCAACTACAGTACTTTCACAAGTTATTATGCCTTGTGACTGTGACTGTAGCTTAGGAGTGCAATGCGTCGTCCCGGGGGTTGCTGCGTCGGGTTGCGCGTCGCCGGATGTCTGCGGCGGCGAGTGCTGTGGGTGCGGGGGTGCGCGGCGGCGCGTGCCGTGGCGATGGGTGCGCGGGGCTCCGGGTCGCGGGGCGGCGGTTGCGCGTTGCGGCGTGCATTCGTTGTTCCGTGATTTGGAGTCTCGTGCATTCGTTGTTGCGGTGTGCGTCGCTGCATGCTTTCGTGCTCGTAGTGTTCGTTGTTGCGGGCATTCGGCGGCGTGTGGCTCGGCGTGGTGGCTTTCGGGATGACGTATTGCACTCGTAGTTTAGTTTTGTTTTATGAATTGTTCTTCTGACATTCAAAAATGCCTGTAATGGTTTAATTGAAATAAATGCTTTGAGTTTGAGTTTGAGAGTTTGAGTTTACGAATAACAAATTTTGTCTTTTACGTATTGGTCGTAACGTAAGGACTTACAATGTAATAATGAGCTGTATCACCGAGGAATAGAGGTGAGATCAGCGTGGTCTGTGCCGCCTACTTAAGCGAGCAGCTTTAGCGTTCGGAGTGTCGTCACACGCTCGATACCTGTTACTGGTATTATTAAATAGCTCACGTCCAACATATAAGTTATCAATGAATGTGCTTACTTTACTGAAGTCAATAATGCCTTGCGCACAAATAGTATATAAACATGTAAGTACGTATGTGAACCGCTGCGGTGCAGCGGTGCTCCGTTGCGCAGCGTTGGCAGCAGTTACGGAGTGCGCATTAGTTTTCAGGAGGTGGAATCATTTATTGCGATTCGCGATTTCGCGGACTCACCAGGCAGTTTCCATCCGTCATATTACAAAACGAGACTTACTGCCGCACTCAGAGAGCTTTAATGATTACTTAGGCCATCACTTAGTAAAGGTTTTGGGAGTTTTGTCATACAAAAGTATGTCAAATCTTTACTTAGTGACGGCTTAAGTAATCATTAAATATCTCTGAGTACCGCAGTTAGCGTCAATTCGACATCCCCAAACCTCTGAGTTAATTTTTGCTTGGATGGATTATTATTGGAATGTTAATATAATTTAATATTTGTTTCAAAAATTATTATGTACTTTAAATATACCTACAGGTGTAAACATCTTATGTCAAAATCAATATTTTACTTTACTTTATAAACCTTCTTCCGTTTCCATGACTGTATGTCGTGCCTGCCATTCTTACTGTACACACAGCGTTAGTAGTATGTGCTAGCCTTTCAAGATTTACAATGTTACACTGCTATAACACTGAATTCGTGAAATTCGAATTATCTAAAGAGTAATTTTAAAAAAGTTCATGTTTCGACTTATCTTCGAACATCATCGTCGACTGACCAGAGCGAGCCCATTTCAATTGCGATCAAACTATTATTATCTCCTAACTTTATCTTTAGGTCTCTGTCTAATCGATAGATGTTATAATTTGAGGGTTTCCATTAATTTTACTTACTTTACGGCCTATCACGGACTTGGACGCGTAGGTATATTGGGGGGTAATCATATAATGAAGCTCTGTGTACCTATTTTTTTGCAGTTTGTTTAATTGTCGACACTAGTGATGTTACGTTGTGACAAGCATTGTGCAGTGGCGGCAGTTCTCACCTGCCGGCCGGGTCGGGCCTGGCCGGGCCGGGCCGTGCTCGGCGCGGGGCCGGCTCGCGGTCCGACATCGCATGTTAATGCGGCTACATTCATTAGCTGTGCGCGGCGCGGCGGCTCGCTGTCGCGCAGCCAGTTTTAAAACAAGAATTAAACACCGAACGAGATCTGAAAGCAAGAAAAGTAACGGTACCGGACATAACCAGCCGGCCAGCGATCCACCGACACAGGCGCACTCCGCCGCTCACATGCGTACGTATGAATATATAAAGTTTATCGCGGCGCCCACGGCCACACGGCTGGGGTCGCCGACCGCCCATCCACCAAATGGACATGAGACCGTGTGCACTGTTGTCATGTGTGCCCGCAGTGCCCGCACCCCGCACCTCGCACCCCGCACCCTACATGCAGCTAAATTGATTTCTGATAAACTCCACTTATTAAGGTTCTTCCAAACAACACAGGAAAATTAAATTTGCATAATATATACAGCACCTCATTCATTTTTAAAAACACGAATTACTTATTCTATGTATCTTTTATTCTATGTAGGTAGAAAGTCTCTCTAAGTAGATACACCAGTCAGCTACCTAGCTGACTGGTGTATCTACTTACTTACAAACAACGACGACGACGACGAGAGACTTTACTTATAAATAACGTAAATCACTTGGAATGAGTACCTGTCCAACTACTGACTGACACCTGAGTGAGACAGATGATTTTTAAGTAAATTTCTAATCAACATCTAAACTAAAGTCGTCATGCCTACTCCCGAACCTAATATTACGCATGCAAACTTGGAAATACACTTCAAAAATAAAAAAATAATTAAAGTCATTACTTGCCGAAGGGGATAACACAAAAATTAGGAGTATAACAGAAGCCAAGGACGCACTAAGTAATGCTCAAAAGGTAAACTTGAACTGTGCGCGGGGCACGGGGCACGTGGCGCGACTACAGGACGAAAGATAGACCAGGAGAGTGGAAGGGCCCAGAAGGTTATAGTCGTCATAAAAGAAGACTCCACATGAGATGGATGATGGCATTACAAAAAGGGCTGGTCCTTACTGACTGCATATTTCTCAAGATCGAGAGAGATGGACTTCTTTGATATTTGCAGTGGGACAGAGTAGGCTGAACAAAACAAAAATGGCTTATCAACTTTACCTTGACCCCCGTACGATGTAAGGTCTGTTTCAGAGGGGATTCATAATCCATTGTTTCGGATGTTTGTTTAAATTCGTCGGCTTGTAAATGAAAAGGATTCAGGATTGTGGAAGTATGGTTTGTGTAGAATGACCGAGTGACAATCGCAACGTGGTTTAGTTCGGGCGGCGCCGGCGCGCGGTCGCTATCGAACATTATCGGAACACACATTATCCTAAACCGGGCAGTATCGCGCGATAACGCAGCGATTACACAGAGATATGCGGCCACGTCCGCCGCTACTCCGCTACCGAGCACCGCCACCTCACGCACGCACCATTCCCAGCTCTAGGCTCACGTATGTACCTAGCTGCAGGATAGGACCCTTCTGAAGGCGACGGGTTATACGTGGCAGGATACACACTGACAGCAGCAGGAACTTTTAACTAATGCATATAACATGTGGAGCAGAAGAGCTGAATGTAACTTGTCGGTATATCAACCAACGACTTTAACTTCACGGCCCAAAAGTGCCATGATTCAAGTTTCCAAACCAAGAAATCCACCAGTTGCACATTTCTCCCAACTTTGAGTTGACATCAGTAAAATCAGGGTTTCACTGCTGTCAACCCACAATTGGCATTAAAAGCATTTCATATTAAATACAGCCAAACTTTTTGTCACCGTAAAAAGCTGCTGCCAAAAGTAAAAAAAATATTTTCATGTTCTTTCATACAAACATAAACACCCCTTTTTTTTTTTTTTTTTTTTTTTTTTTAAAAACGTTGCCCCACACTAGGAATTTCTCCTGTATCGTGGGTGCGTTCACAAACATATAAAATCACATACACAAATACCCAGACCCGAAACAAATATCTGCAGGCCATACAAATATTTGTTCCGTGCGGGGATCGAACCCGCGACACGCAGCGCAGCAGTCCAATCGCTGAGCCACTGCGCCAACCGTGCCGTCTTTAACCCCGTTTAGGAATAGTTTTGTAAAACGAATTTACTTCGGTTAGTCATTTAGTGCAAGTTTCATGTGCACAGCGGTGAGCTTCGTCGATGACAATTATAGTTATGGGTAACGAGGATGTGGTGGTGGCGATTGTGATAAATGGTTCAACAATGCGCGGCGCAGGTGCACGCCGCCTGACCTTTGCAGCGAGCTTGCCCACCCTCCCCCCGCACCCCGCACCCCGCACACCTCGCACTGCGCAGGCGCACCTCACCCGCTGCGCCAGTGGCCGAAGCCTCCGCCGCCCGTTATGAATCCTCTCGTATGCGAGAGTGACCGTTACCGGCAAACTGTATTTTCAAAACCACGTTTTATAACACGACTAACTAACCATAAATATTTTTATCTTGCTGAATATACAGCTCACGAACTAAAAACTCGAATAATTAGTGCGTATACCACGCTGCTATTCTTGTTTCCACATAACATCACGCCTGTAATCCCCGAAGGGTTAGGCAGAGGTGTACCTAATAGTTCACCCACATTTCACCAGTTATGTTTAAGTCCCATGTAATAGCGGGCGAGCCTATTGCCATCAACCGCGCACAAATCCAGACTCCGTAGCTGTTACTGATAAATTCCTGATGGAAAAGCCAATAACACTTTGCCCGACCCGGGAATCGAACCCAGGACCTCATGCTCAGCAGTCGCGCTTGCGACCAATAGACCAACGAGGCAGTCGATCGCATGTGATCGTATACTATTTTGATCCAAGCGAAAATTAAAGCATGCTCCAACGATCATAAAATGGCGAGTGCATCACTCACCTTCGGCTTGCCGACGATATAGTGGTCATGGCTGAGACCATGGGGGACCTTAGTTCAGTACAATGCTCGATGCTCTCAGTGGAGCTTCCGAAAGTGTGGGTCTTAAAATGAACATGGACAAAACCAAGGTTATGTTGAAGGTCCATGGAACACCCACTTCTATCAAGATCGGATACTCTACACTCGTAGTTGTGGACGATTATGTCTACCTGGTAGAGATCAATCTTCGAATCCGACTCGGCTGGGCAGCGTTCGGAAAGTTGCGCGGTATCTTCTCGTCCAAAAAATCAAAATCAAAAGTAATTTTTCAATACACTTCCTCGAAGACTGGCTCTTATTGCACTACGATTAGGTTTGACATGCAGCATATTTCGCACGCGTGCGGTAATCTTATTTTTCCTCAACCAAGGGCGGAAATGAAAATTACGTCCACAATACAAAACAACACGTCGTTGGTGGTGTTTTTTTTTTAACTTCGTCATTTTGTTTTGCGTCTTTACAGCATAAATATTTTTTGAATATTAAATTGTGTTTGTAAAAAGAATACTATAAATAAACATTTTATACAATGATTTACTTTTATGAACAAGTAAACATTTATTTGTGTTCTTAATTAAAAAATATTTGAATTTTTTATTTTTTCTATGAGGCTGTTTAGCGGCTTCATACCTTTGCTTTTTCTTCAATCTGGCGAAATCAAACGCGGAAAAAAAGCAAATGAAATCATAGTCTCTATAAGATTGATGACAAAAATAAGTATCGTTATTAGTTCATTTCTTCGAAAGTGTATTGAAAAACGTCGTTTGATACACGTGGGAATTTGTTATTGCATTTCTCGACCCCATAAACACCCTCGCCATGCGGCTCGGGTGTTCAATCCGTCTCGAATGCAATAACAAACTTTCCGCACTTGTATCAAAATGTACTATATTCAAACTAGGCTGATAATCAGCACTTTTCGAACGTCAAAATTTACTTTACTTATTTACAAGAGACAGTCCCCCAAAACGCCCACCCTTCGACACTTCCTAGTGTTTTAGCTGGTTCCAACTTACCACAGTGTCTCAAGACGAAACTCTATCACTACTGTGTATTGCCAGTCATTACATACGGGACCGAAACGTGGTCGCTCACAATGGGCCTCATCAGAAAGCTCAAGTCACCCAATGGCAATGGAGAGAGCTATGCTCGGAGTCTCCTTAGGGGATCGCATCGGAAATGAAGACATCCGCAAGAGAACCAAGGTTACCGACATAGCCCGAAGAATTGAAAACTTAAGAGGGCAGGGCAAATTGCTCGCATAACGCATGCCCGATGGGAACGAATAGTTCTGGAGTGGCGAACGCGAACAGGAAGACGTTGCGTTGGAAGGCCTCCCACTAGGTGAACCGATGACCTAGTGAAGGTTGAGGGGACCAGCTGGATGCGAGACGCATGGAACCGGTCAATGTGGTGACACTTAGGGGAGGCCTATGTCTAGCAGTGGACGTCTTTTGTCTGAAATGATGATGACACAACGAGCCAGCGGTCTTACAACCAAATGGCTTGGCACGCGGCGATTGCAAAAGACCGGACGGTATGTCTATCCTTAAAAGATAGGCCTTTAGCAAATTGCGTCGATACTCTTGTGCCATCACATCTTCCAAGCTCATCGTGTTGTGCTGGCGCTGCCGCTGTGTCTGCGGAGAACTTTAAGCGGCTTAAATATAGCTAACCTTCGTGGAGATTATATTTTTGAGCCGTTTGAGTTCTTAAAGGAAAACCTTTTTTTTTCTTAGAGGAAATTTCGAAACGCCTTTTTGACGCTTACTGTAACAGAAGTGCGTCGAGCTACGCACAATGAAATATTTGTACCGTTTCCATAGTTGGGGCAAATGTATTTACGCTTATACAATAACAATTTTACGAACCGCGAAAGTAAGTTAAACAATGTGGTAAATGTGATAAGTAGTGGTAAACGATGACAAACAAAGTTATTTCTGCGGTTGTAACTGAAAACATCGTCGCATTTTTTTGGGTGTGTAGAGGTATTTTAGTACTTAACCTGTGGCTGGACCATGATCTCACATCTGGAGGTCTTCTCTCTAAGCGCGAAACCCGTAGTGATGTGGTGTACGGACATAGATTTAGTCAGGTGCCCGAACTAAAAAAGAATGTCAACATGATTGGACGAATTGCCCATACTTCGAGTGTTTTTTCAAAACTCATGAATCCATGATCCAGGAGTAGGGTTAATTTCGAAGTAACATAATACTTTTGGATGGGTCTGTATCTTCGTTCTTTGACGGACTTAGAGAGTAGCCCTTCAGGCACGAGCTTCTTGTGACTGCACCATGTGCGTAACTCATAATACTCTATGGCGACACTACACTGAAGTAAGTAAACAATCATAATCACTTTGTGAACGCGATCTTGTAGAACAGTATAACGTGCTTAGTGTTTAAAGCTAGATATCAGTTTTTCATAACAACAGGAACTACACCGAATGCGATGACGTCACTGCAGGTCACCAGATTGGATTGCCCGCATTTTTGGCTTATTCGGCGTAGGAGAGCTTTACTCGCGAGTGAATATTTATGAAAGAGTATGCTTAAATGTTAAGACAAGAATAATAATAAGAGTACTTGTTCGTGGTCGGTGACAGAGACCGGTATTAATAGTGCGCGCGCGCAGCGGCACCGCGCGCCGCGGAGCCGCACCAGCAGCGCGCGACAGTCGCAGGGCGCCCGCGCCGCGCCGCGCACACACGTGTCAATAAACATAGCGAACTGCGCACACATCAACAACGTACTTGTCTATTAATAATACGCCATTATCATCTCAACGTTACAACTGTCAAATGTACACCAAGACCGCGCCATCAAGTGCAGTACCAAATAACCCGTGGTGCTCATCGTTACCACGATACGATATCGCCACCTCACTAGCCTGGCGGTCAGGGTTCCTCTTTTCGTGAGAGATTAGTCGAACGTGTAGGTTTTACTAAAATACCAAGTGGGACGCATCCACGTAAGTGAACTGCGTCCCATGTGTGTACAACCTACTCATTCAATGAGCATCGAGTGTATCGAGTGGCGCATGGCGCATGGCTCATGGCGGTAGCGACTGTAGCCGTGTAGCGAGGCGAGCGACAACCTTCGCCTGCCAGCTGAACAAACAGGGCCAACGACAAGAACCCAATGATTTAACCACTTTAGAGTATTATTCACGAATATTATAAAACGGCGATAGAGCCACCTCGGGCTAGCGGAAGTTCTTCATAATAAGGTTAATGTTGTAAAGAAACTCACTATTTACATAATAATAGCTGAGCGTCGGTTTCTCATCGCATGACCGCGATTAACCAGTTTCAAAAATATTTGACGCTGGTTATTTTTGAGAATTCATTGTTGTCGTATTTAGTTAATTTATAACAAGTCAGTCGGCATGCTTCGCTAACTATGCAACGATTACACCAAACAGCATTGGGAACAAGTAACACGTACCTATGCATGGCTGGTAGCACTACGGCGGCGCGGCACAGGCGACACGCATTGCCGTTGATGTCTTTTACAGGCGCAGCGCGGGCCGGCTGGCGGCCATGTCGGGGTATTGTGGAATCGACTTCCATTTAACAATTGATTGTCATAGGTCTAGTCAAGCTCGTAATTCCTTTGCCGTGACACTTGAACCTACCTAACCTACGTGATACAGCGACTTGAACCTACCTAACCTACGTGATACAGCGACTTGAACCTACCTAACCTACGTGATACAGCGACTTGAACCTACCTAACCTACGTGATACAGCGACTTGAACCTACCTAACCTACGTGATACAGCGACTTGAACCTACCTAACCTACGTGATACACCTACTCCAGGTTGTCAATGTTTCTGGAACCAATTCCAACGGGATTAAAAACAAATCCTGTGTCCGAGTATTGCTCCAGTATTTTTTTAACATTTCTATTGATCTCTGATTTCTATTCATCGTCAGACATTGCTATCGCTGATGAAATGGCAGTTTGTCTAGGTTCTAGGTCTAAATGTTGACGTTAAAGCATGTTGGGCGTGGTTACAAATCTATTCATTTTGACGCGACTTGTACGAATGTACGGGCAGATAGCTGATGTTATTATATTTAATGAGTAACTTAGGCCACTTTTATTTCAGCGAGTCGGACTCGCACATGAAGGGTTCCGTACCGTTGCAGTAGGGACGCCCCATTTTATTTGTATAATTTGTTTTAATAGAAATACAAATTTTGTAATAAGTTTGTTTTTCATAGTGTTTGTATGAATAACAAAGTTATACTTGCGGTTTTTTAAATGTGCTATATATCTCTAAAACTACCTACTATATCTCGTTCAAACCAATTTTAGCTGAAAGTTATCATTACGATTTGATTGAATTTTTCACTCTCTTAGTGTAAAAGTTAGAGGGAGGGGACACTCGTTTTACCTGTTTGGAAGTGCCTATCTTTCAAACGATTGACTTTGAGAAACAATGGTTTCAGGAGCGACGATGTCACCTTTTAACTTTCAGTGACATGTATGCTGGGGATACCCCCCCCCCCACTCAATCTTATTTTTTTTGTCGTTTAAAAATCGTAAAGCCGCTTACAGAATACATCTACCTACCAAGTTTCAACTGTGTAGTCTTAATAAATAGTTTCCGAATAAAGTGGCTGTGACATACGGACGGACGGACCGACAGACAGACATGACGAATCTATAAGGGTTCCGTTTTTTGTCATTCGTCTACGGAACCCTAAAAATGACTAGGTTTAAAAATAAAACCCTTGAAATTGGTAACAAAATTCGACTCCAATAACTAGGGAAGTAATATTTTTACAACAATATTTTCATGGTTTGACTGCCGCGATGCCACCAAACGTCTTGTGAACTACTTAGAGACAATTTACCGATTTAACTCACTATATTTTTTAGTGAGTCTTTCGAATATTTACACTTAAAGAATGCTAATTGATGTTACTCTCTTGTCGAAAATAATAAAGAAACACGAAGCAAACGGAGCATGCAATGATCGTAGCAGGTGGCATTCTGTTTCTGCCCATTACACGCGAATTTAAGGGTGTACTTAGGTACTTAAGTACCTATATTATTAAATTAATTTGTTAATATTATAAACTTACTATACAATAAAAATATCCAGTTCATATTATTTTAGGTCAATAATAGTTAGGCATAAAAAGGTCTGCAAGGTATAAAAGTGCGCTTTATTAACTTATTATGTGAACCTGATTATTAATATACTAGCTGACCCATGCAACTTCGTCTGCGTCACATAAATCAAATCATATCAACATAAATTGAGTTAAGGTAGTAAACTATGTGATAGAATTAAAAATTTTTTGCGAGCTAGGGGCACGTGCGATACGTCAAAAGAAGCGTCTCCGCGCGGGCTAGCTGAATTTTGAAAAAAGTTTAGTAGCGTTCAAAGAAAAATCTGGAATTATCCCCGAAAAACCAGTTTTTGGGGTAAAAATAAAGGTAATCAACCCCCAATCTGGGCTTCGGGCTACGGATCGCAACCTTCAACGCAGGGATGGTAGCTGACTACAACTGAGACTAAATAAATTATTTAAAACGAAAGAAAATTAAAATCTGGATTTATTATGAACGATTTTCCTATAAAAATTTTGAAAATTTTGCTAAGTGTCGAAGGGTGGAAATTTTTTGGGCGTGCGGTCGTGTCAAATTGGGGTCAGGGAGTAGGCGGAACACTACTCCAGTCGAAATATGCTGAAAACAGCTCGAAAAACGCGCACTGAAAACTGTAGATATCAATGTTTTCGTCAAAATTCCGTTCCCTAAGGTAATCCACCTTAGGGAACGGAATTTTGACGCACTGCATTAAATCGTAACAAACAAAAAATCTTATCTTTTATAATATTAGTTTAGATTTTATTAAAGTGTGAATTACTATAGGTATCTCTTACTGTTATATATTATACAGTAACACCTTGTACTTGTAAACATTATGGTGCAGTAAATAGTTTTGAATTTGAATTTCCCGGAGGCCAGAATCCCCACGTAGGGGCCTACATTGCGATGGAACGTGCGTCAGCCGGCTGCCGTACCGGACCGAACAAATCACTGCCGCGAGAGTAATTATTTTATTGCGCGGATATTTTTACATTGCGATATCTTCTAAGGTATTTGTTTAAACTGTATAAAGTTAAGGGCACAAATATTCTATATTAAATTTCCGTGCTAACAAACACATTTATTTAGATATATAGATTAATACCATATGGGTTAAATAAGCTTCGCAAACTATCACTCATTTTAACCTAAAATTATAATAGTAAAAAAAGGTTATAGTGAGTCAATCTTAAAAGATAGACATATGCTGTCGCGGACTTTTTTTTAGAACTTTTAAAGAGGAACAATTCCACCATACACAATATTTGCGTAAATTAAAGCGTTTTCGCAGCGCACGCAACGGAAGCTCTCAAAAACGAAATATTTTTCCCGTTTTTGCAACATTTTTCATTTATGCTCAGCTCCTTTTCGTTGTAGCGTGATGTTATATGCCCTAAAGCCTCCCTCGATAAATGGACTACCCAACACAAAAAGACTTTTTCTATTCCAACCAGTAGTCCCTGAGTTTACCGCGTTCAAACAAACAAACAAACAAACAAACAAACAAACAAACAAACAAACTCTTCAGCTTTATAATATTAGTATAGATAAAAGATTGTCAGTAAATATTAAACGTACACACTATACACAGCGCAAGTTGTTGTAATGTAAGTGTACTATTAATGGATAAAATAAATAAAAATAAAATAATAAGTTACATATTTTCTCGACCCACATGTGTTGGTAATGTCCGTTAGTTTAAAAAAATCTTTATTTCATGCAGAAATGCCATAATATATACCCACACGTTCAACATCTCTGCTACATGGAATGATTTTCACATATCCCCTTCGTGTATCTGAACATCTATTTTTAAGTAAATAAAAAGTGCCAGTCTGGCAAATTAACATATTATTATATGTATTAATTAATTTGAATTTCTTTGAGCCAGTCGTAGATTAGGAAATTACAATGATTAACGTTACCCGCCTTAATTGACAGCATTCACAAAGCAGTATTTTTAACCGACTTCTGTTGTGAACTTATCGGCCTACAATGTGAACTCGACGCTGTCATTTACAATTACTATCAGGGAAGCAGTCTGCACTTGATAACAAATTGCGGGTCATTATACTTAGCGGTCGCTTATTATTACATTTTACTATCGTGCAGGACAAAGGCGATGGATGTCTGGAGGATCCACCACAACCACTCATAGTAATTGTTGATACCCGTTAAGAAAAGGTTCTCTGCACGTAGCCAATGGAGCCACCAACTATGTTAACCAACTATGCTGCATTCAACTGGATGCATCATTACTTCCACTGCAACTTTCAATACGATTAATTGATGGAAAGTCACGTTCACGTTCGTCACGTTTTTAAATATAAAAATATCCGTAACCGTAACCGATATAAAAGTTTCGGATAAAGGCGGAGGCATAAATTAAATATTTGTTTAATGTTTGTTTCTGGCATATCAGCCTGTTATTTACTATTAAAACTTGAAACTTGATGTGAAGCATTTAAAAAGGCTATACTAACAGTTATTTATTTGACTGATTTTAAAAATAAATGATAAAATATAGACTAGAAAGTCAGCTCTAAAAAGAAACTTTATAATTTTAAAGTTTTAATATCCGTAACCGAAATTATACAAAACTAGCGGATAATCCGAAATAATTTTACATCCGTAACCGTATCCGAAACCAGTAGATTTTTGTTCCTATATATATCCGTCTCCGAATCCGAATCTGAAATTCCATATCCATAACATCCCTGGTTTAAGCGACTCACTGCGTGGTTCAGTCGACACCTGTACGATTACGGGTTAAAATAATGATTTCTCACCGACACCTTATATTATTTAGTTTGTCTTTCCCTTTTGTATCGAGGAAAACGATCTAACATTTTAGTAATATAGGTAACATATTAATTTGCTGTAGTTTGATGTTCAAAAGAAACATTCATAACGTAGAAAGCATTTTTTTTTCTTTTTAAGTCATTCAGGACCAGGGTCATTTTCAAGAGCCACAAAAGATGCGAGTAAAAAATTCTCAATGAGGTAAGCTTCAGTCCTAGCTTCGGTAGGACTTTTAATCATAATAATTAGCTACATATTGCAGATGCATTCCTGTCAGTAGGCATTGATTAAGTAATGCCTACTGACAGGAATGATGATTTACACTTTTTTGCGAAATGTTTGTACCTTTACCCACATTACACATTTATACCACTTTTAAACGTAACTAATTATTATTGTCTCGAAATGAATTGGCTAATTTTATTATCCAATGTTATTTTTGATGCTTATTTAGTTATTGTTGGATATATGTGCGATGGCTAATAACAGTGATCAGTGTCTGACCGTCTTTTATCAGAACGTCCGGGGATTGCGAACAAAGACAGACTCGTTCTACCGTCAGGTTTTACATAATTCCTACGATATTATTGTTTTAACGGAAACTTGGTTAATAGACGGCATGTTAAACTCAGAGTTATTTGATGATCGTTATTTAGTGTGGCGCCGTGACCGGGATTATGCTATGACTGGACAAACAAGGGGTGGTGGTGTGCTTATTGCGACACGTAGGGAGTTACCTGTCAGTCCACAACCGCTCCTACACTCCTCAGCTGAGGATCTCTGGATCAACTTACGGCTTAAGAATTCGAAGTCACGAGAATATGTGAACCTATATATTTGTGCTATTTACCTGTGTAAACAAAACAAAGGGTTTTCGTTTTCGGAACAACTAAGTAACTTCTTGTCCAAATTGAACCAAATAGCTCTGAGTAAAACTTCAGATGTGTTTCTAGTTTTAGGTGATTTTAATATGAGTGGAATCTCGTGGGCTCCATCTAATAACCTTTCGTTAGTCCCAGTGAACCCCGCCACTAGTGACGAATGTTTGTTCGCGGACGAGTTATGTACGCTTGACTTTGGACAGTATAATGGGGTAGCTAATAGGTACGGAAGACTGTTGGACTTAGTCCTCTCAAATAAGTTAGCTTGTGTTAGTGAGTGTGTTGACCCTCTTGTGCCCATTGATCCCTATCATCCTGCGTTGTTAGTCAATATAGACATCTTTGAAATACCTCCCCTTGACCATGCGCCGCGGTTGCGATATATCTATAGCAAAGGTGATTTTGATTCGATTAATAGCGAGATTTCTGGCACTAATTGGGAGCATGAGTTTTCAACCCGTTCACTGGATGAGTCGGTTGAGTACTTTATAGACACTATCAAACAGTTCCAAAACAAATATATACCACAAAAGCTAGTACGTAATACAAAATACCCAGTCTGGTACAGCTCATCACTCATCAATACTATTAAAGAAAAATATAAATATCTAAAAAAATTCAAGATTTACGGCAATAAATCTGACGAGGTAACTTTTAAATATTTGCGTGACAGAGTCAAGACTATGGAAGCTTCATGTTATGAAAATTATCTTAAGCTAACCGAAAAATCCATTAAAGACAACCCTAAACACTTTTGGTCTTTTGTTAAAAATCGGTATAACTCTAATTCTATACCTAATACACTAAATTATAAGGATGAATCATTACTCACTGGAGACTCTATTTGTGAAGCTTTCTCGTCTTATTTCATGTCGACTTTCCTTAACTCCCCTTCATCTAATAATCCCAGTCCACCCCCTATTTTCCCTTCTAATACTAACAGAACTACATCTGACATTTGTCACATTGAAGTAAATGTTGATGTTGTGACCGGTTTACTTCGTAAACTGGATCCAACTAAAGGTGCTGGTCCTGATAATATATCTTCTAAGTTTCTAATTAAATGCGCGTCTTCCATTGCCCTTCCCATATCAATATTGTTTTCCAAGTCTTTAACTCAAGGTGTTGTTCCTAAAGTGTGGAAATCTGCTTTTGTTACACCCGTACATAAGAAGGGGTCTAAAACCGAGATTACTAATTATAGGCCTATATCCAAACTGTGCATTATAGCTAAAATATTTGAGAGGATTGTCTATAACCAGTTATATCCCGCCCTTGCTAGCTCATTCAGCTCCTTTCAGCACGGATTTTTAAAAGGACGGTCTACCACATCTAATTTGATTTTATTTAATGATTTTATTACCGATGCTATGGATAATGGTAATCAGGTCGATGTGATTTATACAGATTATAGCAAGGCATTTGATCGGATCGACCACGATACCCTGATAAAGAAGCTGAGCTACATGGGCATCCGTGGGGACCTCTTGAGGTGGTTCTCTTCTTACATCGACAACAGGTCACAAGCCGTAGTCCTCAACAATTACGTGTCTAGTTGGGTAAACGTGCCCAGTGGGGTGCCTCAGGGATCGTTGTTGGGTCCCTTTTTATTTGTAGTCTATGTGAATGACATCGATCAGTGCTTCCATTCATCCAAACTATTATGTTTTGCCGATGACATGAAAATATTTGCCACTGTTTCAACGCTCGAAGACAGACTAGCACTTCAGGCTGATTTGTATCGGCTTGAAGAGTATTGTCGGGCTCATAGACTAGATCTCAACCCATCCAAGTGTTCGGTGATCACTTTCACTAGAAAACGTGCAGTGTTAGCTACGACTTATACTTTGGCGGGCCAGATCTTGCCAAGGTGCAATACTATTCGTGACTTGGGCGTCCATCAAGACAGTAAGTTAGTTTTTGACACACATATTGATGCAATTGTCAAAAAAGCTTCTAAACTACTTGGGTTGATAATACGACTCTCTAAGTGTTTTACAAACGCTAAAACACTAAAAATATTGTATTGCACTTTTGTAAGAAGCCAGCTTGAGTATGCCTCACAGATCTGGAATCCTCGTTATCATAAATACATTGACCGCATTGAAAACATCCAAAGACGTTTCATAAAGTATCTTTGCTTTCATCAAAGGATTTCATATCAGTCAACTGATTACCTTAGGCTCTGTAAGAAGTACCACCTACTACCACTGGTGGAACGACGTAAAATTGCTGACAGCTTATTTTTGTTGAAAATCTTCAATAACGATATTGATAACCCTGAGTTATTGTCAAAATTTCATTTTAATGTGCCTTGTAAAACATTTCGGTTTAACCCACCCATACGTGTACCTCATACATCTTCAAATTATAGGCAGAACAGCTATATTGTGCGTGCAAGCAGACAATTCAATGACATATGCAAGGAATATGATTTGGATCCATTCACAACTAGTGTGAATTCGGCCAGAAGGTGCTTAAGCCTCAATTTTTTCAAGTAGCGGTAGGTTATTTTAATTATTTCTATTCATTTATCTACATATAGTTTCATACTTTCATTTACGTAATTTTTGCGAACTAAGTTTATTTTTTTATATTGTATTTATTTTACCTATGGCGTTTTTTGTTTTGTGCTCACATCAAAATTCATTTTTATTATAAATCTATACGTGAGGACTTGTAATTGGCTTTCTGGTGACTATGGTTTCTTCTTTTTGTTTGTTTTTATTAGCTGTAAGTCTTCCATGTACTAAATAAATAAATAAATAAATAAATAAGTAATTAAATTATCATTCTTCTCTGCCCAGCAAGTTCCACAAGTGGGACAAAGTGAAATGTTTTTATGTGCACTTTGACACACTAATGTGAACGATTTATTACATTATTTATAACTATTAGTACCTATGGAATATCCATATCTCTGGTGTTAACCGATTGAATTACAAGAAAGATAAGAAAAGATACAGTTTTAAACTGAAACTGACTTCTCCGATTGTTTTGCACATTCTAGCACTATAAATAAATTCTCCAATCTAAATAACATTGGTGGCACAAGGTAGACATCAAAATTTGATAACAAGTTGTAACTTCCATAGTCCGCTATGGAAGTTACAACTTTACTGTATGTAATGCATTATTATCATTATTATTGTCCGTATGCCCCTATACATAATTATAATTAATATTACACTACCATAGTTAGGTTACTCTGATAGGTACTCTTAACGTGCAAATAAAGTAAATTCCAATTACACTCTGTATAAAAAATGTGGAGTGTTGTGTTTGGGACGCATCACGCACGGTGGCACGCGATGGGCTTGCGAACAGTGGACAAGCTGGGACAGACACGTCTGAGTTTAGAAATGTGTATAAATAGCGCAACAATGCTGCGTGCACCGAGCGCTCGCGCTTGTCGCCTTATCGCTGGCGTCACGCGTCATGCCGTGTGCTGCTGCTGCGATGCTGCGTGGCGTATCATATTTGTGTTGCATTGCATGCGCTCGATGGCCGATAAACAGTAGTTTAATGCGAGGGCAAGTCGCGGCCCGCCCCCGGCTTATTAATAACATTATGCTCGATTAGGCATGTCCCTCCCGGCGCCAGGGGACGACGCACTCCCGCGCGTTACGTCATCGCCTGAAATACGCCCGAGTTTTACACGAAATCGCCGATCGGCGGGCGAGCCGCTCCCGGAACGACTCTCTGACACGAACAGAATAAAACCGGCCGCCGGTAGTGCCAAACCCGCGGTCAACGACTCCCGAAATAGATGCACAACGCGCGCACCTATAGGAAATTAAGAACCGGTCCGAACCGCGGCGACACTCCGATAGCGATAAAAATTCATTTCGAAAGCGGAATCCACCTGAGCGATTAATTTACTGCGGCTTTCACCGGTCGCGTTATCGAGTCTCGACGCGAACGTAGGCGAACTTCAGGCCTCGATACGGAACTGTTATCCGCGGGGACGTGGCAGGCACGCGGCGGCCGCGTGGCGCCGCTGCGCTGTGGCCACTGGCCACTGTCGCATGTCGCGGTTGCTTGTTGCGCGACCTGTTGTCACGTCGCGCTTGTTCGCAACAAGCCTTACTTACAGTTTGGCTAAATTGTCCGCTACTAAGGGATGGTCATGAAAATGTCACGGAAACTATTAAGTTTTTTCATCTTCCAGTCATTCACTCATTACTCATTGTGTAGCGATACGAAATCTGCCAGAGGGTTTTTAAGCACACACAATTTATTGCATAATCTATAAAAAATCAATAAAAACTGTGCAAATGAATTCCTGAAAAAATATTTTAAATTGTAAAAATCAAGTCGTTTGTTAAGCTTTCTGATTGGAGAATTTCAACTGTGGAACTTTTAGAGATAGGTACTAAATATGACAAAAAGAAAACAACGTGTAGCAAGAAGCAACAAAGGGAAGTAATATCAAAATAATGAGAAGGTCGCGAGTTTCAGGTTGCACCAGGAGAATCGCTCAACATTTCGATTCCTCATCTCATTTGTTTAAGGTAGGCTCTTTATGATGTACCAGGAGAGACAATCTGTCTTTGTCTCGAAAACGGTGTCTAGCAGAAGTAGCAGACTACAGCATGACTGTTGTCAAATTGTGTGTAAGCAATGTAAACGATATAATGATTTGTATGCACAAAACACTAAGTAGCAACAGATATTTGGGCAAACAGGCAGACAGACAGACGTGGCCGTCGGGCGCGGGCGGCGCGCCGCGTGCGGTGGCAGGCTATCGTGTGCCGAGTTAATGAGTTGAAAACGCGTGCTCATTGCCGGCCATGAGGAATTTTAATTAGCTAAGTGGGTTACGTGAGCGACGATGAGGAAACGCACCAGTGCGCGGATTATGTTGATAACATCGACTTCGGGAAGCGTTTCTTGCTCCGACCAACCCGACTGTTACGCGTTTCTCATTACTTATAATATAACGTGTGTACAACACATCAATACCATTACTGACAACAGCTTCGGCGCGTTACCTACAGATGGCGCTACTTACACTGTTGGTGGTCGAATTGTTACATTATTGGAAACTAAAAACTGCATGAAAACCATTGCAAGTTAAGACAGCGATATGAAGTAGTCCTTAGCCGATAACCGGTTGTACGGTTACGATGCCGATGGGCATGTGCGGCGATCTATGAATTGAGTGGATAGCCATCAAGTTGAGGGAAATTTAAATTAAACAGATTACATACATATCCTTTGGGACGAAGAAATCAAACAAAGTACCGAATGCGGGTACCGACACCACAATCCTACTTAAAAAGTCAATGAAGATTAGTCCGACACTTGTGACGTAATGATGTGCGACATATCGCTGGATTGCGACGGAGTCGACGATATAACACGTTTGTTGTAGGTTACCGTAAGATCCAAAGGTGATGCGAGTGTCGTTAACCGTGCAAGTGTTGTGCGCACGCGGTGCTGGGCCGCGTGCGATGTCCTCGTCTGCGCGCGCGCCGGTCCGGTTACCTGGTGCGGAGAGGAACGCTTCCAGTGAACAGCCGGAGCCGGTGGATAAACACGTCGCTAGCGGACCGGTTCCGAAGAATTCCAGAAGACAAACGTAGAACGTGGAGCGCGGACGACATCTTTACCTGACAGTATTAGAAATGACTATTTGACTCTAATGCTGCCCGGTAAGATGCGAACCGCCACTCCGGCTGCAGACGTGCTGACGGCGCTGGTCGGTGTGTCGGTGGAGGCCGGTGCGCGATGCGCGCTCGCCACGAGGCGGCTCGCGTGCGCGCGCGTGCGGACGGCGGCGCTGCTAGTCGCGGACTGGGCCGGTCGGCCGGGGCCCGCGCCGCGCAAGGCTGGGAGCGGCGGAGGCGGCGCCGCCCGGCCGCACGCCCCACGCCCGCGACACCTCCTGCCACGCGACAACCAGCAACCCTGACTCCCGACCGGCCGCCAACGACCGCCATCGCACCACCGCGGACCTCGCGTGCTACATCCTCGAGGGCCGTCCACAGCTGACGATGTGTTAGCGCATCTACAGCGGGCTGCGTCACTACACCTGCTTCTGCACTAACAGACTATTTGTACGAAAGAATTCGATGTGTCATGAAGACATTAATTGTAATCAGGAATAGTTGGCATCTACAAATACTTGGTTAATTTTATGAAAGTCGGCTTTAGTCCTTGGTTCGTCTTGCTTAATGTCACCGATACTGTCAGTATCGCTGGCCTGTTCCAACAGAATTTAAGGATCTGGACCACATCGGTAGGATTCTTAAATTTTTACTTGCTTCGTATAATCGTATTTATTCATTTTAATACAAACTACATAGCTTCGACCACCGTTCGCGTGAAATTATTATTTACTTTATTTATCTTTGACTTCTCTGTTTGAATTATACTTCCCTTTTACTTCCCCTTTTCTAGAATAACCTAACAACAACAGCTATCCCAGTGTCAAAATCGGCCCTTACGCCACTTAGGAGATTAGCCGGTCCAAACAGACGACAATTGCGTGTAATTTTATGTAATATTATATTATGTTATAAGTATCGTATAATACTTTCATAATTATGCATTCAATAAAAAACTGTCATTTTGATATTACAAACATATCGTTCCGTTCGATGTATTTGTATGTTAAAGGGTGTAAGAATCAGCCTTTTTTTTTGGCGGGTGGAAAATCATCGAATAACCCCACTCTTGGGCCACCCATGTTCCTTCTTAGCCCTTCATGTCGAGGCCGCGGTATCTCTTGCGAACAACCCGCAGCCCCGACGGGAAGATCTGACTACGTGACCACCCTTTACAAACCGAGTTTGCTGGGTTGTTTGGTTTGCTCCTTGGCTCGGGAATCACGTCAATCACGTCAATCCTTTGGTCCCGGCTATCATTTGTAGATCTTTGACAGGTTGTCAATGGTCTGATAGTGCGACAACCACTCTTACCAAAGATTACCATATAATAACCCAGTACTAACTGAGTTGTGGAGGTAGGATAGCCAAAAGTTCTAGTATTCAGTTGCATCCAGTTAGACTGGAAAAAGAACCCGACATAGTTTAGAAAAAGCGAGGCAGATGGTGATGATAAAATGGTGTAAAAATACCCATAATGAAACTGAAAGCCACTCGTTCTCCCCATCATTGCGATATTTTTAACCGACTTCAAAAAAGGAGGAGGTTTCTCAATTCGACCGTCAATTGTCGACCGATTTTCAAAATCCTTTTTGTGTTTGAAAGGGTGTACTCCCGGGGTGATCCCATTGTCACAAAGTCAGGATCTGATGATGGGATCCCAGAGAAATCGAGGGCAACCCTCAAGTTGATCCCACTTATAACGTTTTTTATATATTTTCTGAAGCTGTTTAAGTATTTGCGTCTGATAATCATAATCTCATGTGGCTGAGCTTATGATGAAAGGTACAACTCCTCAACGATTAGGAGTTGGAGGATAATTCTTTAATAAAATATTATGGGGACGTGTATGGTTGTATTCTTTCAGGTTATCTAGGTGAGCTGATTATGGAAGGTACTACTCCTAAACGATTAGAAGTTGATGAAAGCAATAATAAGGTTAAGGGGTTAGGTTTCTTGGTTGAATATTAAATACATAGTAAATATTTGCATAGGATATTACAACTAAAAATAGAAAAATAAAAAAAAATGCAAAATAAACTTCATCTTCTTCAATGTCACCGACTTCAGAAGCTGAAATGGAAAAATCGGTCAGTGGGTCATCTTAGGGGCGGAGTTGAAAAATCTCTTCTTTTGCTGATGACACTGAACACACTTTTATTGGCGATTCCTGGGACGAAACTTTAGACCCCGCGCGGCGCAGAGAGGACTAGATCAAGTTCTAAACTGGCTTAATGACAAGCAACTTACCTTAGATAAGGATAAAACAAAAATATTTTCTGCTTTACGCTATGACAGTCCACACAGCCGGCAGCCGCCGAATTTATATTATTATGCCCTAATAGCACACTAGCATCTACCCAGGCATCGCAGCATGTTTTTCCTATAAACTCGCCCGTACAGTCAGATACCTTGGGGTGACTCTTGATGACAATCTGAGCTTCTCAACCCACATGGAGCTGCAGACAGCAAGAGTTTCAAGACTTACAATTATGACTTTTTGTCATGTGGTAGAAGCACGGATTGTCAAGAGGATATACCTCGCCCTCTGTCAATCATCCCTTTATCATACTGTGTTTCTGCCTGGAGTGGTGCTCCTGAGACCACAATGCTAAAATTGGAGAGGGCCCAAAGAGCCGTGTTGGTTATCACATTTCGTTCGATACTTTTTCCAACAAAATAGTTATATAGACACTAGCGAACGTCACACGGTTTCACCCACGTAGTTCCCATTTCCGTGGGAATACAGGGATAAAAAGTATAGGTAGCCTATGTCACCCGGGGATAGTGTAGCTTCCCATCGGTGAAAGAGTTTTTCAAATCGGTCCAGTAGTTTTTAAGTTTATTCATTACAAACATACACACACAAAAATACAAATCTTTCTTTATAATATTAGTGTAGATTGCAGAGTACTTTCTGTCAGGCACCTCTTTGTTCTGAATACAATCCTACTACAGCATAAATGTACCTCTTATGTGACCATCACAAAATGACGTAAAGATATTGTTTGTCAGCACTGTAGATGTAAGTACTCATTTACGAAAAGATGTCTTTGTTTCCATGGGCCACAATTAGAAAATAAACTCAATATGAGATTGAGAATTTACTCTATTTCACGCGCGGCCGTTTAGAAATCCGTGACAAACTTTCTACTTACAAATAACTACCTGGATACAGAACGTTTGCTTTTCTTTGAAAGTAACCCACCTTAAACCCTTTTAATAATAACCTAACAGACATTCTGCACAGAAACAATACACATCGTCACCATTACACACCAACTCTCAAACGCACACACACACACGAATTATCCAAAATGTCAAGTTAATCAAATATAAAATATTTTCTAAATTCGCCAATTATGTTTTTATCTTTATGTTAATTTCATGTTATTACCTTAAGTTCTAAAACACTTGTTCTGCCTGCAATTCTAATGTGAAACGAAATCATGTAGCTATACCACTCCCCTAATACAAGTTATTCCATAACTTAGTAAGAGTGCTGCATGCTGGTTGTTTTGTTAACTAGCATTAAGTCAAGTGTTACCCTGAAATAGTAACTCCTAAAAGTGCTTTAGGAGTTACTATTTCAGGGTAACATTGTTATTTAATTAAATAAATGATTATTATCTCTTTATTCACTTTCCTTACATACTAATTTACATTTTCAAATATGTGGTGTTTTTAAACCAAAAATATTGGAACGATTTATTGTAATATTTCATTAGTGTGACTTCGTGTGACTTTTATTTCTTCGAAAGTGTATTGAAAAATGTCGTTTGATACACGTGGGAATTTGTTATTGCACTTCTCGGCTCCATAACACCCTCGCCGTACGGCTCGGGTGTTCATTCCGCCTTGAATACAATACAAAAACTTATCGCACTTGGTTGCGAAAAAATAAGAAAAACGAATGCGTGTGAAATACATTGCATGGCGAACCTAATCGGAGTGCAATAATAGCCAGTTTTCGAGGAAGTGAATTGTGAAAGCTCGTGAAAGGAAGTGTGTTGTGTATTGTACACGGTACAACGGTACAATACACAATACACTTCCTTTTGGGTGTCTAAGCAAGAATATCACCCGTCGATTTCATCCCGAGGGTCTCGTAGAATGCGACTAAGCGAAAATCTGGAAGTCGGCAGAAGCAGATTCCGTGTACCTACTTGTTTAACAACTACACTGCGATCTCCAAGACCCCTGCCAAGCGTGGGGATTGTGGCAACTCCCCCTAAAATGACAGACAGAAGAAGCTCACGGGCCCCAGTCCCCGGCGGCTCCACTTTCCCTGGCCTCGTTAGCGGGTCAGGTAACGGTGGAGCAGGGGGTGCTAAGAATCTCCAGCAGATGTCCCGCTACCACCCCCAATGGACTTAGGCCCTGGCAACACACAACCTTCGCACATTCTGGACCGACTTAAGATTGTCGAGCTGGAGAAGGAACTGAACAAGTTGCTATGGGACATGCTCGGATTGTGTGAAATAAGACGAGAGGGTCAGGACACGATAATACTGAATTCCGGCAACATGCTCTTCTTCCGGTAAGTTCCTTGTTAACAACGTAGTAAAGGTCAATTGTGTGACGAGCAGGGTAGCAAACTTAAAACTCAGAATAACCGATCGACATTCGCTGAAGGTCATACAGGTATATGCGCCGACCTCGACATACCCTGACGATGAAGTAGAGGCTATGTGTGAGGACATATCGAAAGCCATGCATACCTCCAAATCATACTTTACAGTTGTGATGGGGGTCTTCAATGCAAAGGTGGGCACACGGAAGGGCGATGAGTTGAGAGTGAGGAAATATGGTTTTGGACACCGAAACTAGAAGGGCCAGAGGCTGGTTTTCTTCATGGAAATGGAGGGACTTTACTCGATGAACTGTTTTCCAGAAGCGCCCGACTAAAAATTGGACCTGGTTCAGCCCTGATGGTTCCATCAAAAATGAGATCGACTTCATCATGACGACCAAGAAGCAAATATTCAATGATGTTTTCGTAATCGGCAGGGTGAAAACCGTAGCGATCACAGTATTGTCAGAGGCACATTGAATATCGATGTTAAGCTTGAGAGGTCACGTCTGGTGAAGTCCACGCTCCGCCCTAATCCTGCCAGATCCTAAATCCCGAAAACTTTCAACTCGAACTGCATAATCGCTTCCAGTGCCTAACCGAATGTGAAGCAGTGGACGAGATAAACAACGGGTTGGTGGAAACTGTCCATGCAGTGGGGTTTAAGTTCTTCAATATCCCACGCCGGAAAAAGCCTCAAAACTCTCAGCAAACACAATCCGGTTAATGTAAAACCGGTCTGAGATGAGACTGCAATCCTCAGTAGATATGTCGGAATACGGCAAACCCAATAGGCGCATCTCAAAGTCCACGCGACACGACTTGCGGTCCTAAAGTACTCAATGTATTTAGACCGCAATTGAGCAAAACTAGGGCTCCACCAATCCGAACTGGGCCCACGTGGTGCTATAATCTATTATAGCCCATCCCTCTCCTAGAGAGGAGGCCTGAGTCCCTGCAGTGGGAATCATTATAGGCTGATGATGATGATCAGGGCTCCAAAGTGTTCGCGAAGAATGCGTCTAATGGATAAAGCCAAGTGACAAAACTGAAGATCGAGGACGGCAGTATCATCTCATCGAAGCCAAAGATCCTGAAAGAACTAGAGTAATGGTTTTATGGACAGTTGTACACCTCGACCCGACAGCCCGTTGTCAATTCAGCTCAGGACACCAGAACGAAACTGACCCGACACTACACTGAGGATATCACAGACATTAGCCTGTATGAGATTAGAATGGCCCTCCAACAGCGGTGCTGGGGGATGATGGAATCACGACAGAACTTCTGCGAGCGGGTGGAAAAAAACAGTACTTTTAGTCCTCCAGAAGTTGTTTAATTCCGTCATACTCGAAGGTACTCGCCAGACGCATGGCACAGGAGTGTGGTGGTGCTCTTCTTTATTATTTGTAATTTAAAAAAATATTTGAATTTTTGCTTATTCATTTTATGTTGTTTAAAGGCTTTATACCTTTGCTTCTCCTTCAACCTGGCGAAAAGAAAGCGCGGAAAAAAACAAATTTAATCATAGTTTCCTATTATGTAACGATGTGTGAGGAGCTCGTGGCGTAATAAGAACTGCCACTCTGGTCGATATTTAGGTAAAGCTGTGCTTGCCTAGGTCGGTCTGTGGGATGGGTGACCGCCCGACATACCGAGTTTCCTCCGTGTCTCGGAAAGCACGTTAAACTGTTGGTCCCGGCTGCCATATATAGTTCTTTGGCAGTCGTTATAGGTAGTCAGTGACCTAAAATTCTGACATCCAGTCTTACCAATGAGTATCGTATTACCTAGTCAGTCGCTCCATGTAAAATACTGGTATTCAGCTGCATCCGGTTAGACTGGAAGCCGACCCCAACATAGTTGGGAAAAGGTTAGGCAGATGATGAGTTTCCTATTATGTAACGCCTAAAATACTTATCGTTTTATTATTTTTAACCGACTTCCCAAAAAGGAGGAGGTTCTCTATTGGATCGGTATGTTTTTTTTTTTTTCTATGTATGTACACCGATTACGCCGAGATTTATGATCCTATTTACGTGATTCTTTTTTAGTTTGATGCGTATTAGTTGCCATTTGGTCCTATAAAAATTTGACATTGTTTGACCCAGTACTTTTCATTTTATGAACATTTTTTAAATTTATGAACATTTTTCGTTTATGTGTCCGCTAATAACTTCGTCGTTTATGACCAATTTAGATGATTCTTTTTTAATTGTCACGAAGATATTTCACGGGTGGTACCATGATATAGAAACCGGGACCTGGTGATGGGATCCCAGAGAAATCGAGGGCAACCCTCAAATTTCATAGGCACGTACTAATTGTTTCGTGCTTTTTCTGACGCTATTCAAGTATTTGCATCTAGCAGTCATCACTTCATGTTGATAAGCTGATGATGAAAGGCACTAATACTCCTCAAAGGTTAGGAGTTAAAATCAATAATAAGGGAATCTTGAAGGTTAAGGGTTAGGTTTCTTGGTTGGACGTGAAAGTGAAAAATAAACTTCAGAAGAAAAATCAGCTTCTGAAGTCGGTGACAAAAAACGAAATCAAAGAAACAATTTGAATTTCACCGACTTCAGAATCTGATTTTTCTTCTGAAGTTTATTTTTCACTTTTTGGTGTTTTTGAAGTCGGTTGTTTTTTTTATTTCTTCGAAAGTGTATTGAAGATCGTCGTAAGATACACGTGGTTTCGTGGTAACAAACGTACTATTTTTATTAATATTTAAATTGTACCACGCGAACGAAACCGCCATATTCCATTTATAATATAAACTTTTTGACAAAAAATAAAACCGACTTTAATTGGCTACGACTACTGTTAAAAGTTTACGAAAATGTTATGTTATTTCAAAGAAGAGAACTAACAGAAATAAAAATAACACGATGTGTGAAAAAAGTAATAAAATCGATCAGAAAATGGATTAGTTTTAACTGATTTTAAATGACGTGTTAGACAAAGACAGCGCTATAGAACCGTCCGACGTCATAATATTTCATACCACCATAGCAACGTCACAGTTACGTAGTACAAACGGCCGTGGCCCCGAGTCTGCTATTCAATAGTGTCAGAATGGTCTATCATTGATCTCATAATTGTTGATTTTGACAAGTTTGGTGTTGTCGCGCGACAAAGATAGAAAGTGCCCCCGCCAAAAACTTCTAAAGCATGTAACTACTCCATTTTTTATCGATATTATTACTTTATTCACACATTGTATTATTTCTGTTACTTCTTTGAAAAAACATAACATTTTCGTGAAACTTTAACAGTAGTCAGATAGTGAATTCGTCAAAAAGTTTAAATTTTTTACTTTTTAGTGTTACACCGGCGTTATCTTAAGTTGTCAACTGGTGTAAAAATAGACAGACATGAGATTTCGGCAATCCCAATCCATTTGCTATCATTTATTGAGGAGTTCCGTTGTTCCGTTGCCTTCCTCCGAAGTTCTTCATCAGATCTTCTCCAAATTAAAATGGAACCACTCCGAGAAATTACTCTTCCAAAACCTACCTAAATCGCTTATAGAGTGCCTATAAAATTTGACGAGTTCTCTCTATTTCTCCAGGATCCTATCATCAGATTCCGACTTGATGATCATGGGACCACCTGGGAAGTATACCCTTTCAAATAAAATAAAAAAAAATCAAATTGGTCCAGCCATCTTCAATAAGCCATAAAAAAAAAGATCCCGACGAATCCTCCTTTTTGACGTCGCTCGGGTAAAAATAAATGGAAAAGGTAGTTTCGTCCGCGTGGAATTTGGTAATTGTCACACGAGAAACCGGAATAAAAAGTATCCTGTCTAGGTTAGCTATTCTATCAGTTTGCCAAGTTTCACCGAAATCGGTCAGTAGTTTTTGCGTGAAAGAGTTACAAACTAAAACTTTCGTATTGTAGTATTGTAGGTAATAGGTATGACTGCCAAACAAAATACAGCTACAACATGAATGTGTAAAGAAACCAACTGTTATACAGGATATGGTTTGTTCCCAAAGAACGCTATACTTAAATGTAATTTAGTCATGTGGTTGGAATCAGTATCATTATGTTATCTCTAGTTATCGCTGTTCGAAGTCTCAATGACTCCTAACGTCATGTTGATCACTGACTCCCGATAACCCTGCTTTATGTAAGTGTGACCTCCGATTTACAATGTCCTACATTTGACTTACTTATTTATATCTCATATTCAGTCATATTATTATTTAGACAAGCACAGGGGATTGATGCCCTTGTTAACCTGATGCTTCAGTGCCAACTGTTACAGTTGCAGCACTTGCAGCCTTTGTTACGGTCCCAAATGATTCAATCATAACAATGACATCCTGCAAATTGCCAATAATGTGACTAATGGGAGGCATTGAGATAAATCGCGTGCGTGCATCAACTTTAAAAGTAGGTATTTTGAATATCCGTATTCGTAAACAAAAATATGTTTTAAGAATGGCCTCACTTTTAAGCAAATTACAAAAACTATAACCGGTGCCAGTTAGTTTTTAACCGACTTCCGA